>CM049377.1:6049986-6059986 GCA_026937815.1 Etheostoma perlongum
TGATGTGTTTATGAAATATGATGCATTTTATATGTTAAAGGACCCAAGAACATTATTATAAATGTTATATGATGATATAGTGCACTTCTGCTTACTTGTGCTTGTAGCGTCTACCACAAATATATATTACGTAATATTGTATTTTATCCCAATATGTTAACTTCTGCACTATTTTATCTTAGTGTCTTACATTCTCATTAAGATTTTCATTGCCAACAACGGTTTCTCTGTAATTATGCATATGAAAACGACTTGACAGTAAAGGAGATTTTTCACAGTGTGATTTTACTTGTACTTCCTCCACTAGGCATACAGGCCTGAAGTATTTGTGCTGTACATTTTATATGAATGTGTTGCGGTGTTGCTGTAGAAATTTTAAGGCCATCACAACATATTCCTTAACATATTATTATATGCTTAGTATGGGGACTGACTGCTGTACCCTTTGGAGCAACCAACCACATCACATAATGTGTGTTAACAATAACAAGAGCTGCAGGATTTGGTACATGAGTTCACATTCCTGTGAGCACAATGGTGAGGGATTAGGTTTCACAATGAGGACGAGGCTGGGAGAGTATGGCGTTTTCACACCGACAGCCTTTAGTTCGGTTGAATCGAACGAGAGTTCGATTGCCCCGTTGGTGCGGTTCGTTTGGGCAGGTGAAAACAATCGCACTCGGTGCGCACCAAAAGCGGACTAAACAAGCATACGGAGACCTGCTTGAAGAGGTGGTCTCGGTACCACTGTATATATTGAATATTATACAGTCTATGCTCGGTTCGCTTTCAATCGAACTCTGGAGCGTTCGTTTGTGGTGAGATCGTGATCCGTACTCGAACCGCACCGATACACTCCGCCAGTCTGAGCTGACGTCTCCTGTAGTCAGGTGTGTTTATCAATCTGCTGTGTTTGAGCTGGAAATGAGCTGGTTTGACTATGGAGATGCAAGGTATGCGCTAGTCCAGAACACGGGACCTTGTTCCTGTATTTACTTTCTTGCTCCCGCCCCCAGAAACATCCAACCAATAACAGGAGTGGATGTTCTTGCCTGATTTGTAATGGTGCATTTTGGTACGCTTGGATTTTTTCCAGGTGTGAAACCGAACCGAACCGACCGAGGGAAAATCGCTGATTCGGACCAAAGCAAACGAACTACAAGTGTGAAAACTCCCTAACACACATGGAAAACATGTGGGTGTCTGGGTTAGACAGAGAAAGGAGTGTGAGTCAGGTCAGAGCAGTCCGACCTCCCTAACTTGGAGTTTTGTAGTTTTCCTCTTCATTTTCTTGACCTGGATTGACAGCCTTTGACATCCCACATATCTTCATCACTACCCTGACTTCTTAAAAGCAGCGATCATTTTCTCTAGACTGAGGTTTTAGTTCCATAATGTATTCAGCTGATGTTCCCTTAAGAAATGTAACTCCCTACAGATCTTTGAGGACATGGTGTGGTAACATAAGGAACTGCATTATTTCTCATTAAAAAGCTAAATATAAAATCGTATTATCCCAGTAAGAAAATGGATTTTGACTTTTTTTATTACTTTGTCTGTACAACACGTTACATAGCAGACACAAAACAAATAAAACATTGAGAGGAAAAAAGAATAAAGGGCACAATCCAAAGATGTTTACTGCACTTCTGTGGGCTTTTATACCGGACATTTGAAGTCTTGTCTTACTACAGCAATAAGTGACAACATTTTACATCTCAAAAGCCATAAGAGTGGCTATTTTTGTATTTTACAATCTCCAAGCTATGGTATGTAGTGACATGTCAGTGAACAGATGTTTGCTAACTGTGAAGAATGAGAAGATCAAAGTCTATATTTCAATCATCAAAAAAGACGTAAGGCTCACGTAAAATATCAAGTGAACCATTATGATTTGTCAAATAAAACTCATTAACACAATTAAATCCAAAATGTTAATCTTCAAATTTAACACTTCAACTGGACCCAACATACAGACTATATTTACAACGGAGGCAACAAATAAAACACACAATCAATTTTCTTTCTGCAATGAACTTCAAATGCACCGAAAAAGGCAGATTTCCATACATCAACTGGTAACTTCTTCAAGCATGTTTGTGTAAAAGGCAACACAATAAATAAAACGAATGGCACAGAAGGTTTAGACAATCTAAACTCAGAAGCACAACGTCTTGTGAAATGTTCACAGGAAACTAAATACTAAAGCAAGCACGCTAAAAACCTTTAGAGTCAATGTCCCTGCAGACAGTAACACAAGCTGACTAAACACAACTGAGAGAATTAAAAGTCACAATCTAATTAGAGTGAGAGGAATAAGAGAATGACATTTATAATTCAATATAGTATTTGTATTTACAAGCATTTATACAACTGAGAGCATTAAACGGGGGGTTCAAGCTTATTACTATATTAGGACATGGGGCAGAACAATCAGATCATATTATGCACCACATATAAACCTTGTAAACATCCATCTCACCTTTTATCTCACATTTCAGTCAGATTATGTTTCTATTAGCCAGGTTCATAATATATGTGTCCTTACTTTAAGGCATAGGTATCAAGCTTCTTATAAGATTTTATTTTAAATAAGCCAGATTCAATAAGAAGGTTTCACTCCAACGAGGAAAACTCTACTCGTCACAGCAACCCCGCCCCCCCCCTCCCACCCAGGCAAAACGTCCCCACGTGTCTCTGGATCAGCTCAGTTTGCGGTTATGAAGTTATAAGATCTCCTCAACTCCGTGAGCAAAGATCATGACCAGGCCGGGCTCCAGGATCATATCCTCCCCCATATGCTGATTCTCACAGGCCATCACCACCACGGCCTGCTTGCCAGGGATACGCTTGGCAACATAGTTCTCGTAGTAACGCCTGTTCATCTGCCGTGTCTCCAGCGTGGCCAGTCCCTGCGGCCAGTTACGCTCGTGGGCGTTCTCGATCAGGTCGTTCACAATGGAGAGCGGACAGCCGCTGTCGATGAGGGAGCGTTTGATGACTGCTTGGAGCACAGCATCCGGAGTGGAGATCATGCCACCCCAGCGTGTCACTCTGGCTGGTTGCATGGAGTTCACCCACCTGGAGATAAAAGATACAGTAACAACAATAAAATAAGGGACTGAGCTGCAGCTCTCTGACAAAGTTATATCAGAATACCAGCAGAAGAGAGGATGAAATTTCACATACTCCAAGATCTCGTTGTACTCTATGCTCTCCTCGAGGTTCTGCAGGTTAGGGTTAGCACTGCGGATTGCTCTCATGTAGGCTTTTAGCAGCTGAATGTCCCGTTTCTGGAAATTAAAAGCATCATCTTCAGTGACTGATTTCACAAAATCTCCTAAAGCCAAACAGGAATTTATAAAGGACCAATTAACTAGTGGTCTGGTGGCTGCCTCAAAAAGCTGGACGTATGTATAAGGCAGAGTTGGTATCATTTTTACTTGGTTTTTCATTTTTAAATTTCACTTTTTCAATTAAGTTTATTTTCAGTATGATTTTAGAGTGGTCTGTAAGTTTTGTATTGCTTAAAATTTTTTTTTTAGGCGTTTTTTCCCCCTAAATGAATAGTCTTCTTCCCCTTCTTTATATAACTGTATCGTGACAAAACGCCCAAGTCTCCTGTCCGATGACAACACACGTTAGACCTTAAAAACTTGATTACGTTCACCTAAAAGGTGTTAAATGCCTTTGTACATAGTACCAAACAGGGTCAACACAATTCAAACGTAACATGGACAGAAACATAGCTTCCATACCATCCTGTACCACAATCACACATCACACTCTAATTGATTACAGGCAAACCATTCTACAAAACCATAATCATAATCTGTACCAAATGCTTTGAGCCATTTAGAGGCCCAGATCTCAAAAAACATTTTACTAACTGAATAATCCTTATAATAATAATCATTATAGCTACTCAGTAGAAAACTGTCAATATAAAATAGTTTTACTTAGTAGTAGTACTTTTCAGGACTAGGCTCAAAGTATTTTTGGTTAATGAACACAGAAATGAGCAGGCACATGTTCTTACTTGTTCCCCCAATTGGTGTTTATGCTCTGCAACATTTTTCTCCAGCTCTGAAATCTTTGTCTGTTGCTGCTGGACGACGCTCCGCAAGTGTTTGATGCAGTTATGGTTGGGCACCTCATCTTTGGGCATCTCAAGTCTGCAAGAGATTTTTTTTGCAAATCATATATTCATAATAGTTGACAGTACAAACATTTGTGATAGATATTAGAATTAAGTTTGGTTGAGCAGCTAATGTTATTTATAGTTACACCTTGTGTCCCCTAATCATTTGAGAAGCTATGAACTTTGGTACTGTTTTCCAAAGGGGGAGGAGAAAATCAAGAGCACGTTTTTTCTCCCACCCACGAATGCTGTGAGGACTAGTCAGACCCTCCTCGGCAACGCTGTGGAGGAAGGTCTGGACATGCAAGACAACATTGCAGTGTACATTTCCTCCCAAATGGAAGCCACTCACCCACATCCCTCCTCACAACTGACAGGCCTTTTGGGATTGTGCTCACAGTCCTTGAGGTGGGACTGCAGCTGGTCCAGCCGCAGTGTGGCGGTACAGCCAAAACCTGCATTGTCACAGCTGATCTGAAGTTTGGACAGCATGTTACGCATGATGCGGGGCACGGGCCGGAGGTGAGCTAGTGTCACCACCGTGCGGTCAACAGGACATATCTGCTGCTGGGCAAACCACTGC
Organism: Etheostoma perlongum; assembly: GCA_026937815.1. Taxonomy (NCBI): domain Eukaryota; kingdom Metazoa; phylum Chordata; class Actinopteri; order Perciformes; family Percidae; genus Etheostoma; species Etheostoma perlongum. Next base: position 6,054,711 of record CM049377.1, read on the forward strand.
GTTATGCAGGCATTGCAGAAGGCATGCTCACAGTGTGGAGCCTGAAAAGGAGAACACAGTCAAAATGTTTAAAATTTCAAAAACACCGATACAATTAAGGGTTTGTAATCTTTCAGACAGGTACTTGCCTGCACCGGTTCCTCAAGCACTCCACTACATATAGGGCACAGCAGGTCTTCATCCACCTCCCCTTGGAACCTCGTAATGTCGTACCCCATGGTACATCACTGGGATCCACAACCTCCTGAACAGCACACAACCAAGCACATTAGAGTTACCCACAATTTAACAGCATCAATTTGTGCCTGTAGATAGTCCACAAACATATACAAACAATGTGAGTATACCTCACTCACAAAAGGCCTCAAATGCTCCCATTCAGCTCTTGATGTAAAGCGGATCCGTCACATCTGGCAGACACACACACACTGCAAAAAAAGAGAGATAATATTCACAATGATTATTTAGTTTTCAAAAGACTATTGGATAGCTGATGGTTAGAGCAGAGCTATGCTATATAATCTAAACCCGTTTCCAGCCATTTAAATGGCCGGGAGTTCAGTGATTTTCAAGCTTTCTCATCATATTATTAACAGGACCACTCCATGGAAAGGGAAAAACGACAATAACATTGTCATTTAACACACACGTATATTGTGTTGTAATCAAACCAAGAAACGCTGTAAATGTACAATGACTCACGATATCTGAGCACATAGACTTATATTAACACACCCGAGAGCCAAAAAGCGCCGTCCTTGATCTGAAACGAAGAGGTTTTGTAACGTTATCCTCAACATGTGAAACTGCAACGAGCTCCAACATCTGCGGAGAGCATCCTGTTGTCCCAGGTGACTGGCGACTGACCTAATTTCAGTGAAAGAAGTCCACACCAGTCTGGAGGAGATTTACAGAGCCTTCTCCCATCGCACTCTGCATGCCTTGCAAACAAGCTAACCCTCCATGCTCACGTTAGCGACGTGTATGATAATATTTTGTCATTTTGAGATTACAATGAGCTAAACTTGTGTCGTTTTAAATGTACACCCGGTGCTTGAGTTCGTGTGTCAGCACAGCTTGCTCTCCGTTAATTAAATGTGGCTAACGCATGCTAACTAGCTAGATAGCACTAGTAGCGCCAACGGTACCGTTGGTTTCCTCTGGATATTAGCCATCGAGCTAACCAGACAGTCCTCAGTCTGGGCAAACTACACCGAAAAATGGCTAATTACAATCAGACACTTGGAAGAAAACAATGTAACGGACTAATATACTTACTTAAACATGTAGTAAAACAGATCCTAATAGCGATGTTTATGTATTTTCGGACGTCCTACTATAAGTAGTAGCTCGTTAGCCACGTCCTGTACTACATCCTACACCTCTGCGTCGTCGATACGCCGGCGGGTGGGACGTCATGACGTAAAACATGGAGCTTCTGATTCTATCTATCTATCTATAATCTTACTCCAAAAATTATTAAAGGACCACATGTACAATACCAGTTTGTTGTGTTCATAACATTAAAAAAACATGTTGAATATAAAAGATTACCGGTATTTCATTTTGTTACACTTACTGACATGTAAAGAATACTAGTGTAACTCCCAAGATGATATGTGGTTATCTGAATGAAATGGGGGAATTAATGTAATACATTCATATATTTCTCAAAGTGTTTTTTATTCCTTTAATAATTTCCACATCAGTTGCAATTGTTTGTATATGGCAGAAGGTAAACAGGAAGGTAATGAGCAGCAGCCAGTGTGTAAGTATAACAAATGGAGCAGCACATTGAAAACCACAACAATTGCATATTTAGGGTCCATGATCATGGTATTGTCTTTGTACTGTTAGAAACAAGGAACATTGGAGACAAATGTGTGAACTGTTTTGAAAATTGAGAAATACATAAAGGTATGATTCTGCTGATTAGAACATGAGTGATTCTCTGATACGTGCTCTGCAGCACCACTAAATGACAGTGGCAACAAACACTTTCCTCTGGCAAATCCAATCAAGCTCTTTTCCTTACCTCATCATCCCTATCAGCTCATCCTTCAAGTCAAATCAAAATCCTTTTCCAGTTGGCATTTTCACATTGAAACAATTTGATTCAGTCTTTTTTCAGATAAAGTAGTGGAAGCTTTCTTTTCTACTGTACGCTCCTAGCTATTCCAGTGAATTCAACAGAATAGCTAGTTCAGGATTAATCATGTAAATATGAGACCTACGTCACCTGAAAACACTGATTCATTGTCAAGAAATCATCCCAAACTCTGAAAATATTTAGCAATAGCACTTTATTGAACACAAACAACCCTAAGCCACAATACTGAATGACAAGACCAATTGGCTGCAGCAAACATTTTATAAAATAGATTCAGGTTTAATGTCACTAAATTGTTTTTTTCTTTTCTTTTAACGTCAGAAAGACAGATGCAGGTTTTTCCAAAACAGTGAATGATCTTTTACATATTTAACATTTTTGTAACAAATTATCATTCACATGTTCACACAAAGGAATAACAAGGCAAAGTGCTTTCAGGATTGCATTGTTGAAAAATCCAAAACAAATAAAATGAATGGCTTGAGGTTTAGGATAAAGGGTGGGAGGCGGGGGAGCGGGGCTGGTCCTGTCCTGGATTAGGCGTGAGTGGGTGTGGGCGGTGGGTGGATGGGTTAGTGGGGGGCCGTGGTCAGAAAACCTCAAACCTTTCACCTTGTCCTGTACCCCTTGTAGTCAAACTGAAAGTAAAATGTCAGGGCAGTGTGGAGACAGACACCTATGTAGCAGAATTTGGTTCGGAGTGGACAAATGGATTCCAAGGCATACGGCTCGAGGGGCTCAAACTCGCCCCCATACTGAAATACAAATCCACCTCACTATCTCCCATGTGACAACCTGTGGTATCATTACAACTGCTGGGCTGACCAAGAATGAAGCTGTAAACGTTGAAATAATGCACACTATAGGGCAAGACAGGGACGTAAACGCACAAGAGGGAACCAAAAAAATAGACTGTTTAAAAAAGCCAATGCACGGTTACTTATTTTCAAAAAAGAGGAATCCTCGGTCCATTCGCAACTGAATGTTAAAGGGGGTAGACTATCATCATAATCTGCATCATAACATTGTCTGGCTTCACATTCCAGTGGTATTTTGTTGTATAAATGCTTCTCATAAATAATTTTTTTTTCAACGTCAAATAGACATATACACATACAGCACAACCAAGCACACTTTTTATGTATAACTACCATTGCTTATGATAAATCTGTATTGAATAGACTTTTTGTCAGAAAAGGTGGAAAGATAAACAATACTCAAGGCTGCAAAACAAGGAGGTAGGAGAAATGCTACTGAAAAAGAGCAAGTGATGCTAACATGATGGTTCACTTAAAGAAATCGTGAGATACACCAGGTTTTCAGCTCGACCTCTCAAACCACGCTAGTGCTAACTGTTGCTATTCCAGTCAGCGTTTAAGGAGCGGCGTGTAAAAACTAGTATTTTTTTCACCTTTATTTTGTAAAATAATGTGCAATGTTTATTTGACAGCTAAATTAAGACATACAAATCTCAAAAGTGCCCCTTTCATCATAGCTCCAGATGCAGAGTGGTGTAGCAGCTGCGGTGATTTACCAACCGAAGAAATCTTAAAAGCCCATTCTGCCTTACAAAAATTGAAATTCTGAATCTTCACCCTTTATTTTCAGACTGGTCATATTCTAAATTGGCTAATTTCATTGGTCCTGTTGTCATCACAGGTGTGGGGACCACGCTGCTGGTGATGGCATTGACTCCTTTACACACAGTAGAATAGTATATTTGCAGATTTGTAAATGAGGTAATCAGCGTTAGGCTAAATGGGGAACCCTGTCATTGAAACACATGCCCACTTCATTCACCAGCAAAAGCAAAAAAGATTTCCTCAATCAGCGGGACAGGATTGTGGAAAATTAAATCAACTTTGGAATGTTGGGTGGGCCAACCTTTTTTTTCTTCAAGTTTTCTTTTTTGTGTGAAGGTGCACTGCGAAACTATTTGATTGTAACTCATCACATGCCCTGATTCAGAGTCCTTCGCCTCACGATAAGGGCTCTTTTGTATTTCCCCAGATAAGCCACTCAAAGTAAACCCATTATCTAGCATCTTTTTTTTGTTTTAATATACTATGAATTAAGGCTGCCTCAGCAGCAGATCAAGTCCTGCTTTAAGTCCAGTTGTGAGAGGATTGTTAATAGCTTGTGAGTTGCAATGAGGTGGCAACATCTACAGTGAAGCGGACTAAACATAAAAACATGAAAGGGATTACCCACTACTAAAATGTCACAGAACATGCAGTATTACATCCTTTCCTACAATAGGTTATTCCTAATAGCACATTCAAAAGGGGGCTCCTAATGGGCAAACTCTCTGATATGGCTCTGCTTTAGAGTAATCAAGCTCGGTGTGAGACTATTTCCATCGTGCGCTCACGGAAGGAACAAGTCTATAAGGTGCTCCATCAGAAAATTGCTGCCTTATTTCACCTGCACACATACTTTGTGTCATTCAGTTCAACAGATTCAATCTTAAACACTGGAAAGTGTTCAGAACATTTGTTTTCCTTTGTGTAAATTCATCCCACCCCCCACCCCCCTAGAAGACACATCCTCTGCTGGTGAAAACAAACGGCACTTTCAAAGGGGAATGTTTCTCTAAAACCACAATCACAGGACCTCCAATAACAAATTCCGAAAACACATAGGCTATACAGTAGATATAAATCTCATGAGTTTTTTTTAACTGTACAAGCTTTAGGCTACACACTGAAAAGGAAGGGACACATAAGGAACCTTAATGCTTAACATTAAAAACAAATATAAGGCATTTCATATTTCCTTTTATCCGCATACGCCACTGACAGCAGGTCTAAATATTTTTGAGAAAAAATTTCATTCGAGGAGAAGAGGATGCACATACACATCTACACATGCAAATGAACATGTCTACCGGCTATAAACCAGAAGTCCAAACTACAATACCATCAAAGTCCATCCTTAAGGATAAAAAAAAACAAAACAAAACAACAACAATCCACCTACTCAAATCTATCAGTCAACTTGTGCACAGTCCTTTCTCTGAGCAGGCAGCTTTAAAAGTCGGATATTGATCACAGTTTTAAGAATGAAATATCAAACACACACTATCAAATGCCACCTCTCTGAATACAAACAAAAGGACTACTTGAATTCCCTAAATTGCTACAGATAAGTGGCTTTTGGTGTTAAC
>CM049377.1:6664986-7139986 GCA_026937815.1 Etheostoma perlongum
GCCATGACAAAACAAAACAAACTGGCAGTACCAAACATAGATTAGATCTTTTGGCACCTATAGAACCACAACCACATCACCACAAGCCTGTAAACATATTGTTGTAGAGGCTTCAGTGAAGAGAAGGGAGAGCTTTGCAGCGCTTGGGAGCGCTTTAAAACCTATTTCATACAGTCTATGTTTAAAACCCACAGAAGAAAGTAGTAGCATTAGTGATGCGGTCGGCTCGTAAAATTAAATGAGAATGAAAGTCATAAAAAAACTTTTTTTTAAAAAGTTATTTAAAAATTAAATCGTGAACAAGGTAAATTGAGATTGCAATTTTTTTAACGATTAATCATGCAGGCCAGATAGATAGATAGATAGATAGATAGATAGATAGATAGATAGATAGATAGATAGATAGATAGATAGATAGATAGATAGATAGATCTAACTTAATATATAATTTAATGAGCTTAGACTAAACAATGTCCATTTGCAGTAACTCACTATCCCAACCTGGTCACAGTATGTGACCATTACACAAACTGCCATGAGACTGGTCTGCACTATCCACAGTGTTGGATTTAACCCACAGCCTGTTACCACGGAGACATCTGACATTTATTATTGCCATAGCTCTTGCCTGATATCGTCTTTATTCTCCACGCCACAAAATCAACAAACCAACAACCCAAATAGCTGCCAGGAGAGCTGCACATCCAGCAGTGCTGCTTTGTTAGCAACAAAGCCCAGGACCACCACTGGATCCTCATATGCTTCAGCTGCTTTGGTATTTCAAACACAAATCTGCATCAATTTATTAGAGACGGCAAAGTCAGTTAAAAAGCATCTATAATTACCCCCCCCGCTCCAAAGGCTTTTATCTCCTAAAAGACATGGGAGGATGAAACACGGTTTGATGTGCTTATTTTACGACTGATGGTGAATATTCTGAAGAGGTAGATCAGGGTAAGAAAGTTTAGTTGGATTGGCTTTCTTTTTGTTGTTTTTTTCTCACTCACTTTATTTGTTTTCCTGTTTCTAAAATTTTTTTTTCCTCTTGAATTGAAAGAAAAAAGACAAGGCAGAGAAATGACACGGCAATCGACAAACATGGTGGGACCTGTGGAATAAATTGTGTCTCCTTGTGTTTTTTTTCCCTCAGTGGCCACACCCCCCTGATGGTAACGGGGACCAATCTGGACGTGGTTCAGGAGCCCAGGATCCGAGTCAAATATGCCGGCCGAGAGTCCGTCAATGTAAGAACCACTATAATCTTAACCATGGGGCGAGTACAGAATGTACTCACTGAATACAACGAATACTACTTACACATCATGCTGGAAAATGTATGTTAACAAGGTTCTGCTTGACTCAAATACTGCTATACAAGCAAGCTAAGGGATGTTTAGCTTGGAAAAAAAAGAGGACTATCTCTCCTAAGAGCTCCTGCAGCTTTCTACGCTTCCCTAACTTCCTCTTGAACCCAGTCGTCTCAAGCGCTCCAACGAGCGTCTGAATAATGCAGCTGGCACTGAAAGTGGTCTGCATGCAGTATTTAATTTTGCGTTTACCCTTAATTGTCTAAATCTCCACTCCACGTTGCAGCCCTCACCTGGTAAGCCCTGGTGTGTTTTACTCTCACACAAGTTCTCCTGAACATTTTTTCAAAAGAGCAAAAAAAGTTCCAAGGGACTCTTCTTGCAAACAAATTGAAAAGCCTTAATGTAAATGCCTATTTCATATCGATGTTTTAGTACATTAATGTAGAGAACTGGGCACAAACAGCCTTCTTCCGATTTTTTCACTCGTTTAAGAAAAAATAACTTTTTTTTTTGCAGGTAATGCGCTGGATGAAGGATGGGTGTAGTTTGAGGAAAAAGGGGTGTGGGTGGGTCAGTGGGGGGAATGTTGGAGGTGCGATTAGGGGCAAGGAGACTCCTAATGGGTTTCAATGGAAGATTAACTGCGGTCAGAAGTCTTTGGTCAGCATAAAGAGCCTGAGTATAATCAACGTCTTGGCTGTGGGAAATCGTTATAAATTGCATTGGAGCCGCTGTCCTGGGGCTCCTTATTTAATTCAGAGGATGGGAGCTCCTTTCTGTGGTCTGGGGAAAGGTGGGAGGGCAGACGAATGGACCAAAGGGGAGTGGGAAGGATAGAGTGTGAGAGGTGGGCAGGACGAGGAGAATATGTAAAAGAAAAGTGCTCTGTTGGCACATACTGTAACCACTCTTACACATTAAACTCTTGTATATAGCTGCCTAAATCTCATACCTCATTCAGGACAGGTTTTTTTTAGGTGCATGCGCATACAAAAAACTCCAATGCCATGTCAGACTTGTAGAATTCCACACAGATTGGTCCCAAACGTACTTCCTCCGCCTCTGTAATTCCAACCTCCCACCCCTGACATTAGTATTTTAAAATTAGCTTTAAATGTCTGACTTGCTTAGTGAATAATCCTTTACCAAAAATCATAATTCTGCCGTAGGCCTTTTGTGCTTCTTCTTGTAAGAACACAGTTTCCCTCAAAGACCTTTTGTGAGTTATGAAACAGAAGTAATTACTAGAGATGTTCTGAAAACTGATACTCCAATACTGCCTAAAATGCTGGTATCTGGAGTTTACACACCGATCCGATACCACGTAATGTAGCCCCAAAGAAAATCTACTTTTAAAGTGGTTTATTTATGTTTTTTTCCATCAGGACTCACTGTCAAACTGGATATAAAAAAGTTGTGTGGCGTGTTGTTCATGTTTTATAAAGAGTTGAGCCAGGCCAACAACAATCATATCACATCCATACAAGGATTGTAGGTTAGAGCTGTTTAAATATAATATAGTATCTGGGGGGGTGATGGTGCAGTGGATATAACACATGCCTTTGCTGTGGTAGATCTGGGTTCAATTCCCACTGTGATATGTGTCCCTGACAGAGGTGGGTAGTAACGTGTTTTTACTCGTTTTCCGTTACATTTACTTGAGTACGTTTTTGACAAAATTATACTTCTAGGAGTAGTTTTAAATCACCATACTTTTTACTATTACTTGAGTAGATTAGTGAAGAAGAAACTGTACTCTTACTCCGCTACGATAGGCTACAATGAGCTTGTTACTTTTCTTTTCACCTCTTTGGTATTCGACGCGTCATTGTTTTTACGTACGCCTCATTTTAATGTTTTATTTTCACAGAGAGAGAAAGACTTCCCCTAAAGGCTGTACCACGTGACTGTGTTCCACCAATCAATCTTTGTTGTGCAGTCACATGACCATACTCAATCTCAACGAAAGTTCAAGAATCGGAATAGTTATCCAGAAGCAAATAACGGTATGGGTCCATCTGTTGTAATTACAATTAGAAGATGGATCTGTGCCGTTTTATGTTAGAGAAGAGTAAAATGACTTGGGGAGCGAGAGACTTTAGGAGACCTGGAAAAACGGGATTTGACTCTGTGTGTGGGTGCCGTGCTGTCTGATTTGTCAGTTCCCGAGTCTTTGAAAAAAAGAGTTGTTCATCTCCGCCCTGCCTTCTCTCCTCCAGCTCCCCACCTAGCACTTCTCAAAAGAAGCCTGTGTCCCTGTGTTGATTGGCCCTCCAGCCACAGAGAATGAATTTCTATTAAATGCGGAGGTTACAATTACCCATCCTTCATCCCATCCCCACCCAAACCCCCCCACCCCCATCCCCGTCTGCCGTTTTCCCCTTTTGTCACTGGAGGAAGGCAAACAGCCGAGCAGCCTTTAGCAATAAGAGCTGCTGTCTGTCAGCCAGCCTTCAAATGATCACCTTTCTCCCTGTAAATTGCCTCTCTGCTCTCCCTCCATCGTGTCACCTGCAAAGATTCACAAAGAAACCGGGAGAGGGAAGGGAAAAAAGAAGACAATTTTCTTTGTGAAATGCTCTGTGTCTGCCACAGATTCACAATTGAAACATTTATCATAATCTTGATTAAAGCTAAAAGGGTTATTTCCCCTGCTCCAGAACATTTTCCTGTCTCAGAAAGATTACATCTACCATATTTGTAACACTTGATGTGCATTTGCAGCTGCTGCTAATCATAGAAAGTGTTCAGCATGGATGTGCGAGGCTCCTATCACGTCAATCAGGCTGATTGTCTAATACCCTGACCACTTAAGGCGCCAACTATTACTATAGGCATCGGTAATGGACACTTAGAACATACAATTTACATGTTCAAAGTGATTTTGTATTTTACACAGCATGCATGTGTTTAACAATGACATCTTAATAGTATGCATCACATGTGGACTCATTAACTCATCATGGCATCTTCACTGGGCTACCACCTCTGACATCTGTGTTGTGTGGCTTTGATGTTGACATTAAGAGAAGAAGAGCCACTTGTTAATGCAACAAGCAGTGCTTCCAGAGGATGTTTGAAATGAGTCACACCCTCATCGAAAGACATCCAGCAGATGATTTCTTTTACTTCCAGCGCACATCTCCGAGGAAAATGAAACCACTGGCTTTGGCTTTGCGCCGGCTTAACTTAAATACCACACAACATTTATGGACGGATCTAAGCCCAAGTAAGAATTTAAAGGCAGGGTTGGTAATGTTGAAAAGCTAGCAAGATTTGAAAGTAGCATCACCTCTGGCCTCCGTCTAACCCCCCCGTTGCTGCTTCAGAGTAGAACGGAGAAAGGGCCGCAATTTGACTTCATGTCTTACTCACCTGTAAGCAGACGGCTAATATTATCATACTTTTATCATACTATTATTTTTGTAATATTATTGTATTATCGCGCTCTGACGTGCATTGAGCTCAGCTACAAATCTTTTTCTACTCCTTTTTCAGAGTCCAGAAGTTATTTATTTCTGTCGGGGTGTGAAGACCATTTCAATCAATATATATAAAAGAGTATATTGGAAATAGTTACCAACGCTGCCTTTTAATGCCGGTATAAGTGGTTAGTTATCCAAAACAGCAAAAAGGCAGGGGAATAGAAAGTGTAGGAGTAATAACTACAAGAACAATGAAATAGCCAGTGACTAGCTAGCCTCCAGATAACATTTGGCTCTGTGACCCCTCACATTTCTCCTACGTGCATCTTCACAGCCAGATCATCTTATCCCTTATCCCGTATTCCTCTCTCTCTCTCCCTCTGTCTCTCTGATTCCTACCCTGGCCAGAGACCTATGGATGGTTGAGTGGGCTGTAGCAGCACAGTAGATCATGGTAATGTATTCAGCCGGAGGGGTTGGAGTTTTTTACTGCCTTAAAACACCCGGGCTCCATCCAACACTAGAGAGAAGAAGACAGATGAGGCCAAGATTCCAATTACTTTCTCTATCGGTTGACCTCAGTTCACTTTATCAATGCTGAACAATGTGTAGCTTCCTTCTTCACATGGCCTAAAGGAATGGATGTTTTATTGGATACTCTGAATTGGGTACTATACAGGGTTTTGTTTTTATTGAGAAAGAGAGCAAAAACGGCATGTTGTTTGGAATCAAAGCAGTTTAATAGCATACATTGTAGCATCCTGCTGAGAAGTAAATGAAGGGGTTGAAAACTAATAATGTGAGTGTTTGGAAATGTAGTATTTTGGTGCAGAATGTGCTATACAAAATACCTAAAATCCACTTATTGAAGGCTAGAAGACATGCAAAGGTGTCATGATCTTTGAAAGAACCGCAAACGCCTCTGTCCCATTTACCCATCAGTAAATTGTTTTGTATTTACCCCACTCACTGCCTGTTTTCACTGTGACTGACAGACCCGAAATTGGAATAAAAGAAAGAAAACTCTGAGTTAGTGATTATTTACATGGAGTCTGGTGGAGATATGCTGCTCTATAGTCGCTAAAAGTAGTGATTATTTACATGGAGTCTGGTGGAGATATGCTGCTCTATAGTCACTAAAAGTAGTGATTATTTACATGGAGTCTGGTGGAGATATGCTGCTCTATACACGCTACAATCACTGATTATTTACATGGAGTCTGGTGGGTTTAGCGAACACAATATCACAGACTTATGTTTTAAAAAAATTATCTTAATCTTTAACAGAAAGGTCAGCCTCCTTAGAAATCCTTTCCATAATGTTATCAGACACTTAGAATATTAATCTGAGTCTGTCAGCAGCAAAACGAGCACTTTATGAACGTAAATACAACCTGGACAATTATCCCATTAACTTCCATTGTAACTTGTTTCTCTGCTGCCGACTGCAGCGATCTCGTTTCATACTGCATCAATGTCAAAGGAAAATCTTTCCTCAATAGTTTATATTGTATCCAATACTTTTTAAAATTAAAAACATGACGTTCTGAGCTGAAAATGTCCCCGGATGTTGTCTGAGAAATCTGGTCACTTTACTTTAATACCTTTTAATTCCTGTATACTGATACTGAAGATACTGTATTAGTGGGTAAAGAAATACACATGATCTATTCCTAAATGCTGTTGAGGCAGTGTTAAACCAGTGATCTTCAACAGGGGGTCCTTAGAGTCATGGAGGGGGGCCCCCGAATTATTAATTAATACTTTTTTTAGTTTTTTTTCCTCAAAAAAATAAATCATGTTGGAAACTACAGTATACAAAGATGAACATGAAAAAACCCAACATATTATTAGCAAAGATGAATTGGCCTATTTGTTGTTTTTCAGGGTCAAAATTTAAAATGAACTTTTGTTGTCTCTTTTACCAACATTTCTGACGCTTTTTTCGATATTTTTTAAGCTTTTCAAAGGTCCCTTGGCATGAAAATTTTACTTAATGAGATTTTTTAACATTAATATGAGTTGCCCCAGCCTGCCTATGGTCCCCCAGTGGCTGGAAATGGTGGAACTCGAGCCCTGGGTATCCTGCTCTGTCTTTGAGAAAATGAAAGCTCAGATGGGCCGATCTGGAATCTTGCCCCTTATGAGGTCATAAGGACCTTTAACCATTTTTGTCACTTTTTTTCAACACTTTTTTTAACTCATGGTTGATCAACATAATTTATATGACATTATACCTAACATTTGAGTTAAAAAAAAGCAGAAATGATGAATTATTTTGACTAATAGTTAAGATCAGAGGATGTTGGTTTAGTCACCATAGCGTTTTGAAAAATTCAAAAAGTCAATTTTGACCCAAGGACATCACAAGCTTAAGGATTCACTATGCCTTCCACATATATGTCTGACATTAAAACATGATGATATATGAATATGTAAATAATTATTATTTTAATAGCATAGTATATAGTTGGGGAACCATAAAAAGGTAAAGGCTTTAGGCCATCCTACACATTATTATAGGCCCACTTTATTATTAAGCAACTCAGTTTTATTCAATATACTGTATGTAGGGGGTCCCTGCTCATCTCTCTTTCAGGTTAAGGGTCCTTGGCCTAAAAAAGGTTGAAGACCCCTGTTGTGACCACCAATGTGATCACACATTGTTTTACAACTTAGCTATGAATGTGTATTGCTCTTATATATTAGATTTTTGCTGTTCTGATTCTTTAATTAGTTACTTCTGTCTTACAGTGAAAGGGCATAAACATACACGCCACTTGCTGTGTTATCGCAAGAAGAAAGTGACGGTTGAGTTTGTGCTCATTACTTTAATGTTGCTGCTAATTTACTGATGGGTAGCTTGTGAATTTCACTAAGGGATCGATAAATATCCATAATAATACAACATTGTTTATTATTTGATTATATTTTGTTTTAGTAATCTAAATATGCAAAGTAGCCTAACTGAAGCTGTCAACTAAATGTAGAGGAGTAAAAAGTAAAACATTTTCCTCTGAACTGTAGTGAAGTATAATGTTTTTTGTATTATAAATGATTAATGATGTCTCCTGTCTTACATTCTACAGTCTGCTGCTGATTGTGTGTGAATGTGTGTGTGTGTGTGTGTGTGTGTGTGTGTGTGTGTGTGTGTGTGTGTGTGTGTGAGTGTCAGAAAAATGGAAAAACTCAAGTAAAGTATCTCAATATTATACAAACAGTAATAGAGTAAATAGATTTATATACTTTCCACCATTGTAAACAAGTGAAATGCAGTATGTATATACTGTGTATATACGCAGTACACCAAAGTTCTTGATTCAGAAATCATTTTAACCTTTAGATTCAACACTCCGCACGGTGAAAATACACAAACGCGCTAAAATCTAGATCCAAATGCAAAGTCACAAAGTAAGCGAAGAGACCAGTCCCTCTCCCCCTCGTTCCCTCTCTCCACCTCTACACTTCCACTCACCTTGCACCATGCTGGCTACACACAATGAGTTTGCATTGATCCTCCTTGCTTGCACCCGAGCAGCAGAGAACAGGTAGGAGGCGTGGTAGTCGCTAGCATTCACCAGCTTTGATGATATTTACCTCTAATTAAGTTTCTTCCCCAGAGAGAGAGCTGGGAGCGAGCAAAAGAAGATAAAATCCTTTCTGAGGAGAGTGCTGTGCAGCAATCAATCCTCTCCCCCCTTCCCTCTAGAGCTGAGCCGTGGAGGATGGATGGAAGACAGGTCTCTCATCTGGGAAAACTGGAGAGAAGTAATAAAAGAGCCATAGCTCAAATTCTACTGGAGGAGACAGAGGCGCAATGCCTCCATCCTTTGTGCTTGTTGTCCTCCAGTGTTTTTCAGTGAGGCAGTAGCAGCCATTTATTTTTCGATTTTACAGAGGCTTCTTCTACGATGAAGGTGCATTTAATGACAGACAATAAATCCTTTTCTCTAAAATGAATGAGGGTTTTTATATACCAATTATTAGGTTGGGGTGCTCCATTGTGTGTGTGTGTGTGTGTGTGTGTGTGTGTGTGTGTGTGTGTGTGTGTGCGTTGATACCAATGTGTTTCAGTTAAGATTAGTTTAAAATAAACAAGGCTTTAAAACAGATCAGCTTGAAACTTGGTGTTTTACTTTGGAACCAGAGGAAATGGAAACCAAACATATTTTTTCCTGAATGACTAAATCACATTTCTTGTTTTATTTCAGGGGGCTCAGACGGATATTACAGCGTGATGCGTAGCCTGTTTGAGTGCAACATTTCCCCAATAGCATCTTAAAAAGTGGATTTTTCTCCTGTCTTTATTTATTCTCCCTAGGTGTGTAAAGTAATTAACACCACCTGTATGAGTTGCTTCGCCCCCTCCCTGATGGCAGAGTACAATCCAGGTTTGGACACAGTAAAGCACGCCGACGAGTTTGGGTTCATCTTTAACAACGTCCAGGCCCTGCTGGTCTACAACAACACCAACCTCCTCTACTACCCAAACCCTTACTTTGAGCCCCTCAGCGCCAACGGTGTGCTGGAGCAAAAACCTGGCTCACCCATCATCCTTAAGGTACAGGAAGCACAGATTACTATGCATTTAAATCTACAGTACATTGGCGCCTGGGTATCTCACCTGGTAGAGCGTGTGCCCATATGCTGTATAGAGGCGGTGGGTTCGACTCCGACTTGCGGCCGTGTGTCTGTCTTTCCCCTCTCTCTCCCCTTTTATGTCTTCAGCTGTCGTATACAAATAACGCCCTAAAATGCACAAAAAATAATCCATATAAAATATAGAGCTACAGAAAATGTCCTGGTTTAACCTATACACTGTATGTAATTTATTTATTTGATTAGGACAATGCACATTAATCAACAGTTCAGTAAATGCGCCAGTGTTAGCCAATCGGCTGTTTTTCAACTATAGTTACCCAGCATGCATGTCTTTATGGTGGGAAGAAACCGGAGCACCCCGGAAGAAACCCACGCAAACACGGGGAGAACATTCAAACTCTACAGAGAAAGGCCTGGAACGACCTGGATTCAAACCAAGAACCTTCTTGCTGAGGCAGAAGTGCTAACCCCTTAGCCATCGTGCTGCAAATAATGAGCTTCAGTCAGTCGAGCCTTCAGTTTGCACTTCAGCTGTCACCATCTTGGTATTTTTACTATATTTGAACAAAAGGGCACACCCCCGGTCAGCACGTACGGCAGTACACAGAGCTGTTTGAAAATCGGCAGACTTTTCTTAAGTTACCACTAACCAGCTAGCACTAGCTAGCTAGCTAGGTTGACAGAACACTGGAAAAACGTTTCTAGGCGACCAAAAGTGTTCCAATCAACTTTGACGAAGTGAAAACACACAGTCAAAGGGTCAAAGTCTACAATAAAAACATGGACAACACCAAAAAACAAGTTCAGTTCTGTTTTAATGTACACAGTGGTTAGTAGCTACTTGTAAGCCTCTGTCCTGATTGACAGGTCGGCGTGTAGCCACATCCCTGAAGCATGTTTTATTGTCTATTTTAAAATAAATAGGACCATAATTTACAAAAATGAACATCATGCTACATTCAAGGAGACTTGAAACTAGTGTTTGAGGCCATTATTAACAAGGGTCACCCATAGTCTATAGTATAGAATCACACTTTGGTGCCAGTGGACTTCTGCATTGGCTTCAATTTTCACACATGGACGTTGCCGCTTGGTTCAACCCCCACAGCAGACTTATCACAGTCTTCAAACTTTCTCTGGATATCAACATCAGCTGTGCAAATATATGCTATTAGATTATTTATCTCATTATATTGGCTGGTAAGTCTTGTAACTGACAGACGTAGAATTCTTTGAGGAATATATTTCATTTTTTTGTCCTAATTGTCAGCTGTCCCCACTTACCGCCCCTGTGAAATACATCACCTTGTTTGATCTCAGTATGGAGTCACATTTGGCCGCAGCTGTGCCCCAAACCCAGGGATGTAATTTACAGTGTGTTTAGAGGACATATTGGCTTTTGTGGCTTTTTTAAAATTGCCTTCATCTTGAATGAGCCATGTGTTGATGTGTGTCTGAGTTTTCCCCCTAATTTTGCACCCCTGTGTCCATCTCTGCGTGCCCACAGGGCAGGAACCTGGTTCCCCCAGCATCAGGAGGGGTGAAGCTTAACTACACTGTGCTGATTGGTGAGACTCCCTGCTCTGTCACTGTGTCTGAAAACCAGCTGCTGTGCGAGCCACCCAACCTCACCGGACAATACAAAGTGATGGTCAGTATGGAAGATGTGTTTGTTAGTGTCTATCTTTCGAAGTTTTCCCTTCCACTCTATTTGCATCCATATCCTGTAATTGTCATTTCCTCTTCATAATAGTTGGCCTCTAAACTCCATTATTTGTGCTCTCATCATTGCTCATTCAGCTGAAGGAAATAGGGTCAAAGTGAGACCAGCATGAGTGTGCTTTAGCTGTCAAAAGGTTCTGCTAGAATCTACTGCAATTATTTTTTTGTTGCCTGTTCAAGTATTGAGAGCAAGCCCCACACTATTTCCCTCTCAACATCAGCGTGGAGGTGGCAGCATGTGTTTGCACTCGGTATTAATTTCAGCAGGCACTATTTAACTATGTATTGGCAGGATTTGGCTTATGCATTGCTGGGTCAGTTAATCATGTGATATAAAGATCTCAAGACCAAGTTTGTTTGAAACATGATCCGTCATCCCTCTGTATTTTAACTCATAACCCTTGTGTTGTCTTCCTGTCGACCCATGCAACCATTTTCTTTTTTTTAGGGGTCAAAATTCAATTTAAAATGTTTAAAATCTACTTAAAATGCGTTGGTCGTCTTTTTTCCTTTTTTTGCAATGTCTTTGTCACTTTTTCTGATGTTTTTGTAAAAATATTATGTTGCGTTCTTTCATAAAAGATTTTTAATGCTAAAAAATTTTATAGAATCAGAATCAGAAATACTTTATTGATCCCTGAAGGGAAACTCTGTGTTGCAGTTGCACAAATAGTAGAAATACCAGAGTAGAAATATAAATAAAGAAATATAAGGAGTGTAAAATAATAAAAACCCCAAATTCAATGACAGGAGTGAACTGATCATTTATTTCACTTGTGAAGAGCGTTGTATGGAACCATCCACTTTCTTTTCTTTTTTGACAATTTGGTTGATAGAAACCCAAATTTCTTCTATAGAAACCTTTTGAAAATGGGTCAAATTTGGGATCTTCTAAACTACTCTGATTAAATATGAATTGCGAGGATGTGTGTCTGTGTTTCTCTGCAGGTTCAGGTCGGTGGTCTCCACGTCTCTCCTGGTGCGGTCCACATCATGTCTGACAGCCTGCTGACCCTTCCGGCCATTGTCAGCATCGCCGCCGGGGGAGGCCTCCTCCTCATCATCGTCATCCTTGTCCTCATCGCATACAAGCGAAAGTCACGCGAAAATGACCTCACTCTGAAGCGCTTGCAGATGCAAATGGACAACCTGGAGTCACGAGTTGCCCTAGAGTGTAAAGAAGGTTAGTATTAGAGCAGTATAGTATAGGCAGACAGACCAAGTGTAGCGCTGTGTAGCAGTCTACTTCTATTACCCTACCCCACCCTTAGGGTGACTATGGGTCTACTTTGCTCTAGTCTTGCATTGCCAGACCTATCTCCGCAGCGCTGTGGAATAAGGTCTGGCTACACCACACATACATACATTCTGGGAAAGGAGAAAAAAACGCTCTGGGTTGTTTCTTGTTTAATTTCTTTAAACCAATCACAATGGTCTTGGGCGGTGCTACGCTCCAGACGCAGCTACGGTGGCTCTGCTAAATAGTCTTGGGAAGTTGTTTTGATGGAACATTTGCACCCCTCATGTAGTTGAATGGGGCTGGTGAATGCATTTCACTCATGCAGACTGTAATCACATAACAGGCATGATTTCTGCATATAGTATAGAAAATAAATAACTGGTGTTACCGTAAAAAATGCATTAAAATTTCACCAAATTTGGGTCAGTAAGTCATCCTGCTTGTATATCACAACACATATGATTAGTCAGTTAGGCCTACATGCGTCTCTACGTGTAGTGAGTCCTTGCAGTTCTTACTGCTTTCTAGTTTGCATGCTGGATACAGACTCACTCACAAACTGATACATGAATACAGAGTTTCTCATTAGAGAAACCCCAACCGCCTCCCAGTGAGAGGCACATTATGTTTATTACATCTTACTCACGTCTTAACCGGAGGGGTGATTTCACATTTATCTAATGCATCTAGTGCCTGTCTTTATACCTGTGTGTGTGTGTGTGTGTGTGTGTGTGTGTGTGTGTGTGTGTGTGTGTGTGTGTGTGTGTGTGTGTGCACGTTTTGGTCCCATGAATGCTAGTGACAATGACATTACAACAGTATTGAACAAAGAGCTGCTCTGAAACACACTTCTCCCTTGTGGCTCGAGGTTAAGAGAGGGCAGAGTACTCCATCTGACCTTTGACCAGCTAGCCAATAGGAACACCACATCTTTATCTTTATTTTTATTTTTTTTACAGGGACAGTGTATATTAATAAACATGCCTGTGAATATGCCAGGTTTAGCCAAAATGCTAGTTTCATCTGCTGTCCCTGGCCAGATGTTATGAGAGGCTGCCTAAAAAGCAAATGCAAAAACACCCATTATAAGATAAATGCAACACTTTGTGATAAAACACAATCGCAATTCACCAAGAGTCAGTTTTACATGGATGCTTTCAGATAAACACTGCTGATTGGCTGCTGGTGTCGTCATCGCAGGTCATTATAGCCAATCACTGAGATGGCACTTTAGCTTTTTTTCAGGACCTTATTATGTATCCCCTCCAACCCCCGATCGGCTCTCTCTGTGTTATCACGCAGTGGAAAAAAAGCATCCTATTGCAGCAAATTTTCAGAATGGTCAAATAACAGAGAGATGCTGTTGTCAGACAGGCAGGCAGATAGACAGAGCAGGCAAACAGGGGGAAACAGTCCCACACAGGCAGCCTCGGGAAAGGGTAAGATTAATGTTTTAACCATTAGCAGTGGCCAGGAGTGCTCTGCCCTCGGGGGTGGATTTAGATAGGTACCTGGGTTCCTCCTTATGAGTATACACACTCCATGTGTACCTGTGTGCCCATGTGTTGGTGTGCAAACCCAGGAGTCTCAGGGGGACAGGAGGTGAGGGCTAAGACTGGTTGGAGATGGCGGAGTTTTCAGGAGGGTGTTAGGGGACTGCTGCTGCTCCTGTGATAGGCTGCAGACAGGGAGCTTCCCCAAAGGCGGCGAAGCTGAGCAACAGAGCCGTGGGCCCAAACAGGAGTCAGTCAGGATGGAGCCAATTAACTAGTGCTCACCTGCAGCCTCACACTGAGATGACACACACTCTTATGGGGCCTTAGCTACAGCCAATTTACCGGCTGGTAGATAAAACTGAGTGAGAAAGGGGAGCATGTGGGTGAGAGAGAGTGAGGTCTGTGTTTTTTAAGGGAGAGATGTGAAATATTGAGTTTCCCTGACATGAAGACTATCTTGGGCGTCTCTGGGCTTTAACTGTCAGCTTCATGATAATGATAGTAAACACCAGGAAGATAAAAAAGATTCACGTATTTTTGTCCCAGGGGATTAAAGAATGGTTTAATTCTCATACTGCATCTCTCTTTCTCTCTTTCTTTCTTGTTCTTTTCTCTCCCAGCCTTTGCCGAGCTGCAAACAGACATCAATGAACTAACCAGTGACCTGGATAGAGCTGGTATCCCCCATCTGGACTACAGGACATACGCTATGAGGGTCCTCTTCCCCGGCATAGAGGATCATCCTGTCCTCAGAGAACTGGAGGTAACAGAGAAAGACAGAGAGCGAGGAGGAGAGGGAATGAATGAAAGATGACTGAGACATCTGGGCGGCAAATGCCAGCAGTGGAAGAAGTATTCAGATACTTCAGAAGTAAAAGTACCGATACCACATTGTTAAAATACTCAAGTACAACTACAAGTAAAAGTCCTGTATTGAAAATGTTACTAAAGGTCTAAGTATCATCAGGAAAATGTACTTAAAGTATTTGAAGTAAAAGTACTCAATGCAGAAAAGTCAACACATTTTAGAAAATGGAAATGATCCAAACAGTTCTGTGTTTAATGGTCTAGTCCAAGGATCTTCAACAGGGGGTCTTAGGCCCCTAGGGGGTCCTCAGCATAAAGCTTAAATCATGCCCAAAAAAATCAAGCCCCCACACCCTACTACAAGCCCCGCCCGCTATAACTGACGTTCTTAACTACAATTCCCAGTTGTTTGAACTACAGAAATCTGTTTTGAATTATCTTAATGAATAATGCATCAAGGACTAAGCATGTAAACTGTGTTGTTTGTTGCCGAATAGTGTGGCTAACAGATCAAGGCAGCAACATAATCTAAGGAACCATATAGGAGACATTCTTGTCTTGATCACCTAATTAATACTGTTCACGGTCTGCATGCCAACGCACTGGCTGACAACACGCCGGCTATAGGAAAGACCATATCTGCTGCTAAAGGTCTCGTGAGATCTTTGAAACAATCTAGCCTGGTTGCACAATTATCAAAGACAGTGCTACAGACGGGGGGAGACATGATTTAGCACAGTTTACCTCACACTCAATAATAAAATATTAGGTTATTTTAATAACTTTGTATTCTATTCAAAAAATGTATGTATAAAGGTGTTAGGCTGTCCTAAAACCCTTATTATAGGCCCAGTTTAATATTCCACTTCATTTTATGCAATATTTGTAGTAGGGGGTCCCTGCTCTGTCTCTCTTTTAGTTAAAGGGTCCTTGGCTTAAAAAAGGTTTAAGACCCCTTATCTTTTCAGCTGTACATGTAGGCCGTTATATTGTTGGGCAGTTTAATTTATAATAAAACATTGTATTTTATAAACTACACGTGTGGTAGAAAAATGAATTACCAAAAGACGACAAAGATTAACTGGAATCGTTTAACAAAGATTTTACTTGCAAGGAACCGATGCTCACTGCACTGCAAATGGGTTACAGAAGCTCGACTGAAGAACAACTATTACAGTTTTCACTCATACACTGAAATCCCCCTCGCACCTCTATGCCTCGAACAGCTGCACCATCTCAAAGTTCATTAAAACTCTACCTCGTGTGGGAAACTGGGGAGTGAAGGGAAGAAGTCTGGCCCAGTTCTTTTGTGAACTATGTGACCTTGGGTGATTTTAGATAGCTGGGAAAGTTTGTGGTTCTGGTATTTGTTATGTTATAAGTCAGAAACAAAGTTTCTAAGATAGCTTTAAATTGTTACATTTTCTAACAATGTGTTTTGTTTGCAAAAATCCTAATTAGTAAAGTAACTAGTAACTAAAGCTCAAGGTAGTAGTATCTTATATTCAGATGATTTTTTTTTGGCATTGAGACCTTCACTGTTACAGCTTAGACACGAAAGGGGAGAGAGAGTGGGAATGACATGCAGGAAAGTGCCACAGGTTGGAATTGAACCTACGGCCTCTGCGCTCTACCGCTATAACACCCAAGCACTCACTAGAAACTAAATGTTAATGTAATGGAGTAATAAGTACAATATTTCTTTCTGAAATGTAGTGGAAGTAGAAAGTGGCATAAAAAACTCAAGGAAAGTACAAGTACCTCAAATTTGTACAAGTACAGTACTTGAGTAAATGCACTTAGTTACATTCCACTACTGGCAGATGCATAAAGAAAAGGCAAGAGAAAGTCAAACTGAGGTAAAAAGAGAGATAGGGAGAGAGTGTCTGCCCTTCCCTCTGTCCCTGCAGGGTAACCTCCATAAGCGGCAAAGTGCTTGAGGGGAAAAGGATGCATCTAATCTTTTACCCTCTGGTCTCACACACACACACGTACCCACATATAGCCAACAATGATGGGCAGCATAAACAACCACACACACATATATACACCTCACATGCAAGCTCCATCATGGAAATCAGGGTCCCAACACATGGCTATTTCATCCACCAGTGGCTGCAGTATGAGGGGAAATGAACTGAGTAATTCCTAATCCTCAAGAAGGACAGTGGGTTCCTCACTTGTGGAAAAACTGGCTGGTTAACACTTTTCACTCCTCGTCATGGGGCCAGTGTGGTGCTGGGAAATGAGTTTAATTTATGTGGAACACACAGAGTGGAGCCTAGAGGATGAAGCTATCAGGGATAAAGAGATTCATCGTGATAGAGGTCCACCATTTTATTTGTTGATTGTGTGTTATGCTAGCCTGGTTGACACCAGACACTTCTCAGTTGTAACTGAGAGTGGTTCTGGGGAAGGTTCATTCACAGCCATGTCCAAAGGGGAGTCACCAACGGATACCACTCAAATCCCTCTGGCTGCAATTGGAAAGTCCTTCAACCAATCAGATCAACGATCAAGGTGACGTAGCAGAGGCAGCGGCATCAACAAGTTACTGCCCTTCGGTGGCCGTCATAGTTGATGTAAACAAAAAGCTCATTGCCATTGTCTTGTAAAGCCTGCCTCAACGGTTGTGATTGGTGACTGATTTGGAAAAATTGGAAATGGGCTTGAATGGTAGAGGGGTGGGGGTGTATCCAATCAGACTGGCCCTGTATGGTGGAGGTAAAATTTTCACTTCCGCATAAGATAGGCATCTTGTGAGCAAAATGACTCAAGTAAGCTAGCCAAACGTTTTGAAAAACGGCGACGTGCAACCAGTTAAAGCGAGTTTGGTCACCTTGGGATTGTCTTACTCCGGCAAGTTATTTGACATTTGACTTGAAAGTGAAATGGCAGCTAACTGCTGTACACTGCTTTTTTCCAAACAGATCCAGGTCAATAATTGATTAAGATCTTCTCAGTTACTCACCCTGAGTGGGAACTTGGGTCTGCCTAGAGTGAAACATGAGTGAGGGTTGGGGTGCCTTTCAAAAAGAAATCTTTATTGTGTGTGAGACAAAGTCAAGAAGAAAGTTAAAGAGCAACAATCCTTTTTTTTTCAAAACACATTCAGTGTATTACTATGAAGAGTGTATTTCTTATTTAGAAGAAATTAGTGGTGGTATTAGCACTACTAACTAACGCATTGTTCTCCCTTGCCCTCTTGTGTCCAGGTGTCGGGGAACGGCCAGCAGAATGTGGAGAAGGCCCTGAAGCTGTTTGGTCAGCTCATCAACAACAAGGTGTTCCTGCTCACCTTCATCCGAACACTGGAAATGCAGCGCTCGTTCTCCATGAGGGACCGCGGCAACGTGGCCTCGCTTATCATGACGGCCCTGCAGGGGCGGCTGGAGTACGCCACTGACGTCCTCAAACATCTGCTGTCGGACCTCATTGACCGCAACCTGGAGAGCAAGAACCACCCCAAACTGCTGCTGCGCAGGTAACACAGCACACGCTCAAACATGAGGGCTTGGATCAGCTGTCGACTAGTAGCTACATTTCAAATCTGTTTATGCAACTGCAGTCTACATGTTGACGCTGTTATATTTCCCGGATTGTTCAAGTGCCATCGGATAGTCAACCGGATGTCCGTCACCTTCCGCTTTCTTTGTGTTGTCTTTGTATGAGGACTGTTGGACTGTATATTTTAACAGAAATTGCCCGTAGAATGTGATTCGTAGTTGTATTTTAGTTTTTTACATTTTGAATTGCATAATTTGTGCGCCAACAGCGTTTTTCGGCCACTGAGGTTTAAGAAGTTTACATTGTTGCTTATTTTGACATTTTGGGCGGTTTTTATTACGTTTTTGTAATTTATTCTTGCATTTTGGACGTTTATTTCAAAGTTTTCAGAAATATAATAACGCTCTGTGAGAGAATTTTATATACAGGCCAAACAGAAAATGTTCTTTACACATTTCAGTTTTTAATTACAGTTCAAAGTCCGGGTAATGAACTGCCAGAACCTTTACTGTTATTTTACAGACTTATTTCTTAGAGTGTATGGTTTACTGCTCCTCAGATCTCTGCAGGGTAAATCCAGACAGCTAGCTAGACTATCGGTCCAATCTGAGTTTTCTGTTGCACAACTAAAACAACCTTTGAACATACACACGTTCCACCAAAACAAGAGATTATTTAGCAGAGGCACCGTTGCTCCATCTTGCACTTAGCACCACCCAAGAC
This sequence comes from Etheostoma perlongum, assembly GCA_026937815.1. Classification (NCBI taxonomy): domain Eukaryota; kingdom Metazoa; phylum Chordata; class Actinopteri; order Perciformes; family Percidae; genus Etheostoma; species Etheostoma perlongum. The sequence continues at coordinate 6,683,819 of CM049377.1, forward strand.
GATTGTGATTGGTTTAAAGAAATGTAAATAGACCAGAGCACATTTTCTCCCATCCTTGAGTGCTGTGTGGACTAGCCAGACCCTCTTCCGCAGCGCTGTGGAGGAAGGTCTGGCAATGTGGGACTGATTTACTAATGTAAAATTCACCTAAAAAAGTATTTCGCAACAAAGTCAAACGTTGCTAAGAAACTCCTGCACACTGTCTAACTTGCAAACATAAATTGCATAGCTGGCAATGTTTTGGTGCTAGACATTTGGTGCTACAAATGATACGTTCTGAGAAGCCATCTTTGGTAGGAGGTGACTGTCTGACTGCACCAATCAGCAACTTTTCAACAACATTTATTCACATTTCCATTACCATTGATATAGCTTAAGATTTAATTTAACACTCTAAAGTAACAATAATAAATCATACCTGGGAAATATGATTTCTTTAGATTGACTGCAACACCAAATAATAATCAAAGGTATTCATAGATGTTCCCAAAACTAATAAACACAACAAGACACCTCACAATAAATTCAAAGGGCAATTACTTAATACTTCATTACTTTATGTGTTGAATAACATGTATAGAAAATAGAAAAAGTCAACGCCATAGACTTACAGACTCCACAATATTATTAAGTACAAAAATACCCCAGGGCCTCAAAGGATTCATGCAGCATTAGTGCATACATACTGTTTATGAATAGGACACAATCAACAGGACGCCATGCACAATACAGCAAAGTCAACAAAGAAAAACTTGTAGTAACTAATTAGTTTCCACGTTCCTGTTTTGACTTTGAAATGATTAAAAACTAGAAAGAAAGATGAATTAACATGAAGCAATATAAACAAACCCATTATAGATGATCATATTCAGAGGCATCCCTTAATCCTCAGTGGCACTGCATGCTCTACAAAACAGTTGTTTGATTTGAATAATTTCAGTCAGAAAGAATAAGAACAGACTATATAATTGTAAATATGTGATCCTGCGCTCAGAGAATAGTCAAGTATCCGCCATTGAAAAACATGTAAAGAAGTGCAAGGCTGTAGGAGGATGTTGGTACATATAGACAGATAGGGGTATGGGGATTGACTTAGACTTAGAGCTGTATGTTCTTCCCTCTTTTTCTTGTGGGCGGATGCATTCACCCCCCCTCCTTTCTAGTGTTCTTGTGTTGACGCTTCTTAGAATCGGGCATGTAATGAGTGCTACAGTACATCTCCAGTACGCTGAGGTAAACGCCATGCACTCCTCACATCATAAGAAACATCTGAATGTGTTGCATAATTCCCGACTATCTCAAGCACTCAGTCTCTCCCCTGCTCTCTCTCAATGCCAATGTCAGTCTTGCTTATCCTCCGGGCTCGGGGGTCCCTATAAAACATTCAGAAGCGGTTACAACGTAACATTTCTTTTTTTAAATTTACTTTCTTCCTCTCAGTGTTTCCAGGGATGATGTACTCAAACTTTAAACACCTGCCAAGTCCGTGGCCAACTGTCCTCATGTTAAAGGATTGACTACTCAGCTCAAAAGATACAGAATGTACTACAAAGCTCAGTCCTATCCCAGTCTCAATGAAAGCCTGACTGCTGTGTACATGATTTTGATTATGTTTACATAACTAATAAGCCGAGACAGTAAGAGCAAGCAGCTGCTATACCTTCAAACAACACCTTCATTCTCATGTTAATATTCCCCCAGTGCCTCTATTTGAGAGAGCCACATTAATAGTCATAGTAAATAACTTCCCGACAGAAAAGAGCAGAGAAGCAAACGGAGAAAGAGGTTGAAAGAGAGAGGAGTGGACTAAAGCAACACAGCATCAAATGGACCTGGATTAAGCTGATATTTCGCATGACAGCAGGGCCCCACGTCTCCTCTAAGTTTTCATTATCCCTTCTTATTAGCAACACAGTGATACACACGTAATCTTGGGGTCCTGCCGTTGCAGCCTGGAGGGCTAAATGTCTATTAGTTTTTACATTTCACTCCACATTATTCTGGAGAATTTAAGGGATTATCGATTTGACATGGCTCTTTGCTGTTGTTGTCTTCCTCATCGCCTATTTAGAGAAAAAAGCTGACAGTCAAGCCAGCAGGCTGACTCACATGTACGCACGCACGCGCAAACACACACACACACACGTCTGGGATGATAGTCAAATTGAGCATGCCTCAGAGCAGTAATTGTGTTTGCGCTGGGCATAGAGTTAGGCTGCTGGGCTGTGCTTTGTTGCCATTTTCCCGTTCAGTTGTCTTTTCTGTCAGCTGTCCTCAGCCTATTATTGCGTATAATGGGATAGTGAAATTATTGATGTTGTGTTGGGCCCCCCCCTGTTCTGGCATTAGTGAATCAGCAGCATGTAAATATTTTTATTGTGTCTACGTGTGTCTGTTTGCATGTTGGGTGTCTTTAAAAAAAAGTATCCTAATATGCTGGCGCAATGAATAAAATTGTGTTGGCTGAGATGGAATCGAGTGCGCTTTTTCAGGAGTTTAGTAACAGTAGGGGTAGGGGTGGCAGTAGTAGTAGCTGTAAACATCTCTTACTCTGTTAAAATAATTGATTAGATATTTGGGAACAGCCCCATGCACAGTCCTAGGTACCATGCATCGGTGAATCTGAGAGACTCAATCTTCTACTTTAAACCACCCAATAGTCTCAAAATGAGAAGTATTAAGATGAGATGTCATGGGGAGGTTCAGAATAAGCCTTAACACCTTGTTTTGAGCAGTCAGTGTTTTAAAAGTAAGGTCTGGCAATGTGAGACTATGGTCACTCTGGATGTAGTTCTAAGTGAATTATTAATGAGCTTACAGTCCCTGGGTCAGGTGTACGTGGCTTCAGGAGAGAGCCACCATGCAGTAAGAACGTCCAAGTCAACCAGCCTACTTCCTGTTCTCATTTATATTACAGTGGGTTGAAAAAGCATCCCATGACATGTTTGAGTCGTAGCAAAGAGCTTTGCTTCTCTAGCCACTCAGCTGTCATTGCATGCTTTTCCTTAGAGGGGAATATGTCCACAAACTAGCATGCCAGACCTTTTAAAAATGAAAAAACAAACATAATCTCACAAGCATTACAGACGATAGTACAAAAACAGTTAGTAGATCTATCTGCCATGATGTTTTAGCATGTTATCCTCATGACTCCTCAGTGACCTGCTATAGTAACCAAAGTTTAATGTGTATAATGGATGCAAATCGTTGTTTATTTAAAGGCAGGGTTGGTAACTATTTCCAAAATACACTTTTTTTATATATTGTTTGAAATATCTTTGCACCCCGACATCAATAAATAAATTTTGAAAATAGGAGCACAAAACAAAACCCCACTGTCATCTGTAGCTGCTGTAATCCTGTAAAAATGCCTCGCAGTCCACTTGGAAAGAACCAATGAAATACCTCCTCTCCCCACTGCGTGTACTCTACCCCCACCCACAGTGGTGTAGTCTACGTGATACGCAGGTATACGTAGTATATACAAAGAAAACTCCAGGATTTCCATATACCCTCTTAAAAATGCCCAATGACACGCAATAACATACTTTCCATTGTAGTTTTGATATATTTTGAATTGTCATCTGTGTTTTTCTTTCTTCACATTGGCTAAATAAAGGCATTTCCACCGTAAATTGGGACATCAAACAGTATCCGAATACATGATATGAAGTCGTTGATGCTCAAAACTTCCCTGGGGGAGGACACCCAGACCCCCCACTATGATATCGCAATAAAAAGACCAAAACCAACAAAGTATTAGTGTGTCTCTCAGTATTGTCTTGTCCATTCGTTCTCACCTAAAGCGTACATCTTTAAGAACAGCTCACAAACTTTTTAAGTAAAAAAAAAACTTTCTAAAACACTTTGCCGACATCCCACACATTGTCACAGCTGCTCTAGAGTTTGCGTAGTTTTTTTTTTTTTTTTTGTACATCACATTGTGAAAACCGGCATACATAACCTTTTTGTGCATTGTAGTTTTCAGCAAGCGTTACTCTAACAGAAGCAAATAGCGTATTTCCTGCTTTTAGCTGCAGATTTGGTGCTGTTGTTTAGCTACAGCAGCAGGGCGGTGAATGAAGAGGCATCTCTAAATAAACTTTGGGAACATGCCAGTGTAGCGGTGGAGCTCCTTTATGTGGTTTTAATTATTTAGGGATATTATTTAGATTTCTATGGTGCAGACCAATAAGCAGGATTTGGCTCAAACAGGCAATACTTGTTAATTTGGTAAATGAATGGTCGGTTTGGGCCTTTATCTGGAATTTGTCTGGAAAGAAACTTGTAGAATATTACCAGACTTGTTCTTGCTCAAACCCTAACCTGCTGGTATCCTCTAATTGATTGACAGGCAACAAGCTCTGACACCAGACAACAACGGTAACCATGTCTGTGCTGGTTAAAACTACACATCGAACAATCCTTAAAGCTTTACCGTAAGTGGTATTCGAAAGATATGTGTTACAGTGTATAGTGCATGTATTTAGTATAGAGTGTAGGTACAGTATGTGCACATGATGCAGAGGGAAGCTATGGCACAGCAGCAGTGTGGTAGCAATGTGGTTTGTTCCAGTAAAGGAAGCCCTTAATAATTTAGCCCCGTAGCCTCTGCGGTGCGCTCCAGTCAGAAGATGGAGTGCCGTGCCATCACTAGCCACGGCACACAGGGAAAAGCGGAGGACAAGAGGGACGACAAGAGGAAAAAATGAGGGGAAAGGTTGAGAACATGGAGGAGGAGTAGGATTCAACAGAATTACAGTTCAAGAAACTAATGACCGTATTAATTCAGCCAATTAAATGGAGGATGGGAATGCTTTGCAGAGTATTTTCTTAAGTTACGTGGGCAGAACATTGAAGACGCTGCATGTAAAGTTGTTCTCTGATTATTATTAGCTGCTCTCACCGTCTCTGTATGCCTCCAACATGCCCATTTTCTGTATTCCTCTCACACGTACTCTGTCTCTCACACGGGCAGATTATCTCCTGATAGTATATTCTTCTTATTTAATTGCTGATGTACTATCTATACTTTTTTGGAAATTATATTAGATTAATTTATATCACTCTGCAGTCACCACAATCTTAGCTTAATATAGAGTCCTTACTATAGATATGGCCATGATAATTTCAGACTAAGTAAAAAGCAATGTGGCTCTTTCACCTAGTGCAGGGCTTAAGATAGATTGAATAAAATAACATCCCTTTTCTTCACCTATGTTAAGTGTTCATTTGCAGACAGTAGATTTAACTTCATAGCACCTAATACAGTAGGTCATAAGAATGCATTTCACAGGAATGCTTCATGAATTTCCATTCATTTGAGACTCTGTTCCTTTCCTGAAAGAAGTTGAATGTGCTGAATTAGAATATCATAGAACAAAAATACAATGAAATGCATGTGATTGAGCAGGATTTAAAGGATCCTTACAGATATAAACCTTTTTGTCAAAGAGTAAAATTCTTGTTGTTTAACCAGAAACAGCTTGTTGTTTAACCAGAAACAGCTCTGAAATCTGAATAAGCAATATGTTTTGCGTGTAAGCATCCAGCATATGTTAGGGGGTAAACAAATAGGTTATTTCAACCAGAGTGATTGTTGGAACAGTGGCAAAACAAAGCAAGACGGCTTTTGATTTTTATGGCTTTGTGTGTGTGTGTGTGTGTGTGTGTCACTCTCTCTATCGGTCTCTCTCTGTCCGTGTGCCTAAAGACAGCCAAAATCACCACAAACCTGGGCGTTTTATTTTAAAATGTGTTTTATTTGTGTAAAGTGTCTGTGGACTGTGGTGTCTTCCTGTATGTGATTACCTGCCCGGCTTGATGCATTCGCTCGCATCACGTGCTAGAAATAGAGGCCCCCACTGGTATGAACTGACAGATTGGATAACATGGGCACCGAAATGAAAATAGTTTACGTGCCCGGTGTGTTTTCTCTGTTACTCTACACAAAAAGGTGGACCTCTGTAGAGATCCTTTCCCTAATGTTGTCAGACACTTTGAACAACAATCACAGCCTGTCACTGGCAAAACAAGCACTTTTCGGGGACCTAAATTGAAGATGCGCAATTGCCCAATAATTACATTGTAGCTTGTTTTGCCGATGCCGACTGCCACGATCTTCCTTAACTTTGGACCAGTTTCAAAGATTATTGTTCCCATCAGTCACTAAGACATGGGACAATATTGTCCAAGTTGAAAAAAAACTACCCTTTAACCAGTTACTGTGACCACAACCAATACAGCAGCCATTGGTGCATATCATTGGCTGGTGGCTTGATGTATTCAAATACCAGAGGGCAGTATTTATATGTTATTCTGTAGTTGTCTTTTTTTCTATTTTGCCTGTTTGAAGTGCTTGATCCCATTTCGCCATCCATCTTACCTGTCCAGTGAAACACATTATGGCATGTACCTGGCATGTGCCTTTATGTAGCAGAGGTATAATACGTTCCTGGAACCACGTTTGAAGGGTGCACTCTGCTCTGCTGAGGCGTGTTTTTGAAAAGAAACTGGTCTATGCTATTGAAAAGATTTGAGGTGCCTTCCGCTTTCTTTGTCTTGATAGGAAAAGATTTTTAGCTCGCAGACACTCGCGTTCTCCTAAAAGCTTTTTGAAAGCAATATCTAAGCTTTGGCAATGTGTTTGATTTCCTCACTCTCCAGTACACTAAGTGGAACTGGTGTCATGGTGTTTTTGTTTTTTTCTACATTAGTAAAATATTTTTACGTGCTCTTTTTCTTTCATTGTCCACACCCCTGACCCAACCTTCCTCATGTTTGTTGTAATTTCACAATCTCTCTCTCTCTGTCTGCCCGTCCATTATTGCTGAAACCCTTCTAATGCTTGATGACCCCCACCAGAACATTCTATAAACAGCCAGCCACGTCTTTTTTCACATTAAACTCCATTCTCTATTCTCTCCGTCTTCTTTTTAAGCTTTGCCGCAGCCGCTCTCTTTACCCAGTTTCTTTCTCCTTCTTTTCTTCATAATGTTCTTTTAATGGAATCACAGAACATTGCCTCTATCACCTTGAGACTTTTCAATCTTGTATTATTTTTTCTCCTCAGCATTTTTGTAATGAGATTTCCGCCCATGCAGAGCAATGGAGTACAGAGTTATTAAGAGAGCGTGTATTGTGTTTGGCATTAGTTTCATTGAAAGACATTCCACAGCTAGCTAATATAGGCCCCCTCCCCCCCCTCCACCCTAGCTGCCATTAGGACAGCAGAGATAGGGAGGATGCAAGGCCCCTCTTAAACACTATGTGGGATAATGAAATCCTGATGTTCATTAATGAAACTCAATTAATAGAAAGATGGAAGTGGAGGCAGATGAGGAGGAGGACAAGAAGGAAAAGAGGAGAACAAAAAATGCCCCCTCCTCCCTTCCTCCCCCCGACATTCAAAAGGAGAGATATTAAGGGGGAGTCAGCACAGCCCCCACAAAAAAAAGCTTTATTTGACTTTCTTCTTCGGGACTTGCTGAGCTTATTAAAATGCTTAATAGGTTCCATTAACTTCTAACACACTCAAGTCTCATATAAGCAGGGGGCAATGCATGGTACGGTAAGCATGGGGTGGGGTGGGGAGAAGAGGTGATTAGGGGGGGATTTGGGGTTTCGTCCACACACAAAAAATCCACAGTATATTTTGGTTTGTTCAGCGTGGAAATACAGCCTTGGGCACTCACGGTGCCTCCTTATTGTGTTTTCGAATGAAGTTTTTTTGTTGTCTAGCATTGTGAGGTTTAGCTTGTGAATACTGCATGTGTGTTCCTTTCTTTGTGTACCCTCACCTGTGTGTGTGCATGTCAAAATGACAAAGAAGACCTTGTGTGTGTACCACCAAAGAGGATGCAGCCAGTCACATGCATAAAAGCGTGGATCTTCAGCAATGTTTACTCTGTCATCCCCCCCTCCCACTGGCACATCACACTTCAAATAGGCTGTCACCCAGCTCTCCATCCTCCTCCAGTCTCGTTCTCAGAGGAATAGCCTAGGCGTGGGAGACAACATCACAGCTCGGCCGCACACCACTCAAAACAAATTACAACCTCTGCTCCCACTGTCCTGCTACTGTAGGAGAGTTTTTCTAATTTGCAGGTGAAAGAGCGAAAGAAAGAGAACACTTTATCTTAATTTGTTGAGACTGAAAGAATCACTTTTTCTAGTGTCAGTGACTAAACTGTTGTAACCTCCCCTGGCTCAGACAATCCTCCAGGGACTTGTGCTTTCCGAGACCGTTGCTTATAGCCCTCAAACACGACTTTATGCAGTAATAATAGTCATAATTTCTCTTTAGGTCCATTCAGAGCCTGAATAGGTATAATCATCCCTGGCACTATTTAGCTCTAAGGGGACAAAAGCCTTCTAGCTTGCCTTAAATACCTGGCTGCTTCAATTCCTGCTAATCCCCAGTTCAGCACATTTTGCTGTAAGGTCCCTCTATCCTATACAGCAGAGTGGTCACAGTCATTTCCTGCTACATTAAGAGGGTCAGATTTTTATAATGAGTTGCCAATTTAAATGGCTCATGTACAATCTGCAGCCAGATGACAATCACGTGCTAGAACACTTGCTAACAGCAGTGCAGTCACATATGGGACACTTTATCATGGGATCTTAACATGTGATTAGTGTGTGAAGCAGCTATGTAAGAGCACCAAAAGGTGGCTGGTAGGGCTGCTACTAACGATGATTTCCATTGTCGATTACGTAGTATAGTTGTTTGATCTATGAAATGTCCAAAAAAATGGGGAAAAATGACGATCAGTGCTTACCGAAGTCCCAAGACAACATCCTCAAATGTCTTGATTTGTCCATAACTCAGAGACGTTCACTTCACTGTCACAGAGAAGTGAAGAAAAAAAAATTCACATAAGAAGCTTGAATTAGAAAATGTTTACATTTCTTTCTTAACCCTCGTGTTGTCTTCCCGTAGACCAACATTTAGTTTTTCTGGGTCAAAAGTTTAAGTTGAAACCTCCTTAAGATACTTTGGTCACTTTTCACAAAGTTCTTTGTCAATTTCTTTTGGACCTTTTTGTAGTTGTTTTGAAGTTTTGGAAGCTTTCTCCAAAATTTGTTGTCACTTTTTGACTAATTTTTCCTGAAGTTCTTTCTCAGTTTTTACAATGTCTTTGTCAATTATTTTTGTGTTTTTTGTTGTTTTTTCCCTACATTTCTGTCACTTTTTTCAGTGTTCTTAAATTTTTTTTTCTTAAAATACTATGAAATTAAATAAAACACCCAAATTATTTAATTTGTGAGGAGCGTTGTATGGAACCATCCATGTTATTTTTTTTACAGTTTGGTTGAAGAAAACTAAAATCTCTGATTTAGAAACTATTTGAAAATGGGTCAAATTTGACCCAGAGGACAACAGGAGGGTTATCCAAATAGTTGGCGATTAATAGTAGGCAACTAATCGATTCATCTTTGCAGCTCTACTGGCTGGTAAAATCCATTTCCAAACCAAAGTAGTTTGGCTATTGCTGTTTTTTCGGGAGCATTTTTATTTCTACCTGCATGCGGGCTTGTGCAGTTGTCAAACTACGAAGGCAAAAGCGCAGGGCAGAAGCGTTATTTTATTTTGATTGCTTTTTTTACGATGAGGTGGATGCTTGTTGCTGTTGCTCTTCACCTCAGGTGCTTGTCCACATGAGGTGCACAGACAAACTCTTTCATCTGTGCTTCATGCTCATTAACCATACCCACCTGGCTGTTTGGTTTTCTGTCTCTTTTTTTTTTTGATCCAACCTTTCTTATGTTCTATGATGGTGCTAATAAGGCATAGGGGGGATGTTTGTCTGGCATTTAGAGAAAGAAATGAGCGGGAATCATAAAAGAGGTACGCACGGTCCTCACATATGCTCTGTGGAAGAAATAGTCGAGAGGTCAATGCACACTTGTGTGTTTTCATGCCCAATCGAGCCCAGCAGCAAGCTGCACCTCCATGCGTGATTGACTGGGAAGGGAGAAGAGGTAAGGGGGGCGGGGGGGTGGAGGAAGAGAGGGACATGAGAGGAGATGGTTTTGGCTGTGATCAGGCGTTACCTGGCTGTGACAGCACTCGTCTCTCTCAACAGCTGAGGCTTGTCACAGCTGCTGATGTCCCGCTGTGTTCAACCACACGTGAATACGCACACTTACACACACACACACACACACACACACACTTTCGCTCACGCTCACAGCCGCGCAGACTCAATCACACACTTTTTTGAACATGTGCACGCACGCAAGCCATGCACACACAGATGCCCTCTCTCCGCTCGGCTCTGCTCACTGACTGTGACCGCAGGGTTGCAGACAGTTACATACAAAACCAAACAGGCGGGATGCGCCCCCCCCCAGGATGCAAAGACAATGTCCCTAAAGTCTTGCACATAACCTCATGAATTATGCAACTTGTGTGTTATCCAAAGATTTTGGAATATCAAGAAAGCATGGAGTTAAATTTAGTTTTTTTTATTTCAGAACGGAGTCAGTTGCAGAGAAGATGCTTACAAACTGGTTCGCCTTCCTCCTTCACAAATTTCTCAAGGTTAGTACACTAAGCCACACGTGTGGTGTGTGTTTGTATCTGATTACGCATTAAACCCATCTTGTGTATCTTATTACATTTTCTAAATTAAACGTGCAATTGCACATTGTCAGATATTTACTAAATGTGAACTGGTAGGTGTTTTCAGTCTAATGAATTTTTTATGTTTATACTGTGATGTTCTGTCATGTGTGAATCTATGTGTGTGTGTGTGTGTGTGTGTGTGTGTGTGTGTGTGTGTGTGTGTGTTCACAGGAGTGTGCCGGGGAGCCTCTGTTCATGCTGTACTGCGCCATCAAGCAGCAGATGGAAAAGGGGCCCATCGATGCTATCACTGGAGAGGCCCGCTATTCCCTTAGTGAAGACAAGCTCATCCGCCAGCAGATCGAGTACAAAACCTTGGTACGTCACACTCCACGAGGCACATGAGAAGTTTGCACAAAGGCTCACAGAAAACATACATAAACACACAGGTAGAAACCAGAGGTTAAAATGGGACCTGACTCTTGTTATTTTTTCTTCATATATAAATTTGTATTGCATTTCATTCTGAAAGTTCATTCTGCACAGCTTTCTATGCCCACCAGCCCCCACGCTCCACCCTATGGTGCAGTGATGCTCAAAGCAAACACACACACAAAGGATATATATATATATATATATATATATATATATACACACACACACACACACACACACACACACCACACACATACACACATACCTACATACCTGCACAGAAAAAATAAATAGCATTAAGTAATAGTATTACGTATCAAAACAAATTCATCACTAGTGTGTTAACTGCATGCCAAATTAATCAAAGCACACAAGGCACAGTTGCCTCCTAAGTCACCAGATGACATAACATTAATTTTTACAAGTGTATTTTTTAAACGGATTCCAACGCAGTATACACATCGGGGCTATATTCCCTTTCAACTCACTTCACAGAGAACAGTGAGGGACAAACACCAACACCAATCTTTTTTTAACTGAATATTTTCTGTCTAGCTCAAAAAACACCGGCTCTGCAGCACGGTAGTACCGTGTTGGTCGTTCTACCGAGTTTGTAACCGGTAGGCTACCGACTACATGATCTTCACCCTGTTTGTTCTTCTGACTTAACCCATTTAGAAACACATAGATGTGAACTAACCACAGGCACTTGCCTGATTCATAGATTCACTGCTGAATAGGAAAACATTAGAATGGATATTTGGGCACCTAGATAACATAGCTGTGTTTGTTGTGTTGGGTACCTTCCTCCCTGTATGGGAAGAAAATGATTTAATGATCACACAGGCTTCAGTGTTGGTCCAACATCAGGGTAGGTGGCTGTGGAGATGGCAACACATCAAACAGACCCACCTACACACACATGCACACACGGAAGAAGAAAAAAAACACTCATGCAGTCAGCATGTGACATGACAATGCTCTGATTGCTCCAACTGGGAATTTGGCTCATTACGTGCTAATACCCCGGCAGAGCTGGAAATTGGTGTCCCACCGAAGGTGTGAAATTAGATTTTGGGATGCCAGTGAGAGCGGAAATGGTTTCTCAAAGCTCTTGCCACGCTCCAAGGAGGCTCTAATGAGGTTGAAGACTCAAGCTGGACCCAAGTCCAAGCAGTAACAGGACACCTCTAGCCTCTTCCTCTGTTTCCTCATTTCCTTCTGTGATTTTTTTTTTCTCCTGTCTTCTCTCTCTCCTATTCTCACCGTCTGTACAATCCAGATCTTAAACTGTGTGAACCCAGACAATGAGAACAGTCCAGAGATTCCAGTAAAGGTGCTCAACTGTGACACCATCACCCAAGTGAAGGAGAAGATACTGGACGCTGTTTACAAGAACATGCCCTATTCTCAGCGGCCACGTGCTGTCGACATGGACCTTGGTACGTCACAAACACACACACACACACACACAATCCAGACGCTCACAGATGTAGTTGGCAGGTGTGAAGTCCTTCACACCCACAGATTAATGTATCAGTGAGATAAAAGCTAGCCATGTGTACAGATTATCAGTGCATTAGTGCTGTAAAAGCTGTCTTCCAGCAGCCCAGCGAGCCATCCAGCCATTTTCAGTGTGCTGCTGCCAGGCCCTTCTATCAAACTGACTGACAGTGTGTGCTGCATCCCTCCATCTGGCTGCTTTCTCTACATGGTGGTGCCAATAAGACATAGTAGATGGAGATAGAGAAGTGTGCATGTCTTTGTGCTGGTGTGTGTTTTTTGCGTTTTGTTACGTGGCTGTCTGGCTGACCCAGGTAAGAGCTGACAGACGGGCTCACCAGCCTCACGCTGGGCTCCACTCCCACGCAGTCTGCCACTTCCAACCTCGCCTATCCATACCTTGCCTTCCACTTTACCCTGTTCCTCTCATTATCTCTCACTTCACATGGGCGGGGAAATCAAAAGCCAAATCAGGACAGAAGTTATCCCAGGACCATTTACAGATAGAGTAGATCTGGATTACACTCTCTAATTTCCAAAGACCCAACTGTCTCCTGTCCCCCCCTCGTCCCCCCAAAGAGCAAGCATTTGGTGCAACAGTGACAAGGAAAAGCGTCCTTTTTAACAGACAGACTCTTGCTCTTAGTGGGCGGCCATCTGCCTCGACAGGTTGGGAGAGACAGACAGAAAAGCGTCCGTCTATCCTCTGTCCTCTCTCTCGTTCTCATCTTTCCATTTATCACCCTGTCATTGATGCCTTGACAGTAATTCTGTTACTGTGCATCTGTGTGAGCCTGTGTATATCTGTATTTGGTTTTTTTTTCTGTAGAGTGTCATTTAGACGGTGGAAAGGTGGAAGTTGTGCCAGGCAGGGATATCGTGTGGTAACCTGGCAAGAAGCACAAAGTAATAAAACCCAGTCAACAGAGGAGAAAATCAATGATCGCTCCCAGCATGAGAGCCACAATGGCTGTCCACTTCCCCCGTCAACACCCTTATTATCATTTCATTACCCCCCCTCGAGCCGTCAGCCCCTGCCCTCCACTAGCAGTGCTTACAGCTTCCACCTGTCCACCCCCCCCGATTCCAATTTTTCTTTCTTGAAAGGAGGTGATTTTCCCATAGATCGCTTTTTCATCCATTCTTGTCTGTGCCACTCTTCTCTCTGACCCTGACGGGCTGACTGTTGCGTATGCTAATACCGTTCCATTTCCACGACATAAGTACCAATTAAAGCGTGCAGCCTGCCTGCACATACATCTTGAAAATGTTCAATTGTAATGTTACTTGGAAGGTACTTAAGATGCGCGTCAATCCAAGTCAGTAAAAGGAGTATACGCGTGCCGAGAGCCGTACAGCCGGCTGCTGATACTCATTTGGGTAATGTGTGAAGAGAGCTCTTTTTGGGAGTCATGTAGTGTGACGTTCCACCGACTGAAAGGCAAATGAGGTTTGAAAGGGAAGTGTTTTAGGAGTTTGTTTTGTGTCATGAGGAAGTTGTGGGTTTATTTTAGCACCCTTCACAATTGCCTTGCAAGGTAACTGGTTCTGAAGGCATTGAATCTAGCACACACACCACATTATTACGCTTTACCCTCAAGTTCATTCATAGCAGATGTGCGTTTTGGACACATGGTGGTTTTCAGTTGGATGTGTTGCACATGGGACCAAAACCTCTCCCCTGAAACCAAGACAAATGACATTCTTTGTGGCAAACTACGTATGGTTGGCAAAGGCTGTTGTGTAAAAGTCACACAAAATCAGCATCCCTGTGGTCACCGCCGCAGCCTAAACGCTCTACCCACATTCAACTAAATAGAGGACTGGCATTGCCTGATTTGGTGTAAATGCAGCCTAATTAAGTGTGTGTGTGTGTGTGTGTGTGTGTGTGTGTGTGTGTGTGTGTGTGTGTGTGTGTGTCTGTCTTCAGAGTGGCGCCAGGGTCGAATGGCTCGTGTGGTGTTGCAGGACGAAGACATCACCACCAAGATAGAAAATGACTGGAAGAGACTCAACACTCTCATGCACTATCAGGTAAAATACACAAAGGCTTCAGTGTGATCTTTTCCTTAATAAACTCCCAAACGGCACCTTTTTTAGTATTTTTTTTTTTTTAAATCAGTTTCTGCCGCGGCTTCTATTATGGAAATTGTGCCACACACCTTGCCAAACTTTGATGTTTCCTGCTCTTGACTTTAAGGAAGCCAATTTTCAGCTCCTCATTTGCATGCCTGGTGTATTCCAAGTGACAGAATAGAGGACAATTACTGTACAGGTGGCAGGAGAGAGGAACCCTCAACACCTCAGCCGACACTTCTCCCTCCTCCCGGGAGAGAAGAAACTGCTCCAGTCAGGAGGACAGCATCTCTCCCTCTCTCTCTCTCTCTTTCTCTTTGTCCCGTTGACTTCTATGCTGACAAAAATTAGTCCTGCTGTGACTGCCTGCTGCTTTCTCTTTGCATGTATAACCTCGATTCACACCCTGCAATTTTAGGGCCCATGGGCTTACCTGTTGCACCCTGTTAACCACAGAGGAAAGTACAGAGCTAAAGAAGAGAAAAGCTGAGAACAAGAGGAGTTCTCCATTTTTCAGAAGAATGTATAGCTGTGGAAGTTGTAAATGAAAAAAAAATAAGTAAAAGGAAACCGGGATGGAGTGATAAGGAGCCCAGGGTGAGAAATAAAAGGAATAAAAAAAAAGAAAGTGAGGCAAAGCTAAATGAGAAGGCAGCCTTCTCGGCAGGTCATGAATCTTTCGCAGCACATGCTCAGCCACCTCTCATTAGTCAACCAAGGGGACCATCTGCTTAAAGACTGCATGAGGCTCCATTCTGGGCTACCTGGTCCAGAGCAGAAGCTGAGGCTGAGATGCAGCTTGGCTTGGAGACCTGGACCAGACGGGGGCCAGGAGATACAGCTCCATCTAGGAGCAGGAAATAGGGACGGGGAGGGGGTCCATAGTGAACTTTTGCCCCGCAGAGTAAGCAGAATAATTTAACAGATGTAGAAGTCATTAGAAGAAGGGACACATCATAGTGTCCTTCACCCAAGACTTGGCACCATGCAGCTTTTTCCCCTTTTTGTCTTCCCTCCCTTGTCACCCTCCTTTCTGTCCTCACCTTCACTGTCTGTGTTCTCTTTACATTTTTGTCTTGTTATCCCATTTCCCATCTTTTTTTCTGTTCTCGCCCGCTGACGTGCAATGAGCATGTTTATTGCCTGCATTTCCTCTTTTCTCCCTCTCGTGGTATGTTGACCTCTTCTTCTTCGCTCTCAGCATGGCTTTATCCTTGATGAAGTGGTGCAGTAGGATTTCTTCCACACCATAATGGGCTCCTCTGTTGTTTTTTTGTTGCATTCCTCGCATCACAGTCTGTCTGCCGTCTTTAGCCAACGAAGATGCTTTCTACGTGATGCCTCGCTTATTCGTTCGCTCAATAGCAGATCTGTGGACTCCTATTGATCACGCAACTAAGGGTCCCTGCGCAGAACATAAGGCCCTGCAATGTGCAATTTCAGAGGTGATGCTGGCAAAGGCAACGTGTGGGAAGAAAGAAGGATAGAAAGAGGAATAAGGCGTTTGGTGGTAGGAGAGATGAGAGTGGGATGGGACAAGAGACACACTTGTGCATCGTTACGGTTTTGATGAGCTGGCAATGGCCCCTGTGTGTGAGCTTCTGTGTGTTTCCATCACACACCAAGCCATCGCATTGGCAGCGGCGATAGCACATCTGGCTGCCTATCACACCAAGGGAACACAGCTCATTAGGCCCCAGAGTGAGGGAAAGACTGGAAGAGAAAAAAAATGGGAAGAGGGAATATTGCAAGGGGCTCTGAAATATGCAGAGTGAGACCGAGCGTCACCTTGGGTCTTTGCTAATTCTCCCATAGTAGAGACACAGGGACCAGGCATAGGCATTGAAATTCATAGGGCTCACAGCCTCATAAGAAACTCCTTTGGCTATTTACCCTGCCACATCGGAAATAGTGGTTTACATAACCTGGATATGGAAAATCACACCTTCCCAGCTCCCCAGCAATTAACACCAACATTAAAAAAACATAAATGCGCACATATTAAAGTGAGTTTAGAATATTTATTCAACACTTTGGCATTCACAGTTGGGGGACTAAACTCCTATCCTCCCACTCTTCTCTATCAGTTTCAGTATACATTTCTTTCTTGCATGAATAAAGATAGAAGAAGATAAAATTCAAGCTCAGATTTTCACACAATGCACGTGCACACCTCGTATTGCACATGCTTATACTCAGATAAACACAGGAGTTGAGATAACGGATTCATGAAATTGGAGAGCCAATTTGCTGATGTGGCTCTTTTAGCGGTTTAATCTTCCACCCCGACAAAGGAAAGTGTTCCATCACACCTCCTTTCTTCTCCACCTCTTCACACCATACAGACTCGAATCACTTTGAAAAGAGGGCAGTATTAACAACTCTCATAAACAGGATATTGTTATGGAGTGAAGTTGTCAGACCGCTTAGGTTATTTATGAGGATGCAAAAAGCAGAGCAGACCCACTCCGTATTCACCAGGGCGCTGTGTGGGTAATTACATTGATGATGTTTGACAAAGTGTTGATTTATGACAGGTGGGCTATGGCTTTTCCAGCATATTAATATGTGTTTGCCACATCCATTTGTGGGGATGCATGGGCAGTGTGTGTTTTGTCTAGGAATATCATTCCTAATATGCAAATAAGTGACAGTAAACAGCAGACTGCTCCCTCTTTCACTTTGGCTGAGACTGCGTCAAAATAAAAAAGTCAGTTTGGAAACTTTCATCACCTGGCTGGTAACCTCTGTCTGTCCTCGTCTCTGCGGTGAAGGAACAGGGAGAGCAGACACTGATGGTCACACCAGGACAGCCTGCCAGATATATCCTGTTACTCGCCCTGCAAACTTCACTTGGGGGAATTTGGGGCTATTTTCAACTGCCCCAGGAAAAATAGATACTTCTACATTGCTATCTGTTCATGAATCCAAGGCTGTCTGTCTTGACTCGCTGGCCCCCATTGGAAATCTGGAACATTTTTGATAAGTGGGAATATGAAGGTTTTTAGGAGG
This sequence comes from Etheostoma perlongum, assembly GCA_026937815.1. Classification (NCBI taxonomy): domain Eukaryota; kingdom Metazoa; phylum Chordata; class Actinopteri; order Perciformes; family Percidae; genus Etheostoma; species Etheostoma perlongum. Next base: position 6,701,418 of record CM049377.1, read on the forward strand.
AAGAATATTGAGTAGATATTTAACAAACAGTATATTCCAGAGAGCTCAACAGTGTGGAGTAAAAATCAGATAAATTCCTAAACCATCCCAGGTAGACTGACCACAAGTCTATATGAAATCAACCTTGTTTTGAGAAAAAAACGTGTTTTATTCGCGATCTTAGGGAAAAATACTACACTAGCCACAACAATCCTACGCGCAACAGCAACATCTCTGATTGGCGGAACTCGCTGTGACCATCGATATGAGCTAGATAAGTCTATGATCATTTCTGTACACAGTCTTGTACCTTTGCCTTTTTTTTAATCCGTTTTCAAAATGTTCTTTTGTGCCGAATCAAATGTTTTATGGTCACAATTCATCTCGGTGCTAATGAAACGTCAATGGAGATACTAAACGGGGGAAATGACTTCTGGAACCAGAGCTGCTAAAAAAGTGGGTGGTCACTGTTGAGCTCTATAAAAAAGAAGAGGCATATTTGATTAATCTTACACTACTGCTTCACCCTATTTGTAAAAACACACTGATTCTGCTGGAGCTGCTGCCCCCTTTGACCCAACACCGGATAAGCGGACTATGATGGATGGATGAACACTGATTCTTCAATCAAACACAACTTAAATTCCATTAGAAAGACATTCAGATATTTATACACAATGACCAATCTCACATTTCGTTACGACAGGAGGGCACATATGCACAGGTTGTGTGTTTCCAAGCTACTGGGCAGAGTCGACAGGTATGATAAGCCTTGTGATCTTAAGGGCATGAGTCCAGGAGAGATGGGACACCAAGGAGAAACAGGCTAAGATCAGGGCAGAAGGGTTCTGTCCGGAGGGCTGAGAAAAGAAAGATAGAGGCTGACCACACTCTGCTGTGGCCGGCTCTGCACTGTATAATGGAAGGTCTTATCACAGGCAGGGCCCGCGCCCTTATCACACCTGGCCACTATCGGCCCCACACTGGATTATCCCTGAAGGGCGAATCTGCACGCCTTCAATCATTTACTCTATCACAAGGACCCATCTCTGCTGTAGCCTCTCTGTCAGCCATAAAAAGCAGAGAGAAAGAGAGAGTGAGATGGAGAGAGGGAGGCGTAAATGGAAAGGGGGGAGACAGAGAAGCTATTTCATGCTCCCCAGAGAAAATGTATCACAGGAATAGCAATGGAAACTTCACAGAAGTCCACGCTGTTGGTGTATTAGAGTTGGTCTGTGCATTGTCAGCCAAGAGGGGGCTGTTGGACGGAGAGGCCGTATAAATTAGGTTTCGGAAAGCGGAGACAAATGAGCGGGGCATGAGAGATAGAAGCGTCAAAGATGCCGGTCGTGGATAGCGGGTGGGGATAAAGAAGAGCATTTTTAATGTCCCTGCAAGAAGCCAGGGAGCCAGAGCTGCATCTTTTAAGAGGATTTCATCCCCAGTTTCAAGTGTTTCTCCGAGGCCAGTAGAGGCCAGATGGTAACTCCAGCTAATAGCCCAGCAGAGATTAGTTTGAGAAGGGTGTGAGAAAGAAGTAAGGGCGAGACTTGAGGGAGGATGAGAGGAACATGGCTCTCGACAGCAAGAATGAACTCTGTAAATGTCCATCCCAACATTCAGTAGCTTTTATCAAACAAGGGATGGAGAGCAGCCCATTCCCGCTAAATGTTCTGTTCTGTAGATTCTTTTGAGGTATGTCTTTTGGAGCCTGGCATTTGCCTTTTGTTTATGTCTCCACTGGAGGCTCCACAGTTTGTCTTTGCTGGGTCTGAAAGAGAGAAGTCCCTCCTTGGGGTGGCTGTAAATGCCAGCCAACAAGCTGTTTTGTTGTTTTGGCTTTCAGAAAACAACCACAAGTTTTGTTTGCCTTTTTTTTTTTAAATGGGATGTTATGGTGTACTAGCTGAAGTGGGATGTTAAAAATGAATTACACAGTGTGGCCGGGTTGGTTCAGTGGATAGAGGAGGCGCACATGCACTAAGAGGTTTTTGCCTCCACACAGACCACAGTCTGATCTGCTGGCCACTGAGCAGCCCCACTGGAGCGGTTGGGGTTAAGGGCCTTGCTCAAGGGTACCTCAGTGGTGGTAATGAGGGAGGGACTCTTTCACCCACCCAAATTTTTATCTCTGTATTTACCTTTGACTCTGTCCTGTTCTAATGCTATTATTAGTATTATTTTCTTTTAGGGTGCAACGGGTGTCTGTTCCTCTTTCAGACAGTGTCTCTTTCCCTTTTCCTCTCTCTCTCTTTCACTCCCTGTTAGCATCTCATCCCTGTTCCAAAGCTTACTGTACATCATGTCTCTAATGTTTGTGAAAGGGGATGACAATGACAGTCATGTTGAGTACAGCCTTCATCCTCTGCAGAAAGAAAGCCATGGGGCTGTGGTAGAGAACAGCAGGGAACAGAGATATGACATGAAGGGCTGGGTTGCGTTGGAGTTTGTTTCAGGGAATATTCAAAATTTTTCAGGGGAAAAAGAAACTCTTTCTAATTAAAATATGGAAATCAACATTATGCTGTGTACCAGCAGATTCATGTTATATGTGTCTCTCTTCTCACAGGTGTCAGATCGCTGCGTTGTGGCTTTGGTGCCCAAACAGACCTCATCCTACAACATCCCCTCCTCAGCCAGCATATCCCGCTCCTCCATCAGCAGATACGGTGAGTCAGTAGACCACATTGCTCTTTTCATTCCCCCTGTTGTGACTTCGGTGATGGAGTACTCGAGTCCTGCACTTGGACTTGAGTCCGACTCGAGTCGCATTCTCTGGACTTGACATTGACTTTCGCACTGATAACTAGGACTCGGACTTTCATGAAATAGGTAGTTGGATGAAGTTTCTGACTGCTTTTATGTGTAATAGGCAGTGATGGTCCTGGACTGGGACTCAAGACCGATTCAAGTTGTGGATCTCTGGACTCGAGTCCGACTCAAGTCGCGGATCTCTGGACTCGTGACTCGACTCAGACTCAAACTCAGGTATTGGTGACTCGACTCGGATACTTCTTTGGTGACTCGGACTTGGACTTGAACACTGGCGACTCAAGACTTGACTCAGACTCAACAGTTGGCGACTCAACTACAACATTGACATTGATAACATTGATTGGATATATATTAGGCAATTACGTACTTATTTGCAGGCTTATTCAGCGTTCCGAAGCTACAAAGACATACAGTGGTGCTCAGTTTTTGCTCCACATTTTTTCAGATATGAACTAAAGCCAAATCCACTCTCCCCAAAGCCATGGTCAGCTCTGTTTGGTGTTGCTCTGCTTTCTGCTGCCGAGGGGTTTTTTGCAGCTTTTTTCTCTTTCCAACTGTGTGTGTTCTGCGGTTTGCGCTACAGTTCAGGTCCAAACTCTGTTGGATGATACAATAATGAAAAGACTAGAGGGGGGAAAAACAGATGGAGAAGAGGGGAGAGTTAGACATAGCCATTGTTTGATTTATAAGCTGTGAGATTATAATGAAGATGCATTCTGTGTAGGAAGCAACGGACTACAGGTCGCCTGCACACATGCATGCAAACACACAGCATACTTGGGATGTGCTTGTAGTTCGTGTTGCTGCTGGGTGCCAAAATTGGTCCCATTCCAGACATTCACAGCAGTACCAGGCAACTTATTATGATTGCTAATTATTCTGTGTGAATGATACTTCACACAAACAGAAAAAGTTAAGTGAGCATGGCCAATTACCAGGATTGGGGACAGAAAGTGAACACTGCCTTTTAAACTGCCTAACAAAGAAAAAGCACTACCGGGGTCCTTATCCCTCCAGCAATCACAAGTCTTATTCAGGATTGGATACCTTGTGTGTAACCTTTATCTTTAGTGTTATAAAATCATGTGGAGTGACATTCGCAACACACCTGATGACATAACTGATATCTATGATGACCTTTAGAAAAGATTACAGTGCAGGCTATTTCAGCAATCTCTTTTAAACAAATGATGGAGGACCAAAGTAATGTAAAGAAGTATATCTACTAGCATAACAAAAGACAGGAACCCTTATCTGCATTATGTTGTTGTTGTTTTAATAGAATAGCTTAATTAGCTCTCTTCTTCTGGAGCTTTACACCTGCATAGTCATTACTTTCCATCATCTTAGTCATAAGGGATATTAAAGGGATTTTAAAGCCATTATGAAATTGCAACATGCTGCAGAGAGGCTTTGTACTCTCTCGCATTCATTCTCTTGCTTTTTACTTTGTGAGTGCGAGTGCTCAAGCATTGGAGTTGGACGTGCACGGCATAAAAAGCAGAGGCTCTGCTGGCGTATGCCAGTCCCTCATCAATCATGGGTTGGCACAGCGGGCACAGCTGCCTCGACACCTGCTGATGGATTCATACCAATTTCACGTTCAACACTTAGCATCTTGACTCAATTTACACTGCCGGTACCACCGCCACCCACACCACCCCACCACCCCCACCACCCCCTCCTTGAGCTTTCAAAATTAGCCACAACACACTCCCCTGTCTGGCTGTATCCAGGGGCTGGGGGCTTAGTGTTATGCAGGGGTGGAGCCAGACGTTGTAAACATTAGGCCCAAACCTAGGGGGGGTCTGGGGGAATCATCCTTCAAGAAGATTGGTTGCCCATTTACGGCAGCTAATATGCATTATTTTTCAAGCCACTTGAGATAACAGAATGCCTAAAACTCTGTGCATCATTTGGAGAAAAAACTGATAGGGAAAGAATCTTCCTGTAGAGCCTACATCCTGTGTTGTATCTAATTGTTCGCCAACTGTCTTTGGCATTCTGTCACCAAAACACAACAAATGTTGTGGGTGACTCATTTTCACTCCCAAAAAATTGTCTTATTTTACCATTTTGAAGCAAAGTATTTGCCCAGTAATAGAACTTTTGCTCCATTGATTTGCCATTGTGATTGGTTTAAAAAAATCCCAGTAAACAAGAGCACATTTTTCTCCCTTCCATATTGTTGTGTGGATAGCCAGACCCTCCTTCGCAACGCTGTGGAAGAAGGACTGGCAAAGCAAGACTAGTAAAGTTGAGGGAGAGGCTGATGGGATCAGAGGAATGAAGGGAAAGAGCAAATACCAGCGCAGTAAAAAACAGTGACTGGATTCAAATGGGATGTGGTACCTCAATCCACCCTATACACACTTAGACAGGCACATAGCTTCAAACTCCCCTCCCCCTACTTAGGCCCTGGTCCCTAGTGGCCACAGCAGAGGCACAGGTTGGTCTTATTTGAAAGGTGTAAGTGGGTGTACTGCCAGCAAAAAGCTTTGTTGTTTAGCTCAGCCTATCTAGCCAGGTCAGAGAGATCCTCATTGAGATCCTCAGATCCTGAATCTCTAGTGAGCCCGCTGGCAGGGGTAGACTCCGGCTAATTAGGGAAAGTGAAAGCAGCATTATTCAGACTGAGTTCAGAGCAAGGAGGCAGGAACACAAGAGTAGACATGAGGGCAATGTATGGATGAAGGGTGGTGGCTGTGGCGCTTAACAAATTAGGGATCTTTTGATGCATTGATGAGAGTGTGACAGGGACGTTTTCAACATGCCGTTGGTACAGTGTGGCAGGGAAGAGCCAATTACGAGTGCTTTTAAGAGGAGCCAGGGACACAACTTGTCTCAGTCAGTGAGGCAAGGATTATATAAAGAGGGAAAAGGAAGAGAAAAGGAATGAGTTCAAAGTATTCATGGCGCAGGGAGAAGACAGAAACAGAGAATTAATATGTAGCATTTTGTAAATACGTCTTTCCTGCACACTGTATGTAATAAGATAAATGGGTGGCAAGGGCTTGTGCATCATGTGGGACTCTGGTTTCATGGAAGCCACTGATAATCTGTGCAATGCCGGGGGAACACAACTTCCCCTCCCTTTTATTACTTTGCTGTTCTTGAAATTATCCACCACTGCAATTTCCTTTACAGCACGGCTTAGAGCGGGAGGGGAACACAGAAGATTTGGCTTTGCTATATGTTTATGTACTGTATGCTTGTGTGTGGGCATGGTTAACGGTCCCATGACCCATCCCATGGTGCTCTTTGGATGCTTTTATATAGACCTTAGTGGTCCCTAATACTGTATCTGAAGTCTCTTTTATACAGACCTTAGTGGTCCCCTAATACTGTATCTGAAGTCTGATGTCTCTCTCTCAGAAGGCAGAGCAGGATACCCAGGGCTCAGTTTACACCTATCACCATTTCTAGCCACAGGCAGGCTGGGGGAACTCATATTAATGTTAAAAAAAAACTCATAAAGTGACATTTTCATGCCATGGGACCTTTAATTTACATGATGCAGCACCTAAGGGAAGCTTTTGTAATCACGGTCATTTAGGATTTCTGATCATTCTGTATCTCTGTCTCTCTTCGTTCATTTTTTTCTGGACAGACTCTTCATTCCGCTACACGGGCAGTCCCGACAGCCTCCGTTCACGTGCTCCCATGATCACCCCTGACCTAGAAAGTGGTGTGAAGGTGTGGCACCTGGTGAAGAACCACGAACACGGAGACCAGAAGGAAGGAGACCGCGGTAGCAAGATGGTCTCTGAGATTTATCTGACCAGGCTTCTAGCTACCAAGGTACATTCACATCCCCCAATATGTGTTAATGTGTCACACGTTCGATAGTCTGGATCAACAGAAGTACATTTCTGTATAATAGACGAGAGATAGAGCGTATTTTTCTCCTATCCCTGAATGTATGCGTGGAGGAGCCTGTCCATACTCCACAGCGCTGTGGAGATAAGTCAGGCCATGCAAGACTACATTTTCAAGGACATTTTGACTGAATTTCAACTGTGTTCTCTCCTTTTCACAGGGTACCCTACAAAAATTTGTCGACGACCTATTTGAGACATTGTTCAGTACAGTTCACAGAGGGAGCACGCTTCCCCTCGCCATCAAATACATGTTTGACTTCCTGGATGAGCAGGCAGACAAACATGACATACATGACACAGACGTGCGTCACACGTGGAAAAGCAACTGGTAAGGGCCTTTTTTTGCAAAGGGAATATCACATGAAATAGCTGTTCTAGTGTCACATGGTGAATTGAGTGTGTTTCTGTCTCTTACTTATTCTCTTTGACTCCATCTTTCAGCCTTCCATTGCGCTTCTGGGTGAACGTGATCAAGAACCCGCAGTTCGTGTTTGACATCCATAAGAGCAGCATCACGGATGCCTGTCTGTCCGTGGTAGCTCAGACCTTTATGGATTCTTGCTCCACTTCAGAGCACCGTCTGGGCAAAGACTCCCCATCCAATAAGCTGCTCTACGCTAAAGATATCCCCAATTACAAGAGCTGGGTAGAGAGGTACGAGCTGATACACTCACTTAACACACAATTCTGATCCCCTCTGTCCCATCCTTTTTCTATCCTCTTACAATAAAAACTAGGATCTTTTAGGGAATTGATTTCTAATTCTCTTTCTTCCTGCCTACACTTCTCATCCAGATTGTGTAAAATGCCTTTTGTGAGCGACTGTTACCAGGCATTCATTGTTCATGAAAGTGATTTATTCTGCTAAAAAAAAGTACTAGGTCTCAGCGGAGCTGTTACAATAATCAATTCAGTGATTTTCTCTGAGTGATGCCAAATACTGCTCCCTTGTCTGCGGCCTCAGGTACTACGCTGACATCAACCGGCTGCCGGCCATAAGTGACCAGGACATGAATGCCTATTTGGCAGAACAGGCCCGACTCCACTCCACAGAGTTTAACATGCTCAGCGCTCTCAATGAGATCTACTCTTATGTCAGCAAGTACAGTGAGGAGGTAAGTGATACTTTCCTACACGCATGTTCTAGCCAACATGTTCTCCAAGCCATACGACAATATGGGTCGTCTGTTACCCTACTCTCTATACGACCCACAAGAGCGTTTCTTAAACAAATACAACCTCATATCTAACCCATAGAACGTATCGGTCGCGGATTTTAAACACGTCTTTAAGGTTGTGAAATGGTTGCTGTATGGTTATGTTCAGGTACCAAAACTACTTAGTTAAGTTTAGAAAAAAATGGTGGTTTGGGTTCAAATCTGACGTTACTTCACTTCCCGAAGGTTACGCTGAACAATATGTTCATAAAGTTAAAAAAAAAACTCCCCTTTTACTTTCATTTTAAGTCCAACCCCCACTCTTTGTTTCCCGTCATTATTACTACGGTCACTAGAGGGCGCTGCCACTATAAATGTATGAAAATCAACACTTTTGTTGATGCTTTTTATTGATTTTTTTTTTTTGTAATTACGTTTTTGTTCCTTTTTTCAACACTTTTGATGCTTTTTTTTAATGTTTGTCAAATTTGTTGACGTTTTCAACACAATTTATACTAACTTATTAATTTTAGTTTACAGTTATTTTGGGGATTTATGGTCAATAACTAATTTATAGGAAATGATACCTAATGTTTGAGTTAGAAAAACAGAAATTAGGAATTATTTAGATTAAAATTAAAGGAAAATATGTATGATGGATAATCACAGACAACTTTTACTCAAATAATATTTCAAAACCACTTCAAATGCTATAAAATTGAATAAGACACCGCAAAATTAATGAAAGTAGAGATTTGTACATGCCAAAGAGTGTTGTGTGGAATCAATCATGTTATTTTGGGTAGTTTTTGATTGATGGGTCAATTTGACCCGAGGACAACATGAGGGTTAATTTATGTGGGTCATCATGAGTAGGTACCAGGAAGTACATTAAATAAAGATGAAACAACATGGAGGGGAGAAAGTAAAACAAAAAATGAATTTCAACACATCAGAGTTTCATCAGAATTTCATCTATATTTTTACATACTATGCTTCCCTCAATACTTGTTAATGATTTTACCGCTAATTTTATTTGCTAATTAAATTTGATAAGATGTTAACCACTGTGTTCAATTGAAACAGCATCCATATTAATGACTCCTGTTGCATTAATATTATAAATTCCTACAAATAATTTAGAGTATAATTTCCTTAGGTGGAGTTGAACTCTGCCCTTGTTAAATGTTTCAAAATGTTTTTAAGGCGCTGATTGTGTAATGAGCTGCTGCCTTGGCAAATCAGCCGCTAATTATAGGCAGATTGAACAAAAGGCGTGCCGCAAATTTGCCCCACGCTTTTTAATGCACGTTCGTTTTGCCCTCGGTGCTCCCAGGCTATTCATAACTGGAAAAGGTTAGTAAGGTCAGCTCCGAGTCTTCAGTAGACTTCCCCAAAGCCCAGAGGTCGAGTGAGACCTGCGCTTAACAAGGTAGTGTGTCTGATCTGCGCAGTAGAAAGTGGATGTCTACAAGCTCTCAGCATGCTGCCCTGTCATTTCGATTGTGCTGAGTTAGAGTGGACTATCTGTTATATAGGACTCTCATGAGCTGATTCATAGGCACGCACACACACTGTCAGATCACAAGAAGTGTAAAAAAAGAAGGGAGGAAGAGAAAGATGGTGTATTTATGGAGATATTCTGCCTCTAATGTCAGCTCCTCCTCTGGGAAGCATTAGCATGACCTTTATGTTGGAGTTGGACCACAATATCGCTCTCTCTCTCTCTCTCTCTCTCTCTCTCTCTCTCTCTCTCTCTCTGTCTCGTATTTTATCTCTCTTCCTCCCTCCTGTACATTCCTTCTCTTTCTACCATTATCCAGTCAGCGTCCCCTTTGCTCTCCATGAATCTCATACATACACTTTTGCTGCCTCTGCAGTTGTAACCATCTGATGCGCACATGCATAGAAACAAATGTAAATGCACACTAATGTTGCGCACACACACACACACAAACTCACTCTCACACACACACACACACATGCCTCATCACTCCTGTGGTATGTGCTGTCTCCCAGCAGTGCAGTGTATAAAAACCTCGCCTAGCATTAGCAACTCGTCATTCTTACTCAGCCCTTCATAACGGGGCCGTTTGTCAGGCTAACCAGGCCAGAGCTGCAGCCTACTTAAATGGATTTGGGAGATGGCAGTGGGAGCTGCACCTGCATACAGTGCTACCGATTAATAATAGATTGCTATCGGGCCAAATAAGGAGGAGGGAATGCTCTGTCTGTAGCTGCCAGCCTTTAAGAGCACTTAGCAGATGAGTGGAATATGGTAGGTGGGCAGACAGAGACCGTGTTCTGACACAGGACAGGCGGCAGACAAAGGTTTCCTTACTATGAGGAAAAAAAGAGAAGATGCCGAGACAGACAGTTGACATTTTCTGCATAAAAGGTGGAAGGGACCAACAGAAACCAAGCTCCTTAAAACTAAAAATGTGGTTCTGATTGACTGACGGACATAAAAGCTCTCGTCTTTTGACATGACACGCCTTGTGAAATGTGTGTGTGTGTGTGTGTGTGTGTATGTGTGTTTTTAGATTGATGAAACACTGGTACAAACCTGAAATTTCATCAATATTTATGATTGATACATAGCCCCTTATGGACCCGGAGTATTAATAAATGACAAAGACTGCGAATGAGTAATAGAAAAAAAATTATATTTTCCTTGCATGTCTCAACATGAATAAATGGTACTGTGGGTGACATTTTTTTTCCATATTCATTTATTATTTATTTATCTCTCACCTCAGAATATTTGAAATCACACATTGCATAAGAGGGCTCAATTATGTTGTTGGAATCATCAATTATTGAGTGAAAACACTGCATGTGTAGTGTAGTGTGAGAGGACATAGATCATCGGTAGCAAACAGATACACAGTAGAGAACCATACAGTATGTTGAAATACAAGCTGCGGCTTTTGAATGCCGATATCCTTATCAAAGGTGATGAAGACGTGGCCTATATTGTAGTATTCGTTTTTTTTGTCGCTGTTTTATGTTCATAGTAACGGCCTTTGCCGCTGCCACACTGACATAGATTCATCCTGACAAGGCAGACACTAGACGAGAGAACGAAGGACACAGCCTGTCTGAATTCCTTTTGAACCCGACGTGACGAATGCCAAATTTACAAGAAATGGGCTCAGAAGATGAAACGGGGAAAGGCTAATACAAAAATATTTCTCCATGTCGTCAAAGACGCAGGCAGTGATGTAATTCGTTTCTTTCTGTTTCATGTGATGTCTGTATACTGTACAGGCAGTGGTGGAATGTAACGAAGTACAATCACTCAAGTGTGACTATACTTAAGTACAAATTTGAGGTACTTGTACTTTACTTGAGTCTTTTATTTACATGCCACTTTCTACTTCTACATCTCAGAGAGAAATATTATAGTAACTGACAGCTTTAGTTACTAGTTACTTTACAAATTGATGATTTTTGAACACAGAACACATGTAGTTTATAAAATACGATGTCTTATTATAAATGAAACTACCCAACAATATAACGGCCTACAAGTCCAGCTGAAAGGATTAGACCATTAAACACTGTTTGGATCTGTTTCCTGTTTCTAAAATGTGAGGGTTTTTCTGCATTGAGTAATTTTACTTTATTATACTTTAAGTACATTTTCCTGATGATACTTAGCCAACCTGCACCAACAAACATAACAGTGTTTCAGCCAATAACCGATAAGGATTTGGGGGTGTGGGTTGGGGGGTTAGTGCGCGGAAGCACTGGAGGGAGGGAGAGGGGACGGGATGAGGAGGTGGGAGGGGCGAGATAGACTCGTTTTGTCCTAAGTAAAGGATCTGAATAGTTCTTCCACCACTGAAAAAAGGCTGTGCTCCATAAAGAAATACACAGTTCTCTACAAAATGTTTGTCAGATCTAATTCTATAAATGTATTACAACCACTAAGGATGCAGTCGGAATATGGAATTATTTGTTGTTGGTTTTTTTAAGGCTGGTATTTGACCCGAGTGTTTCCTCCTGTACAGATCACTGCCGCCCTGGAGCAGGATGAACAGGCGAGGAAGCAGAGGCTGTCCTACAAGGTGGAGCAGCTGATCTCGGCCATGTCCCTGGAGAGCTGAGAGCGACCGGCGCTCAAAGAGAGAGACAAGGAGCACACGCTGCGCAGGGCCCTCGCAAAGAAGGTTCCGCATTACTTACCTCTCATCGTGGGAGCTTCCACCATGATACCAGACCTGGGACCTCTCAGTATTCACGGTCGGACAGACATACAACAGCTTTAGTTTGTAATTCTTTCCCCTCCTTCCATGATGGCACCAGCTGAGGGCCCACAGACTGAGATAGAGGCCCTGCAGCTGGAGCCGATAATGGCTTAAGGAAGGACCATAAGCAGAGAAGGAATGACCATGGCACGTATTTATTCCTTTTTTAGTTGTTTTTTTTGCAAAGTATATTTTCTCTCAGTTCGACAAGAAATTGTGTGTGTGTGCGTGCGTGTGTGCGTGTGTGTGTGTAAGACTGCAAAACCGTGAGAGCAAACGGAGGAACAGATTTTACTCTCCACTCAGTCAGAAACTGACACCTGAGTGTAAAATGGAGACAACAACAGAAGAAACCTACGAGAAGCAGAGGAGCAGATCTCACGTCGGGCTGCTGAGTTTGCGTTCAGATTTCCCAGATTTTTTTATTTTTTTACTTGTACATTTGAATACTATCAGTTGCAGTTGAAAACATCCGCCTCCCGGACATCCCCGCAAGTGTTGTTGTGCAAAGACTTAAATAGCGGGCTCCCTTTCCCTCCTCGGACTGATGCTCTTCCTCCAATCAGAAGTGTACAGGAAAACATAAAAGACAAACATGTGCTCATCTTCTATGAGTCAATGGATGGAGGTTCAGCCAGCATGCTTGCACCTAAACTGAGGATAGCGGAGAGGAAGTCTATAGTGTATTTAGGAGATTACCATAAATCAGCATCAATCTGGTGTCCAAGGTTGTTGTTGTTGGGGTTTTTTTCAGCATTTAGGTCATCTGTGTATGTACCGGTTGATACTTGCCAATGTGTTTATGTGAATGTACAAATGTTTTTCATTTGTTTGTCCGTTTTGTATGTCTATTTGAGTTTTGCAAACAGAAAAGGGGCTCAGTTGAACTGAGCTCCGTGGGTATTTGGAGTAACTCGTCAAGTGAACAACTCCATTTGTCCGTCCTGGCCCAGGCCCGTCCAGCCACGTCCCAAACATTATTTACCCTATATCCCTTTTTTTCTGCTAGAGGAGAGTGTGTATTGTCTGCAGTTAGTAGAGACCAAACAAGAGCAATCGGTCTCTATAAGCTAAGAATCTCCACTATATAACCACAGTGTGAATCTATTTGGGAACTTGGTCCACTTTGTGTGTACTTTTTCATGCATGTTATCACACAACAGAAGTGCTCCAAGGGTCCATCTTTGATTTTATCAAGTGCCAATGAGTCACTTTTATTGACCAGCTGATGGGAGATTCCCCCCCCCCCCCGACCCGACCATGACCACTACCATCACCCATGTCCCCCCACAGACGACAAGAAGCCTAGCTCCGTGTGCCAAAAGATCGTGTTGTTTTTAAATTGTTCGCTAATGTGTCAATAATCGGTTCATGCTTTACAGAGGGCAGCGTAGCTCTCATACTGGAGAGTAGAGCCGGCTGAAGTTGAAGCTTATCAATTCTGACTGGAATGGTTGAGTTTTGAAACTCGTGTAAAAAAATAAAAAAAAAAAAAAAGGTACGAAACATAAGCAGGGAGAAAAAGATCTGGGAATGAGGAAGACAACGTTTTACATTACATGTCATTTAGCTGTCGCTTATATCCAAAGCGGCTTACAATTGCTATATATGTCAGAGGGCGCATGCCTCTGGGGTTAAGTGTCTTGCTCAGGGACACATTGGTTGATGTATCGCAGTGGGAATCAAACCCGGGTCTCTCGCACCAAAGTGTCATGTCCACTGCGCGGTCACCACATACATATGAAACACATAGACGTCAAACAAAAACAAAGTAGGTTGCATGGCACGTGGATTTGTCTCCTGACTCAAACCCAAACGTCATGAGGCTGATGTTACCTTCCGACCTTCTAGCTGGATGACAACAAACTGTCGATCCGCCCTCTGGACAGGTCCTTTCTGTTTCTTCCGGGGTATATTTGTTTGCTTGTTGTTTACATTGAGTACTTGAAAATAGGTATTATTATTTTAGGTTTGCACAGTATACTGCAATGGTGTGTTGTTGAGAGCATGATAAACAGCAGCAGTGGGGTGAAAGGTGCTCCGTTTTCTCTGTGGCCTTAGATACCCGCCTGCTTAGTGTTCCTAGTGATCTTATTAGTCCTCGACTCGGGCACAGTCCTTTTTAGTGCTTTGGGAGCCCAATGGCTTCCTCTGTGATACCCAGCGCTGGCGAGATAAAGTAAAAGGTGAAGAGGGTACGGCTGGGCTCAGGCAGACGTTGCCTCGCTCAGCACTCGGCCGCCCGAGCTGTTTGAAGAGAGGGTGCTGAGAAATGAGGAGAGAGGGAGCGTTAGAAAGAGAGAGAGCGAGAGAGAACCCCTTTAGCTCTAGTTTCCTGCTCTGGCTTTGAAGCCTCTCTTTGATCTGAGTCTGTTGTGTGTGCACAGTGTGATCAGGAGATGGAAAGAAGAAGAAGAAGAAGAAGGAGAAAAAAAATCTAACTAACAGGCAAGGAGAAGTGTAGGGTGGTGCGGTGATTGACATGCTATTACTGTGTCCGGCCAGTGGGGGCACATGTGGGAAAGGTTCGATTTTATAATTTGTTCCCTCACCTGAAAAAAAAGGCACCTTCTTGCTTTCTAACTAGAGCTGGGCGACACGGAGAAAATCAAATATCACAATTAGGGATGCACTGAATCCAGATTTTTGGGGATCGGCCAAATACCGAATCCTACTCGCATCCTCAGTCCATTAACACAGTAAACACATCCGGTCCTTTCCTTTGCTGTACCTGAAGTTGCTGTGTTATGGCTGCTGTCTGTAGATTCCTTCATGCACAACTCATATTCTTTTGGATGTTTCACACGCAAATGTATTAAAGGGCGCCGTGCAGTTTGGCCCATTTCTTCGTTGTTTCTCTCTTTCTCGTTTTCCTCACAAGTTTCTCGAAACGACCACCATTAACCCCAAAAAGTCATATGACCATTCCAATGGCTCCGAAGCTGTTCAGTTAAGGTAAATTAAACGAAAACAAACTGCGTAGTTCCCCTTTAACAACGGCAATGTTGTGTAATGTTTAGGGTCCTCGCCACCACAAGATAGATAGATAGATGGATGGATGGATGTATGTAGCTCGGCTTGAATCGCCTTCTTGCGACTGAAAGTACTGCCAAACATTACTTTCTTTGCTCACGAGTTCAATTTTCACTTTCTCACAGCCTACTGCATTGAACGCTCCTACGTAAACACCTTCCCGTAACCAACGGCGGCGTCATTACGTCGACCAGCGTAGCGCGCCAAGAGCAAGCGTAGCGTTCGGTTTAGTGGAAAAAAAATCCTGGATTCGGTGCATCCCTAATCACAATATATTTGACCAATTACTTGTCGATATAACGGAAATATTGTAGTGTTGACTATTGGTGCTTCCACAAAATATTTACACAATGAGATTTTTGATAAATACTCGCCAATAACGTGGGTGAAAGGACTAAGTGGGTAAAGGCAAATAAAAAAAAGTCTGGTAAGTTAAGAAAATGGCATCACTTTACTGTAGTGCAGCATTTAAAACCAGGAAAAGACATCACTTGTGTCATATCACAATATCCAAAATTGAAGACGTTATCTCGCCTCATGCATCGATATCAGTATAATATCGATATATTGCCCAGCCCTACCCCCTAATAAACATCTATAGGTACACAATGGCGCACATAAACAGTACATAAACATAAAGCTTCTTCCTTCTGATTTAGGTGTCTTCCCAATTTCAGCGAATAGAATTGTATCCTCCTCATACCTCACATTGCTTGTATGGAGTAATGCTTTATTTTATCATTTTCACAGGACCTAAATGCCTTTTCCTTTTTGCGAAGGATTAAAAAAAATGTGTTTTTTGGAGTCTTTCCCACTCTTAGAAAAGCTCCCGTCTTCAGAATTGTGACAAATATAATCAGAGGCACACAAATTGCTTGAGAGTGGCTTTGATTTCTCTCCCCGCTCTCCGAGATCATGTGTATCAGGACAATTCCTTTAGTCCTGTGTGAGATTTTTTGCATGCGTTTGCATTAATTCTTCAGTTCTGCCTTTTGCTCCATATCAATCCACGTCGTCATTAGAGTCTAACTGCAATTCTTACCGAAAGCCCAACTGTACATGTCCTACATCACTGAATGCACCCTATTTTATTTTTTTTAATGAAAGACTTTTTTTTTTCTTCTCCTGCTCCAAGATATAGCTTGTGTCCATGTACGCTCGTTTCTAGGATGGTTTTAATTTGGTTTCAACCGAGAAAAGAAAAGTTAGTTTACTACAGAATCCCATGTGGGAGATGGGAACAGACGCTCACAAACACAACCTCATTCCAGCTCACGCTGATCGCTGAATGAAGATGCTTTGTGCACTTTCTTTGCTCTCGGCGCCACGTGTTGCCGAAGAGACAGCGCTGTGGTTCTGACTGGCACGCGTCATCATTCCTTATACAAAACAAAGCATTTAATCAGCTTCATGGCATCAGACGGATGAGTTGAAACCCTGAGAGATGTATTACTCTCAAGACAAAATATCACAACGTGTGTAACGAGTATACTTCCATTTTAAACGCATTGTAAAACAAACCCTTTGTAGACACTGGAGTTCTGTAAAATAGTAATTACTGGCAATGACGATGATAATGATGATGATGATAATAATAATGGCTGTCTCTTCTTGTTTTATAAAAGTGTTGTGAAAATTGTAAGAAACTTAAAGTATTTAAAAAAAGGTTGTTCTCTTGTTTTTGTTTTTTATTTGCTTTGATTTTGTTATGATAATATATTATTGTGTACCTATTGTAAATATGAAGCACACCTATTTTGCAAGCCAATGATTCACTTTGTACTGTTGTTATATATAAATAAACTTTGCTGGTTAAAAATTGCATAGAGCTCAAATCTGTATTCATGTCTTTTTGTTGAGCGACCTCCCAATTTAGGCAAAGCCATAAACACGCCGGCCCCCTCCAAACCTTTGCGGGATTTAAGGTCTGCAGCTGTGTATGGGCTCGGCGAGAAAAGCAGGTAGTTGACTATATTGGGATATGCAACTGAAGGAAGAATCACCGGATCGTCATGGATCTAAGAAGAGAGAGCCGACTTGTAGGGATCTGCACCGCCAATGAACTGTAATTTCTCGGAATATCGCACTTTTTCTTGTGGTCCAAGTCCTTCCCTATATGCCTTTGCATCTTGGATGCTTTTCTGTTGTTTAGACATGGCTACGTTCACTTAAAGTATCCAAAGTACACAATACTCCATTGTACTCTGTTCAGTTGTTTACACCGAATGCCTCCAATATCCCGCGCATCCGAATTACTGCCAGTGTTTCAGTTGGACTGTTAAAAGTGTTAGGATAAGTGGGTTGGCTGCTAGTAGCATGCTATTCCACCAAGCTTCCATGCTACATAAATAGGCCGGACAGAGTCCCTGATCTGGAGATAGATCCCTGCCCCGAATAATAATAAATATTGCACTACAGGCTTGGAGCTGTCATTGTGATCATGCAAATATCAATCTCCACATTTGTGAATATTTTTTCTGTGACTTCCCATGCAGAATACAGGCGTGTGAATATTTTCTACAAGTGAAAATTTCAATTTCAATTTCAGTTTTATTTATATAGCGCTAAATCATAACAACAGTTATTCATTGCGCTTTCCATAAAGAGCAGGTCTAGACCGTACCCTGTGATGTTATTTACAGAAACCCAACAGTTCCCACCAAGAGCAAGCACTAGGCGACAGAGGCAAGGAAAAACTTCCTTTGAGAGGCAGAACCATGGCATCTGCCTTGACCGGTTGGGGGTGGAAGAGAGAGAGAGACAGACAGACAGATAGAGAAGGGACAGAGAGAGACATGGAGAATTGTAGCAGAGGGTGTTGAGCAAGAACATGGAGGCAGCAGGTGACTCCAACCACAGATCCAGAGCCAGAAACACCTGCAGGAAGTGATAGGAGGAGAGAGGAGGAGAGAGGAGGCAAGAGAGCACAAGACTCCGGGAAAGGAAAGAAGTTGAGTTAGTAACATGCATTAATGGGATGAGGTTGCATACAGATGGAGAGAAGGAGGAAGAGAGAGGTGCTCAGTGCATCATGGGATGTCCCCTTGCAGTCTAGGCCTATAGCGGCGTAACTAAGGGATGGTTCAGGACTTTCCTGAGCCAGCCCTAACTATAAGCTTTATCAAAGAGGAAAGTCTTAAGCCTACTCTTAAATGAGGAGACGGTGTCTGCCTCCTGAACCCAAACTGGAACCCGGTTCCACAGGAGAGGGGCCTGATAGCTGAACGCTCTCAAGTAACCCTGCATTCTGGGAGCGCAGTGCTCTTGTAGGGTTGTAAGGTACTATGAGCTCTTTAAGATAAGATGGTGCCTGACCATGAAGAGCTTTGTAGGTGAGAAGAAGGATTTTAAATTCTATTCTGGATTTTACAGGAAGCCAATGCAGAAAAGTTAAAACAGGAGAGATGTGATCTCTTTTCCTGGTTCCTGTCAGAACACATGCTGCAGCATTCTGGATCAGCTGAAGAGTCCTTATGGACTTTTTCGAGCAGCCTGATAATAAAGAATTGCAGTAATCCAGCCTAGAAGTAACAAATGCATGGACTAGTTTTTCTGCATCATTTTTAGACAGGATATTCCTGATTTTTGCTATATTTTGTAGGTGAAAAAAGGTGGTCCTTGAAATTTGCTTTATGTGGGAATTAAAGGACATGTCCTGATCAAAGATAACTCCAAGATTCCTCACAGTGGTGCTGGAGGCCAGGGTGATGCCATCCGGAGTAACTATAACTATAAATTTCATTTTATAAGTACAGATTTTTTTTTTACAAGCTCTTGTGTTTTTCTTCTTTGTGTGACTTCAAATTCAGATCACGTGTGTGTGAATACTTTTTGCAAGTTTTTGTTCTGCAAGTTCCCACATCGTATTCTACAAGCTCTCACCTTCTGCACCATATTTACCTTCATATGTTTTGACCTCAACCTGCACATGTCTTATGTCTGTCTGCGTGTGTGTCTTTTTATGTATGTGTTGTTTTGTCTCCCTCCCTCCCAGCTTTCCTCTGTGTTGTTTTTTTGGCTCTGGGAAGCATTCTGATGTCTCAGTGTGTTGTTTGTATCTGTAGATATATATTATGTTATCCTAATCCAGTAAGAAGAATATGTTGAAACACTTTGGAGATGGAGAGGTTAAGAAAATAATGAAAAGTTATATCTCATTTCCTCTTCTTCTGAAGGTAAAAGAGGTCAACTTTAAAATCATAAATTAAATCCACCCAATAACCGATTTTTTAAGACTGAGATTCAATTTTGTTTGATACAAATAACAGTTTTTTTGTAAAAAGGACATTGAGAAGGTGGAACATGTATTTTTTCTGTGGGAGTCGGTGCAGTCATTGTGGAGACATCTGCAGAGCTAGTTACAGACCAGAGACATTGAGATGACTTGAGTTAGCACTTTTTATTCAATTTCTGTAATTTTATCTTCGTCTTTTTGTTGATTTGTTACATATAAGATCCTAGGTTTTGTTTATGCTCGACCCGAGGCAAAAGCTCTATTTTTGAAGTGGATTTGCAAATATGCCTTGTTTGTTTTTATGTCTGTAATCTGAATAAATACAAAAAAATATAAAAAAGTAGTTACAATGACAAAAATGGGACAAAAATGAGATTTGATTATTTCATTAAACATGGCTGCCGATTCTGTTCTCATATAGACTGAACAAAATTATAAACGTAACACTTTTGTTTTTGGCCCCATTTTTCTTTTTTCATGAGCTGAACTCAAAGATCAAAGTGTTTTTCTATGTAGACAAAAGGCTTATTTCTCTCAAATATCTTTCCCAAATCTGTCTAAATCTGTGTCAGTGAGCACTTCTATCCAGCAGCCAAACCCCCAAATACAGTACAACTGCACATCTAATCAGCATCTTGATGCCACACCTGTGGGGTGGATGGATTATCTCGGCAAAGGAGAAGTGCTCACTAACCCAGATTTAGGAACTATATTTGAGAGAAATAAGCCTTTTGTGTACACAGAAAAAGTCAGCTCATGAAAAATGTGTTTGTTCAGTATAACTAAAATTTTATAGTACTGTAGGTCTGAGTATCTCTCTCGCGTCTTTAACAAATACAAAAGGTTGAATAGGACACTTCTAGAGACAGTAGCATCATAAGACATTCCTAAAAACAAATTGTTTTCTAAAAAGAATGCAATTCACAAGTTAAATCATTGGTTAAATAAATAAATAAATAATTTTGATTCAGAACAACTGCACACACCTGTCCCTTTCATCCCTCAATGTATATATGCCTCATGTATCTCTTTCCCTTTCCTACAGTTTGAAAACCTCCATCCTAAGGCAATGCCAAATTTGGCCTTTTTCAGGCACAAATCCCCCAAAACCCCACCCCACAGTGTGCATACCTCAGGGAGTCACAGGCCACCCCTCACCTCCTGTATCTGTGACTCAATCTGAGATCTTGCATTTCCCACTCCCTTGCTGGCTAACGGCTAACAGAAGAACCCACAGCTGTAACATGCTGAATTGCGGTCGTTTGTCTTCATGCGAGTCTGTTAGCTCCGACTGAGCTCAGCTTCTCCGCACCATCACAGGGGCTGCAATCACATTAGGTTGCTAATGGAAGTGTGGGTCAGTGTGTTTAGCTGAAATAAAATGGCCCCGAGGGTGAGTGATTCCACAGAGGATGATTGTGGATGACCAGGCAAAAAGCTCATACGTTTGTCCACTTTCTGGATGCACCTGTCTTTTATTAGAGAGGAGACAGTAGAAAGAGCCACTGTGCCGCTGCAGAATAATCTTGGGAAGGAACTTGTTTTGGTGGAACATGTGTACGTTTACCGGAGCAATCCTGGAGGTAGAACATCGTGGATATAGATTATGTATAAACAGACAGAGCAAGGGTCTTTCATTCTACATGATTAAGAAGAAAGTGCAGTTTGACAGTTACAACGTCAGGCTGGAAAATATCAGTAAAAATGACACACTTTCAAAAGTGTCTTTTTTTTAGTGGTGCCTTTTTATATTCAATTAAATGAAATGCAGATCTCATTACACTTCAATATCTGTTTATTTATCACAATTAATATTGTTCTTTTTTATTATGACAGTATAAACAATGCTTCAATTAAGTAGTTTCCTGTTGCAGACAGTTTATCAAGCAATATGTATTCTATATCTTGAGTCCCTTGGCCACCCCCTGCTCCAGTATTTCCTCCAGGGAAGGTCTAATCCCCACTGCTTCTAATCCTGTACTGCTGAGACCAATTCAAATCCACGCGGGACTTAACGCCCTATAATGCCTTTTACAAGTAGTTGCATAAAGCTGACATCCCATTCGTTCTGGGTAGGATTCTCAGCCTGGATTACAAGGCAAATTCTGAAATAATTACACTAATGTGAGTTGGCAAAAGAGGATGCCAGTGAAGATTTCAGCCCCCTTTTGAAGAATGGCTGAGTATTAATTTCACAGTGAAGCGAACCCTGACACCTTGTTGGACCTCAGTGCTTCTCAACTCTAACCCTGGTTTTGGTTTTCCCTTCGCCACTGATTATCTCGAGGCAAATAAGAACTTTGTAGCCATGTATTTGATCATGAAGAAAAGTTTTGTGTTACCACGAATCGTGGCTTTGGCAGACTTGCACTTCTGTCGAAGAAAAGCAGTCATATTGTAGGTTTGATTTTTGGGGTGTCACAATTTGATTTGACTTTCAAATTGAAGTTCCGCTTGATTTGATTTAAAACCTTTTCTTTTCAGCAGTGATAGCAATGCCACAAAAAAAAGAGCCTCTGGTGTTTTGAGTTTTTCAAAATTACAGCAGCGAATCTGAAAACATCATAAAAGCCATTTTTATGGTTGTGCGTAGAATCGACGGCGTACCGCCCCTCCGCAGACCCATCCGCGTCTACGCCGGACCCCACGCCGTAGCCTGAAATGGGTGGGGGAAAAAATCAAGACAGCATAGTATCGCAATATTTTCTGGGGCAATACTATATCGATACACAGGCGCCAAGTCTGGATCTTTTATTATATACGTGTTGGTCATTTTGTCTGCTTGTCAGTCCCATTTTGCAGCAATAAAAGTTAAAGTGATATGATATGTGATATGAGAAATGTATCTTTTTTAGATAAAACAGACGTTGACAAAGTTTCCTTTTGGGGACATCATTTGAAATTGGGAAAAATTAGAAGTTGGAAAAAAAGGTTATAAATTGCAATATATTGCAGAATATTGCAATATGTTTAAAATCGCAATAATATTGTATCGTGGCATAAGTATTGTGATGATATTGTATCTGGAGGCGTCTGGTGATTCCCCCCCCCTAGTAACTGCACGTCGCTCAGCCCTGGCTTGGTAGTGTTGCGTTGTTAGACTCATTTCCTGGTTCTACTTCTCCATAAATAACATGAAATCAAGGAGAGGGTTAACTTTTCCTGCTACACATTTCCCACCGTGGTCAGACAAGCACAGGGTAGACACTTTGTGTATCTCACTATGACTCTAAAGTCGCTACTCGCTCTGAAGATATTCGTCATTGCAAGCATTTCCTTCAGGCCACCCATGCAGGTTAGGCTATGGCGAAAGCACAACCATAAAACGGCCTTTAGTTCCCCGAGACGCACAAGAACGCACCGTGGAGTCCCTTCGTGCCCACGTGCTTTACCTACCTTGTTTGTTTATACTGTATGATGATAATCATCATACAGTATAAACAAACAAGGTGATAGGTTGGTATTTATGCATGAAAGTGTTGTACATGAAAATGTATTTAACTATTCTCAGGGAGCTTTCAGGGCAGGGTCAGTGTGAAGTGGACACTAGGCTGCAGTAATACATCGGTATGCGTCAAACTAGTAGAAGTCTCACAAATAAGTCGTTTCCAAGGTAACCCTGTCTCATAGAAATAGATCAACTGACTGGTGCAGGACGAGAAGACTATAAGAAACGCAGTTATTCTGATGCTCAAAGGGTCACTTGTGTATAGACAGACCGTGTGTGTACAGAGGCGCCTCACTGTGTTATTAAGCTGTAAATGATCTGAAATCTTTGGACTCGTCATCTTTGAAGTCTCCATCATCATTTCCTGATCTCAACCCAGATATCATCCAGCACTGACCACGGTGTCTGGAAAAGGTCAGCTGCAGCGCCAGCGACCGCTAAGCTAACGATACCCTGGTAAGCTACACTGTGTGTCTGCTGTTTATTTCTTCAGACGTGTGCAAGTAGGGTGGAGAGAGAAACAATATTACTGGGGGAATTGCTACTTTTTTATTTTGATAATCAAAATCAAAAGCTCATTCCATCAATATTTGATTTGATAATTAAAACTGTGACACCCCTTGAGTTTTAGGTGCATGGGCGACAACTCCAAGTGTCATTGAATAAACACCCCAAGCCGCCTCTGATGAGTGTATGAAACAATGTGGGGCATTGCCTGGTGCTTCACACCACACCATACCTGCACTCCTTTAATCATTTAGACCTACGCTTGAAAGTCAAACGCTGTATCGTAATCCTGCTCAGAATCACCCATAGCCCAATCTGCATAAGTCTTGCAATAGCTTATATGATTATTATTGACAGCAAATACCATGAAAAGACCAAAACCCACAGTGCATTGGTCTCTTAATACTTCCCCAATGTAAATCTGTGAAAAAGTGTCATAAATTGATATTCTATATTTAGTTTTTTAGCAGAAGGACACTGTCGTTTTAGCAAGCGTAGAGATAGAGAGATAGCGTAGAGTTTAATCACATTATGAAGTCAAATTTGAATTTAGGAAGTTGAAAATATGTTATTAATTATAATTTTTCTTATTTTATACTGTTTTTTTTATCCCAAGTGGGAAAATTACAATCAACACTCTGTTTGTAATCACTACACACACGTCTGAAATACACACACACACATTATCAGGACCTATACATGCACAAATGGTGAGATGTCAGAGTGAGTGGGCTGCCAGCTGGACCAGTACCCTGAGCAGTTGGGTGTGGGGAGGGGGGGTACTGTGCCTTGCTCAAGGGCATCTGGCAGTGCCCAGGAGGTGAAGTGGCATCTCTCCAGCTATAAATCCACACTGCATACTTTGGTCCATACGGGGACTTGAACCGATGACCCACCGATTCCCAACCTATCCCTACGGACTGAGCTACTGCTTTTTTCTAAGTTGTTAGTTGTTTTTCTTAATTCTGAATGTATGAACAGAACAGCCAATAGGAACTCTCTCTCTCTCTCTCTCTCTCTTTCTCTCTCTCTCTCTCTCTCTCTCTGTAATGGCCTGTGATTGACCAAAGTCTTTTGTCATGGCTACAGTAGAGTTTCTGAAGCCTGAATACAGAGTCAAGAGAAGGTTCAATAGTAATTATAGTTTTCGCTCAGCCACTTGGTTTCACAATATGCTACGCTGAGATTGCTAAGATTATTATATCATTTTTGCCCAACAGTGCCAAAAATAAACTGCTTAGCATATTTTCAAGTAAGTAAAATGAAAGTAAGTAAGATGAAAAAAAATAACTTTTCAAAGTGAGAAAACACAAAAAGCAGCACTGAAGCTGAACAGAACACCAGAAAGTGATGTGGGTGGTAGTAGAAGTTGGTCGGAGGGAAATTGCTAACGAATGGGAATCCAGGTGTCATAAACTCTCAGCACCGGCTCTATTTATAGCCTGGCTTCCCTCTGTTGGAGCTGTCATTCTCGGCGTGCTCGGCAGCCCGTCTCACCTGCCGCCCGCTAGCCTCTCTCTCATTAGAACTCCACAGACGGGCCACGTAAGTGGGCGCTCAGCATAATTCACAGGTCAGAGACTCACTCAGCAGCATGTGTTCCACACACACACACACACACACACGCAGGCACATAATGAGAATCATGCAAACATACATGTTTGAATGAAAAGGGAAACAGCCAAGCTATTAACTGCTTCACTCATGCGTACATGTACAGTATACAACATAAAAACATAGAAAGTGTCCTCTCTGCCACTTTCTGAGCGCTGTGACTGTCCCTATCAGCAGGCGAGGCTGGTGATCAGTGTCTTTCTCTGGACGCGATATTGTCCCTGCTCCCTGAAATGGTAATGAGGCTCCCCCAGCAGGCCCACTGACAGCCTCCTGTTGGGTGGCCTCATCTCTTTTAGCACTGCACAGCAAAAACAAAGGTGGGAGGATGGCGTCCATCCGACCCAGTGCCCCCGGTCCACCCATACCAACTGTGCTTCCAAAAAGTGCAGGCGTAAGTATTTTTCAGCTATGCAAATGCACAGGGACATTAAAATACACAAGTGCACCCTGGGACAGGCTTGCGCTATGAATATGAAGTCACAGAACACGCATAATTTGATTTTGTATGTGTGTGTGTCTGCACTCCTGTGTACCCACACACACTTAGACCTACACACAGTGACACAAACTCAACCACCCTGCTGCTCTCAGGCACAGGGTGCAGGTGAGAAACGCCTGCCAAATTTCCCTAGCTGGAGCACTCGTTTGCATATGCAGATGTTAATTACCACTGGTGCTTGTATGGGCCAATCAGCATGCTGCTGGAACAGCTTGTGCATCCCCCCCACCACCACCACACACACACACACACACACGCACACACACACACACAGAGGTTGCCGTTTCCGCAGTTACTCCCCTGGCTGATAATAAAGATAATCACCTCCGATTTACTTCATGGCTCATTTTCTCCCGCTCGCTTCTGAAAGGCCAGAGCGCCACTGTCTGATTTTCCACGCTGAGCTCTTATCAGCGCGCCAGGGCCAAAGGACTGGGCCGGGGGGCCAAGTCGACGCGCCACCTGCCACACACTCACCAAAGGGGGACAGATTCGTTCAGTCAGGGTATCCAATGTTAGAAGGGGTAATGAGTGTGAGATCATCCATCCGGTATGGTGTAATTGTTGGAATAAAGTCCTGGCTGAGAGCAGGGTCAGTTCAGATGAAATCGGCTGATGGTTGTTATCACACAGACTGACGGGCTCAAGTCTGGCAGTAGGTTTTCAAAAAACCTTGAAATTAAGCTAAAATGAATAGATGATATCCATCAGATATTTTAGAGTGTGTTATCCTAAGTCCTTCATGGTAGTTAAAATGTCCAAAAGGTGATTAATCAGGATATCAAAACATAAGCTTCCATGCAGGGCTGGGCAATATATCAATATTATATTGATATCGATATGTGAGACTCAATATGGTTAAATTAATTTTTTTTAAAAAATTAAATTTGGGATATTGTAATATGACATCAGTGGTGTCTTTTCCTGGTTTTAAAGGCGGCATTCCAGTAAAGTTATGTCATGTTATGTAACTGTTGTATTATTTGCCACCCCATTAGTTGGTCATTATATCCCCATTACTGATTATTATATATCAAAAATCTCATTGTATATTTTGTGAAAGCACCAATAGTCAACCCTACATAACTGCAATATCTATGTATTTGGTCAAAAATATTAGATCTATGTAGATATTTGATGTTACTCCATATTGCCCAGCATTAAACATGGTGCACACTGTATTCACCTGATGGTTTTACGTCGTAAACCAACCCAATATGTCATGGGCCCACACAATAGATCCAATTCCCTCTCTCTCTCTCCCTCTGCTACACCCCCCCCCCCCCCCCCCCCACCTCCCCTCTGTCTCCCTCCCTCCCTCCTCATGCTCCCTTGAATCCATTGTCCAGATAGAAACGTGCCTAGGATTGCAAGGGCTCGCTTTCGGCACACTTCTTTGAGAATTATTTAAGGCTTAGGAGTTTCTCTGAAATGAATATTTGATGTGGAGGACCTGAGCGTCTCCCGACGAGCCTACAGCAACACTTCAGAGAATGACTGGGCTGAGGTGTATAGCTTCTTGCTTTAAAACACAAACACACACCAACACACACACACACACCACCTCATCCACTCACCATATCAAAAACACACCACGTTTTATGTTGGGTTTTTTGGCCTTGTAAAGTCTGGAAGCAAACTAATCTGATGTTGGATGTGTGTTGAAGGAGATTGTTCTTTTGTTTGCCCTCCTCCTTTACCTATTGGCTTAGTTCAGCTTTCTTCGAGGTCTCGCACAATATGAGTGATTTTCCTCATCTTTTTGGCATGCATTGCGCATGTTGTCATACTTTCCAATGTATGACATGCTGACAGGTTCATGGCTTGGTGTTATCCAACTCCATATGGTATGCATAGTATGCAACAGTATGCAAAGCAATACTATGCTTTCTATGGCAAGATTTGGGGGAAATTGAACACAAGAGGACATCTTTAGTTGTATGCTGTTGCCACAAGAGTGCAGAGTTGAGTCATTCAGAAATCTCTCTTCTGTCTGTGACCGGCATGAGATGCTTTTAAAAGCCTGGTCCTGTAGTGCCATCTCATGGCTTGTTGCTGAAATAGCTTTGGGGTCATATTTCCTTGTTAAATGAAGCACACCACCCTGAAAAAAACAACCCAGAAATAAAACCAGTTAAATTAGGAGCTTGCAACATGTTTATTTTGAGTAAACACCTGCATTCAACAGTCCAGGCAGAGTCATATCAAAAATAAGAATAGTCCTTCATATTGTGGTGAAAAAGATGAATAATAAAAATGTTGAACATCTGTTTCAGCAAAGCTGTATTTGAACTTTGTGTAGATTTTAATGGGGCCCCTAGAGACCATAATATCGGTCAATACAACTGGCTAGAATTACCAAGTTCTTCACTGAAAGACCACTGTTAACTGCCGACAGTTTGACTGATGTGAAAGTACTTCAGAGATGAATTGAACAGATACATGTAATGAGAGCCAGCTGGGCAGCCAGCACTCTAATGAATTAATCACACAGACCTTATCTGGCCATGTGCCGCCAGAACACACACAGTTTATTATGTACTTACAAGATGCCAATAGCATGGTGGGGTGCTCGCTTCTGCTATAGTGCAAACAGCAGGGCTTCATTTTCTGTGGTGCCTCTTAGTTGTGAGGGATGAAAGAAAGTTAACCATTTCAAAAACAAGATATTGATTTGGCATCAAAACAGGCACTTTTTTATAAAAAGCATGAATAATGCTGATGAAAATTATATGGTAACGTTCTTTAATTTCTTGTCCTTATTTGCCCTCTTCGCTTTTTGTGGCAATGAATCAGAATAGTTACATAACTTGGACATTAATGACGAATAATTGAGTGCTCGATATAATTGCTAAAGTTGGAATTACAAAGTCCAAAATATGAGGCGGTGAAATATGAGTTGCGAAATGCCTTTTGAAGTACTTGATGGTTTGCTCTTATTCTATGCAAGTGCTTTGTTCTGCATCAATATGCACAGACCCTCAATAGATCCACTCCAAAGAAAATCCGGATCGGGGATTTAAAGCTCCTGAGATGATGATTGAGAATCTCTGAGACCCCAAAGCACTCCTAACTTTCCCAACCCTCTTCTCAACCTTGAGCATAAATTACTTCAGGATGTCTACCCAGCCACCCAATCACAGCCAATTAGGTATAGTTACAGGCCTGGAGAGTTGAGAGAGAGCGAGAGAGAGAGAGAGAGAGAGATCTCATTGTATATTTTGTGAAAGCACCAGTAGTCAACCCAACAATATCGCAGCAATATTTATGTATTTGGTCAAAAATATTGAGATCTTGAGAGAGAGAGAGAGAGAGACATTGCTGTGTGTTGACTAACTTTCCGTGTTGTGTATCTGATCATACGAGTCCAAGGGCTGAGTATGCATGCATGATTGTCTGCTTATGAAACTGTACGTGTGTGCTTTGTGCGTTGGCCAGCACAATGGGATTGATTTTTATGAACAATAGGAGTAGTTTCCCACCAGAGGCGAGTGCTAAAGAAGAACATCTGTATGGGATCAAGGCAACAGAGAGAACGGAGGAGAGTTAAAGGTGGGAGGAGAAGGAAAGGGAAGATTTTTGGCCATTAGGCTCTGTGTTTGGAAAAAGTACAACGCAGACCTCTCAATCAATACAGCGATCAGGTCATGCGCATCGGAACTAAACGAATAAGAGGGAATGTCCGTCCAGCTATGCTCAAGATTACCGAGACTGCATCAAATATGTGGTTTATTGTTTCTGGGGACATATTCAACAGCATTGTGTGTGTGTGTGTGTGAATTGTGTTTACACAGAAACATTCTGTGGGTTTCCCAGAACATGATGTAATAACAAAAGCGGTTGAGGCCACTGTTATATTAACGATTTGCTTCTGTCTCCCCCTGGCAGTCTGTTGTTCTCAATAGGACTTGTCAAGATAATGTTATGGTGACATCATCAAAGTGTCTTTGTGGCTTTAGGTTTTGCTCTCCTTTTCTTTCTTTTTTCTTCTATTTTTTTTCTTTTTTTGGTGAAACGGGGTCAAATGAATTGGCTGAAATGCTCTAATTGATCCCAGCACCGTTAGATTTCCTCTTGACAAAGACTAGGCCTCCAGAGCAGGGGTCATTTTAAAATCTTTTTGTAAATCAATGTCCCATGTCAACTTTACACCAGCCATCATCCACCGAGCTTGCTCAGGCAGTGCTCGTGTCACAATCTTTGAAGAAGTCAACATGTATACAAGCCAAGAGGCAGAGTGAAGGCCAATATATGCTTCTGCGTTAAATCAACGTTGTGGCTACATGCATAGGTACATGGAGACACAGACCCTACAGCGCCGTAGCCTGACGTGCATCTATCAAAAAATGTAACTACATGTCACAGCACATCCCTTGGCCGTGGCTTGGAAGTAGGGCTGGGCGATAGGAAGGAAATCAAATATCACCATATTCTTGATCAAATACTTTGATATCGATATTGTGGCAAAATTCTAGGGTTGACAGTTGGAGCTTCAACAAAATAGCTTCACACTTAGATTTCTACTGGGAAGTAGGGCTGGGCAATATATCAATATATCAATCCTGCTACTCATTTTCTGGTTCTCCAACATGAAATCAAGGAGAGGGTTAACTTTTCCTACTCCGGTTTTTTAACCATGGTCAGAAAGCACAGGGAAGATAGGGTTGGACGATGTCCCCTAAATTGGCAGTTAACGATGTTTAAAGTAAAACGTCATGATGGACGATGATATGGGCTAACAGTTAACATAGAAACGATCAGACATATAGTACATTTGAATGTCCTCTGTAAATAGACAGTATTACATGCTGCCCCCTGCTGGTAGGGCAGTACATGACAACTTGACCTACTTTCACTTAACAACTGTTCAGTAAAGTCTAGACTCAATCAGATCTCCGTGATTTTTGCACTGAATCACGCATTCAATAAACAGAAACATTACTCTTCCAGCACACATCACATATAAAATAGCACCCTGGTGAATTAGCCTACTGTTGCATACATACATTTGTACATTCATAAATCCTACATAACATCGTCATCAGACTTACTTATTGATGCATGCACACAGTAATGTCAACAAACTTATTCAATGAGGGGATAAAGGAAAGTGTGATGGTGTTCCACTTTAATGCCTTTTCTCTCTCGCTTGAGGACGCTGTGTCCAAGCCAAGGCGCAGAGCATGACCTTACCGCATGTTGATAGCGAGCTACTATACAACATACTATATACAGGGAGAGAGAGACTGTATCACTACAAGTCGGTCGCACGTAAGGGGGAAGTAACTTCCACGTAAGGGGCAGCAAAGCGCAAAGCTCGACGCAAGTGTCTTTGCTAGTTAAAGACTGATGCAGTTTTCAATTTCCCATCCACTAGGATTAGCATGTGTTTGACGGGGGGTGGGGGGGGATGTCATCACGATGGTGGCTCTCCATTGGGAGGCCAGTCAATGCACCACCTTTAGGGGTGACACTTTGTTTCTCCCACTATGCCTCTAGAGTCGGCACTCTCTCACTCGCTCTACCACACTCTCCTTACACACACATGCAGGCCCCGCTATTCTCTTAAAGAGATCAAGTCTAAACTTCAGGCCACTTACGTAGGCTACGGCGAAATCTCTGCGAGGAGCCTCCGCAGAACCATAAATCAACCTTCAGGCAGGTTTTTCAGGAATGCAGATGATGAACAAGAAGATTGAACTATTGTAAACAAATAGGCTCCTGCTAACGTCTGTGAAAGGGCTCATTTGGCATGCAAATGAGCAACATTACATTACATAATTTCCAAAAAAACAAACACTTTTTGTTATTATTATTTAATATTATGTATTGCTTGTGTGCCATTGGTTGATGTACCGTGTGCCAATGGTGGCACCTGCGCTAAAGTAGTCTGCAGAGGTCTAGCAGTTGTACGTTGTTACCTCCATCTTGTCTTCTTGATTCACTCTTTCCACCCTGTTCCCTTGGTGAGAAACTGGACTCTGGCACTGCCCCGTTATTAAGGTGCGGAAACACTTGTTTGGGTCTGTCCCGATTCACACGGTCTTATGTAAAAGACGTGGAAGCCAGGGCATCGAGATAGCACAAGCAACGAGGTTAAGGGTGAGTATAAATACATTTCCATGTTTGTCTTTCCGCTGGTTTGGGGTCATCACCGGGTCTGTCTGCACACTTCTGCACTCGCAGGGCAGGGTGGATTCCTGGCCGTTAGGAAACATCACGCACAGGGAGAATGGCAGGAAACAGAAGAGGAATTTAGATGTGGGAGTGGCGATAGATGGGTAGGTCAGCAGGATGATGAGGGGAGAGGAGCCCTTCAGACTGAATGGAGAAGCACCGGCAGTGTCATTACACAGAGAGGGAGGATTTTTCAATGTCTTCTCCTCTCCATTGGTCAAATCATTACTGATCTCCGTGCCTGGGAAGTCTTTCCAAACAGTGTCGCTCTGCATTCACCCTCCAACCCCACTAATGAAAAGGCCTCTCAATTTCCAGGAATGTTTGTTTTATTTAACAATGGGATTCAATTAATGTGGCACAGATAACCTAACATTAAGCTCTTCTATTGGCATGATGTGCTCATCAGCTTCCTTATATTTACCAGTTAAAAACAATGGATGACTTAACAATATGAACAAAAACAGTTGCAAGCAGGTGTTAAGTAAAAAGCAGAATAACTATTAATTCATAAAGGCATGGGATTCAGCATGGGACACATGCCACAGTACTTTCTTTTTAGACTTTATGCGTTATGTACACAGCACGCTTACAGAGACACAAGAGTACAAATATAACAGAATGACATGCAGATGAATAACAGACAGATAACACAGACAAAGTGGCGGTGATTGATCTCTCTTGTTCAGGGCTGCTATGGCTGCAAGCACCAGGCTTTTGCCATAGCGAGCTCTCTTGCACCACAGGGTCCTGGACATGCGTCCAGAGGGGAGAATGGTGAAAGGGCTGTTGAGTGTGTGGTTTTGCGGTTGTGATGTGTGCATGTATGTGATGGCTTTAAAATGGAGATCTGAGAGTGTGGGTGTGAAGAGATCGATTAATCTGGCAGCAATGTTGGAGAGAGAAGTATAACACCCCGGGCAGAGATAGAGATGAGGGGAAATAAGGCCACAACCTAGACTGTTATTGGGAACAGCATCTTAGCCCCCAGATCTCTCACAGAACATGAGCTTCTAATGTAACCATTATCCTACCACCCCCCCATTCCCCCCTGTATTTATGCCAGTCTGTACAGTTACAGTGCCTTGCGAAAGTTTTCGGCCCCCTTGAACTTTTCAACCTTTTGACACATTTCAGGCTTCAAACATAAAGATATAACATTTTAATTTTTTTTTGAAGAATCACCAACAAGTGGGACACAATTGTGAAGTAGAACAAAATCTATTGGATATTTTAAACTTTTTTAGCAAGTAAAAAACTGAAAAGTGGTGCGTGCAAAATTATTCGGCCCCTTTACTTTCAGTGCAGCAAACTCACTCCAGAAGTTCAGCGAGGATCTCTGAATGATCCAATGTTGTCCTAAATGACTGATGGTGATAAATAGAATCCAACTGTGTGTAATCAAGTCTCTGTATAAATGCACCTGCTCTGTGATAGTCTCAGGGTTCTGTTGAAAGCGCAGAGAGCATCATGAAGACCAAGGAACACACCAGGCAGGTCCGTAATACTGATGTGGAGAAGTTTAAAGCCGGATTTGGATACAAAAAGATTTCCCAAGCTTTAAACATCCCAAGGAGCACTGTGCAAGCGATCATTTTGAAATGGAAGGAGTATCAGACCACTGCAACTCTACCAAGACCTGGCCGTCCCTCTAAACTTTCAGCTCAGACAAGGAGAAGACTGATCAGAGATGCAGCCAAGAGGCCCATGATCACTCTGGATGAACTGCAGAGAACTACAGCTGAGGTGGGAGAGTCTGTCCATAGGACAACAATCAGTCGTACACTGCACAAATCTGGCCTTTATGGAAGAGTGGCAAGAAGAAAGCCATTTCTCAAAGATATCCATAAAAAGTCTCGTCTAAAGTTTGCCACAAGCCACCTGGGAGACACACCAAACATGTGGAAGAAGGTGCTCTGGTCAGATGAAACCAAAATAAAACTTTTTGCCCACAATGCAAAACGATATATTTGGCGTAAAAGCAACACAGCTCATCACCCTCAACACACCATCCCACTGTCAAACATGGTGGTGGCAGCATCATGGTTTGGGCCTGCTTTTCTTCAGCAGGGACAGGGAAGAAGATTAAAATTGAGGGGAAGATGGATGGAGCCAAATACAGGACCATTCTGGATGAAAACCTGTTGGAGTCTGCAAAAGACCTGAAACTGGGACGGAGATTTATCTTCCAACAAGACAATGATCCCAAACATACAGCAAAATCTACAAAGGAATGGTTCACAAATAAACGTATCCAGGTGTTAGAATGGCCAAGTCAAAGTCCAGACCTGAATCCAATCGAGAATATGTGGAAAGAGCTGAAAACTGCTGTTCACGAACGCTCTCCATCCAACCTCACTGAGCTCGAGCTGTTTTGCGAGGAAGAATGGGCAAGAATGTCAGTCTCTCGATGTGCAAAACTGATAGAGACATACCCCAAGCGACTTGCAGCTGTAATCGCAGCAAAAGGTGGCTCTACAAAGTATTAACGCAAGGGGGCCCAATAATTTTGCACGCACCACTTTTCAGTTTTTTATTTGCTAAAAAAGTTTTTAAATGTTATATCTTTATGCTTGAAGCCTGAAATGTGTCAAAAGGTTGAAAAGTTCAAGGGGGCCAAATTCTTTCGCAAGGCACTGTACATGTCCTGTCATGCTCCTATGATAGTTCCATCCAGTTGGCTTAAAAAATCACAAAATGTTAAAACTTACTAAAAAGAACCAAATGCAAATGGGTCCCTGAGGGTCAGATTCTCTGCTACCATGTGCCGATCCTTGTGATGTCTGGGCAATGCTCCCCCCCACCCCACCCGCCTTACTGCACAGAGATTCTTTGTGCATTTAAACCAAGGAAGGAAGGAAGAAAGAGATACAGGGAGGAAGGAATGAAGGATTATATATTATATATATATATAAGTGAAATCTGCCAGAAATAATCCCCTGCCAGGCTTAGCTAATCGGGATTCTTCAGACACATGCTTCACATTCAAATAAGTGTTGACCGTACTGTGCAAAGATAATCTTCCACAAAGATAGATGTGAAAACATGGTGAATATATCCACATATTAACATGTTTACTGGCCTATTGTAAACTGTGTTAAAAGCCCTGTATAATGATGTTTTACAATTTCTATATGTGTGATAATGTAACAAAATAGTACTAGAAATAAGCACTTTAAATGTTACTATACTAACTGTGTTTGTTTGCTTTAACTTCTTTTGAGATTTTTAAGATCAGTATAGGGATGTATTTTGTATAAAAGTGTAACACAGCTGTTTATGAACTTGTCTTTTAATTAATTCAATGAGTACTTTCAGACTGTCCTATTGTTTGACTCAATGTGTTCCTGGCCATTCTGGTTTAAGTTGTTGCTGTTGAGCTACTCCCCCCCCTCCCCCAATGAAAAAGCACACTAAAATCACTGGGGGAAAAATGCAATGTCATTACAGAACTCTCCCCACTTTGGAAATCCTAGTTTCAGTTTTATGAATTGTGAATGGGATTTCAAGGCCCCCTTAACAAAGTGTAACATGTGTCTGGTCCGAGACGTACAGGGTGACCAGCAGGAGCGCCTGTTCCCAGACCCCAGCCGGTTCTTGGCTATACTCAGACCCATATGGCTGCATTGTTTGAAAACCACGTCTCCAGGCAATCCTCAAAAACCCAGCGGTGGGATTGCAGTGCTTCCAGATGTTCTCTACGTATGTAGAACAGCACGTCTCTGTGTGAACATGAACGGTGAACACCCAGCATCCCACTCCCACAACACACGGCACAACGGTTTGTCACTTTCTGCTGATGCAGTGTAATTAGGCAACGGCACATGTGTTTTGTCTACGATGCCAGTGCGCGTGTGCTACGGCGTTTAAAAAACAAATAAAAAAACGTGTGTGCACAGTACATGGAAGCGTGCATGTGTACTTCTGCGGTTCAATGGATGACTCACTGTAGGCTGTTAGTCATCTGTCCAGGGACGCACAAAAAGCGGGGCCAAGCGTTTTGTGTGACGCCATGTGCTTTTACAGGCCTCTCAGCTATGTACACAACATGGAGGCCGCAGGATAAGAGGAGCAGGAGCATCTTCAACAGTTTACCAGGAGCATCTTCAACAGAAACACTCAGTTTCTTTAACGCCTTTCTGCAAATCCTGTCTCAAGTCAAGCCAAAGCCTGTTGTGTTGTAGATATTTCAAAAGTGTGCTCGCATAGCAGTGCTTAAGCCAGAAATGTTGGTCTCAAAACTCTGCAGATTTGCACGGGTAGAATTGAGATCCACAAATGCCTTTTTCGATTCACAGATTAAAAACTGGATTCACAAATATCCATTTGCAAATGTTGGGCAGATGTTCACAAATGCTTTTCATTTATTTGGAGATGTGTGCAATGGTGGATGTAAAAAAGTACATCTCAGAGAAAAACACTGGACTTTTTACTCCACTACGTTAATCTGACAGCTTTAATTACTTTACAAATTAAGATGTTCGCACACAAAACACATTTTCTAAAATATGATGTTTTACTATGAACTAAACTACCCAACAATATAACGGCCTACAAGTCCAGCTGAAAGGATTAGCCGATTAAAAACAGAACATTTTGGATTGTTTCCAGTTTCTAAAATTTTTCCTGATGATACTTACATACTTTTACCTCAGCAACAGCAACAGAGTATTTCTACGATGTGGTATTACTAGGATCTGAATACTACTCCCATCATTGGCTGTGAGTAATGTACAGATCTGTGTTTTATTTGTGTATTTGCAGATCCGTTTGGCATTTGCAAAGCATTTCTGTGAGTTTACAAACTTTATTTTTGTATTTGTGAAATGTGTTTCATATTTACAGATTGCACATTTACCCCTTGTGTTGTCTTCCCATCAAAATGGAAAAAAAACACTTTTGTTGACACTTTTTATCGATGTTTTTTATTTTTTCTTACGTTTTTGTCCCTTTATTCAACACTTTGACGCTTTTTTTGAATGTTTGTCACTTTTTTGACGTTGTCATCACTTTGTAACACTAACTTCTTAACTCTAGTTTTACAGCTATTTTTGGAATTTATGGTCAATAAACCTCATTTATAGGAAATTATACCTAATGTTTGAGGTAGAAAAGTAGAAATTAGGAATCATTTAGACTAAAATTAAAGGAATGTATGTTGATGGACAATCACAGACTGGAATATGTCACTCAGTGCTATTTTCAAAACCTTCAATGTTTTTTTAAATGCTATAAAATTGAATAAGACACCCCAAAATTAATGAAAATAGAGAGTTGTACTTGCACAAAGAGCGTTGTGTGGAATCAATCATGTTATTTTGGGTAATTACAATTGGGTAGTTAAGAAGAACATTGACATAGGAAAACAGGTCAATTTGACCCGAGGACAACATGAGGGATACACACAGATTTGCAAGTGTGTTTACTCAAACTTAACTTGGGATCATAACTCATCCCATACAGACCACTGGAAGTGGCTTGCATCTACTGTAGCAGCACCTGAAACTACAGCGGCCAACACGGCAGAAACAGTTACACCGCAAGCGCTGTGCAAACTGTGCAGACTTGAATTCCCAACATGTTCACCAGGAAACAAAACCACAATAAAGATAAAGCTCAACAGGATGTCACCCACTATACTATACTATCTCATTCTGGTGCTTGCTGTACACACACACACACACACACACACACAGGGACAAGGGAGGAGGCAGGGACGGTTGCATTGGGGGAAACATGTTAACAGCAGGCAGTTAGAAAATGGGTGTGGAAAGAGCAGAGAGAGAGAGAGAGAGAGAGAGAGAGAGAGAGCCAAATGAGTGGGGCCCTATAAAGAGCAACAGAACACAAGCCAGGCTTTATCCTGCTTGACTGTCCCGCTCACTTAGACCTCACAGGAAACTCCCGACTCCACCAGCCCTCCAACACACTCGCTCATTATCACTCACCACACTTTTTCTACTCTCACACAGTCCCGCCAACTGCGCTGAGTCTGACCAGAGAGGATGGCCATGTGGAGAATGAATGGGCTCTGGAGAAGAATGGCTGGACTTCTGGTGCTCTGTGCTCTGTTGCTCAGCAGTGAGTACTCTTACTTATTTAAAGTATCTTCTTTTGCAGCTTTGGTTCGCTCCAATATTCCCTCTCTTCTATCTACAGTACACAGAGTCTGATGTTACATGTGGGGTCAAACTTTTTGCCCCTCTTTTGTTTTTGTCTGTATGAGTCTCTAACATTATAGTGGGCAAAAATGGCCTTTCACGTCATGTAGTATGTGTCTAGCAACAGTGGCTTTCTACACACTTGTTGTGGGGGTTTTCTTTGATGTGCTCTACCACGAGGTCGCACACAGACGCAGAGAGGCGTGGTTAGCAGCGGGGTGGCTGCAGACACAAAGGGTCTGCTCAGTAGTGGAAAGTTGCAGTTGAGAATAATCATGCTTTACATCCTGCAATGCACCTGGGTGGACCTAACATAGGTTCAAATGTGTGTAAAATGATTAGACAAAACAAGCACACAACACAGCATCGGAATAGATATAGTTATTTTTCTGTAGCATATATGCCGGACTGTGATACCAGGATGTTCTAAAAGTATTAATATATGTTGTTAAGTACTTTAATGTTAAGTGTGTGTGTGTGTGTGTGTGTGTGTGTGTGTGTGTGTGTGTGGGAGCTGCATGCATGCTACATGTTACAAAGTGACCTTATTTAACATGGATTCAAAAAAATAACTCTGTTAACTGTTCCGTGCAGATCTGCAAACAGTAGTGTGTGTGTGTGCGTGTTTGTGTGTGTGTGTGTGTGTGTGTGTGTGTGTGTGTGTGTGTAGTCCACTCCAAATCAGTCTCCTGGCCAATGCTAATTGCAGGGTGATGTATGACTTGGATGGTGCTGCTGCCTCGCCGGTTGTAAAGCAGGACTAGTTCTAGTACAGCCCGATGTAACAACTTCTGCAGAGCCATTAGGCTCCATCTATGGCCACAGGGGCGGGGACCGTTTGGGGGGGGGGGACCTTGAGTGCACTTGGAGGAGTATTCCAGACTGATGAAAATAACTAAAGGGTTTACTTGAAAAGGGAAAAGATCATACGATGGCGGGACATGTTCATAGTTTGCATAGTAAAACAAACATGGAAATCTAATTACTCTGGACCCACCCCACCAAGAATTTAAAGCCACGATATGGGGTCGACGATTTAGACTTACAACCAAGCATGTATTTTTTGTTTGTTTCTGTTGATTGGAAAACAGCCATTCTGCTATCGTTCTATCTCTATAATTAGGATGTTGTTTTAATGTTGTTAGTGATGGTGATTAACAATTGGGATGGCACAAACGTCTTACTTCTGTTTTAGGTTTTAGCAGACCGCCTCTGATTCCTACTTTTAAGAATATCACCAGGGTGTTGTCTCAAGTCTGCTGACCCATCCTCTGTTCTTCAGCACATCCAACAGCAGTCCCTCCGATCACACAGACCTGCTACATTGTGGACACGTGTGTTCAACTGGCATTTTGTTGCGAATTTCCAGAGGCATGGCTCCAAAAAAAACAGAGATATGGAAAAACTCACGCTTAAAAACATGCAACGGTTTATTGCTTTTACTATGATCATCCCGCCAGTTCTATTATGTTCTGTTCTGTGTCGATCATGGTTGTGGCTATTTCTGTTGTGTTTTGTTTGAACATTCGAAACAATCAGCCGAGTCACAAGAGACTGATCTATCTCCTCATTAGCTCTTTTTTACAGTATAGGACCATGTGGCTGCAGCCGTATGTATGGGTCAGAGGTCTAGCCCCCGATGGCGTCATTATTCATCCAAAGACATTTTAATGTTTCTCGCTCCATTAGGGCTTTCTTGATCTACATCAAAAGGACTCTTTGTTAAGTATGTACTGAGATATACAGCGGCGTTCCACTGCTCAGCTCTTGTTGTGTCTTGTTATCAGTGGAGAATCGTTGTGTATCGGGAGGTTAAATCGATGCCACATCCGATTTGGTTGCAGTGTTGTCATTAACCACAGAAGGGCAAACGGGTGTGGCAGCTGATCCTTGGCCTGTCTTGCTTGCTCTACAGAACAGAGGGTTCAGAGGCTCTGAAACTCTTAAACCTAACAACAGATTTTTTTTTTTTTGAAACCAAAACGCAGCAGTGTAAATGTAGCCAGAGAAGAGGCTGACCATTGACAATTTGGCATCTAGGGTTGCACAATATCATTTTTTAAAATATGTTTTGGGCATTTTCAGCTTTTATTTTTGACAGGACAGCTGAAGACATGAAGGGGGGAGAGATAGATCCAGATATTAATTTCAATATTTAAAAATATGTAAAATTACAAAAGTTATGGGGAAATTTATCAACATAGATTTATAACAAATTAAGTCATTATAAGTATAAGTATTATATTACGTTTTTTTTTTTTTTTTTTTACAACACAAGGTCACATAGACAGTCACATTGGACTGGTACAACATGAATAAATAGCGACCATGTCTACAGGACAGGACATTTACTGGTTGTACAGTATAAAATATATAAAAAGAAAAGGACACAACTTTTCTTTCTCTTCTCTGATTCGGTCCGTTTTGTTGTCTCTATCTATTTCATCACTTACGCCGTCACTCAGTCGGAATATGCACACACGTGGTACGCTCCGTAGGGTTTGTCACTTCGTGAACCCGTGCGCTGACATGTACCAACATGTGCAAGAAAGGATGATCATTATAGCGTTATAACTAAGCCACGCAGCCAACGGACGGGACGCACTTGTTGCAACACTTTCAATATAATATTGCGCAACGGGATATCGCGATAACTATATTGAGTGCATATATCGTGCACCACCTAGTGGCATCACAACATTAGCTTGGCACAATATATGTTGTACTGGCATGCTGAAGGCTGCAGCTAAAAAGTGCATCTAAGACTCAGTTAATAACATTTTCTAGCCGGAAAAACATCTTAGTTTGGATTTGTAGTTTTGAAACACTGATTTTGGCACACAGGAGGAAAAGGATGAGTGGATAGAGGGCGGGATGCAAGAGAGACGGGATGAGAGCCTTTGATGCCCTTGATGAATGTGTTTTAACTTTGCTAATCAGAGCCAACATCCTTGTCATGTATCAGCAGGCCAATCACCGATACTCCGACAAACAGGTCTGGTTACTGCTGCCACTTCCCATGGCTGTCATTCAGTAGTTATGCAGGCGTGCAAATATGTAGCGCCGAAATGGGCATGGACTGCTATGTTGGATGATGTCATTCAACGCCTCTTGGAGTATGTTGTAAGCGGGCGCTCTCTCAAGATTTTGGGGAAAAACCTCAAACTTCAAATGTACTGTGGAGAAAAGGAGAACACATTGCGTCGTTCTTGTTGCAGCTTAGCATCTACAATGATGTTGCTGTTGCTAAGTCGGGGCCTCAGGCAGTGCTGGATGAGCTGTGACAATTGCTGATAGAAAGTAAGATATTCACTCG
Organism: Etheostoma perlongum; assembly: GCA_026937815.1. Taxonomy (NCBI): domain Eukaryota; kingdom Metazoa; phylum Chordata; class Actinopteri; order Perciformes; family Percidae; genus Etheostoma; species Etheostoma perlongum. The sequence continues at coordinate 6,742,455 of CM049377.1, forward strand.
TGGTTGGGACATTCCAAATTTGGCATTCATGCGTTCTTATGTGAATATGCGCAAAGCCATCAATGCTCAGTGGAAATCCTTTGTATCACACACACTTGAAAGTGGCTTTGAAAGTGGCTTTTCAGAGGAAGAGAGCTACACAGAGACTTAGATACTGCCAGTGGTGCAACTGTAACTAAGTAGATTTGCTCAAATACACTACTTAAGTACAAGTATGAGTTACTTATACTTTGCTTGGTGCCACTTTCTACTTCTACTCCAGTACATTTCAGAGAAAAACATAGTACTTTTTACTCCACTACATTAATCTGACAGCTTTAGTTACTAGTACACAAACCTATAAAATACCATGTTTAATTATAAATGTAACTACCCAACAATAGAATGGCCTAGCTGAAATATTGAGACCATTAAACTCTTAGTTGATGTACAGAACTATTTTATTTGTTTCCAGTTTCTAAAATGTGAGGGTTTATCTGCATTGAGTACTTTTACATTCAATACTTTAAGTGCATTTTCCTGATGATACTCACATTTTACTTAACTAACATCTTAAATGCAGGACTTAAATGCAGAGTATTTTTTACAGTGTTGTATTTTTACCTAAGTAAATGATCTGAATACTTCTTCCACCACTGCATACTGCAGAATTTTCAAATGTAAGAAGAATGTCCAGATGTAAACCTTTAAAAAGAGGACAGCACGCGCTTTCCAGAGAGGAGAAATCAGCATCCATGTCCTTCCGCACAGATGTGTACAAGACTTTGTTCCTCAGATAGCAGTTTCGCCCTGCCAATGTAAACTTGGGCAGAATATTGCCACTCTCTTTCTCATGGCCCTCGGTTATTGACCTGCATTCTTTCAGTCCCACGTTGTGATGAAGTTTGAGTCACGTCATCTGCTGGAGGGTGTGGGTCTTTTTCTTTACATAAGCCTTGGCAGATAGCGGTCTGATGTCAGTCTAGGGTGTGTGTCCACTTGGGCCCAAAGTTATGGCTGAGGAGCCACGTGAGCTAGCAGTAATTAAACCTGGAGCCTGTGTTGTGTCCAACTGCCAATTTGCTTCAGTGATTTCTCCATGTGAGAGAGCCAGGTCAGGCTACAGCTTAAACCGTTCAAATATTCTTACAAACTGCCTGTCACCAGTATCCGTTCTTTATGCCTGTTTATCCTCTGCGAGCCGCCACTAGACGATCACCATAACAAAGGGAGGACATTTAAAAAAAATGCTGTAATTACTGTATCTTCCTTTGTAGCCATTTTTTTTTCTCTAACGAAAACGTATTAATGATAAGAAAAAAAAGCCATGTCGCCAGATTGACTAAATGATCATCCGGGGGGGTGGGGGTTGGGGAGAGTTAACTTGGGGAAGTAGATCATCTAACAACAATATTTACCTAGTGAAACCAACTTAATGAAAAGCAGACGCCGTGCTAGCATTCAACTCTTCCTTTTCCAATTACTGCTGGTAAGCTCTGGTGAGCTTATTGTTCCCTGGCACCCTGCTGCAATTTTACAGCTGTTAGTTTTTACCAGCATAAAGGAGGGGGATTGCCCTCTCTTTCTGTTCCGCCTTCATGTTCAGCCCCAGAGAATTTTGGCAGGACAAGGCCGATAGAGAAACTCCAGATATCACTACGACGCTCGGATCTAAATCGCCTGTCTGTGGAGCTAACGAGCAGCCCCCGAGATTATAGTGTCAATTCCAAAAGCAATAGCTTGGAAGCACTCTCTGCTTCTTGTGTCATCCCTGGCTTTTCATTGGTCAAAACTAAAAAGTCAGCAACAGTTCAGTGATCCTCTTCACACTGACTGATCCAAGGTATAAAGCACTGGTGGAAAGCAATGGGCACGTATAACACACAGTTTACCCTGGGGAGTAAAAACACTTAATGAGCCTTGGCTGAGGCCTTTTGACTGCCAGAATAATTGCTCCTGGTAATTAATGTTCAGTAAAAGGCCTGCCACGCTTTATACTACCTAATTGAAATCACAAGACAGAATGTTTCCATCCACTTGTCAATTGAATTATCTGATGTTTGTACAGTATACATGTTTCTGTGCAGAGTTTAGTCATATCTGGAAGGCTATGATTTCTCACTCTCCTTCTCCTACTTTAGCTCCTTAGCCTCACTCACTTTGGAGCCACATTGTTTCGGGCCATAGGTTTCGATATCTTTTTACAACCTCTCCCCACACAGGCTTATGTAAAAACAGCAGCTGGAACGGGTCCATGGACATCTGCTGACACGAAGTAAAGAGCAGCTGGTGTTTCCAGTTTCTAACTAACGGATGAAGTGTTTTGGACACAGGTTTTAAGTTTCAGTGCCCTGCTGAAACTATTTTAATGAGTAATTTAAAAAGAATGGTCAGTAGCTGCCATCAATGGGAATGTTGCCTTTTAATTCTTTGCTTTGGTCCCTCTAAAGGGGTTCTTCTGCCTTTGCTTTCAGCAACCCAGTATCACATACAGGAAAGACGAACGTGATATGGTGTATTCCATGCCATCGTCATTAGGGCCGATTATTTGACTTGTTGAATCGGCAGGCGGGCAGTCGGACTCAATGACCAATCTGATTGGTGGAGCGCTAGCCCTTGACTAGCGCATCAGTGCACTTACGTTAAAACACTTACCGGAAATGACGAGTGGGACAAAAATCGGACAAAAATCTTTTAAACTGACCTTTGTTGATCTGAAATGAAGACAGATGTAAAAAATCGTAACTTAAAATGATTTCAGAAACTATTTCTCGTGAAATACGAGATCATATTCCGAACGAGACGCCATTATGGTCGACTTTGAAATTCGGGAGAGGCCACACCCAAGTGACGCTTTTGTCATTTCTGATTTTCATTTACAATACAGATTCTTGTTATGGAGTCTTATTATATCTCGAGCAGAACGTACGCTTAAGTCCACACTTTTTAGACCGACAGGAGCCGAATGATCTGCTGACGGTCGGCCGTGGGGTTGGTGTGCCAGAGCCTTTTAGAGTAACATTTTGAGTAAATGATCACATCAAGCCACCGTAATGAAGGAGACAGCTTCTGTGCTGTTCCCTCCGTTATAACTGTTAGAGTGTTACATACACACTACACACACTATACACACTATTATACACATAGTCTATATCCACAACCTTCCACTTCCGGGATTGATCCGTTGCAGTTGGAAAATCCGCTTTCTTTGTGTTGGTATTTTATGGATTTATGAGAACTGTAGTTAACTGCTCCTCAGATCTCTGCAAGGAAGTTTTTCCTTGCCTCTGTTGCCTAGTGCTTGCACTTGGTGGGAATGGTGGGGTTTCTGTAAATAACATTACAGAGTACGGTCTAGACCTGCTCTTTTGTGAACTGTTTGGCGCTATAGAAATCAAATTTAATTGAATTGCAGAATCCAGACAGTTAGCTAATATAATAATAATGTACACTTTATTAGTCCCGCTAGGGGAAATTAAAAAAAATCCAATCTGAGTTTTCTGCTGCGCAACAACCTTTGAACGTACACACGTTCCACCAAAACAAGTTCCTTCCCGAAGCACTTAGCACCGCCCAAGACAATTGTGATTGGTTTAAAGAAATGGCAATAAACCATAGCACGTCTTATCTCCCATCCGGAAAAGCTTCCTGCGCAGCTCTGTGGAGGAAGGTCTGGCAAAGGGAGACTAGTGCGCATGTAATCCCACTCCAGGAGAGTCTCTGTATTCCAGTGTTGTCTGTAACCCCCAGTATGTTCACCTCTGGAAGAGGTCAGTGCATGCTGTGTGCTTTGACAGCCACATCCTGTCCTAGGATGTGCACGGATAACATTCCAAACCAGTTGTCAATTCCTTTTCAATTTTTCAAAACTATCTTGTGTTTTGTTTAAAAGCACCAGGGGCGTGGGCAGGGTGGAAAAAGTCAACCCATACCACTCTGCAGAAACAAAAATAGTTCTCACGTTCAGGGGCCTGAGTGCCTGAGTATTCCTGGGAGGTATTTTCTTTCTGTTTGTCACTGGAGTAGCGAGTATGAGTGAAGCCGACTGTGTTTTTATGGCTACACTTAGTGGTATAATCCATTATTTTACAGCCAGAGAAGTTAGACAATGTAATATTTGTGGCTTACTATGAGACCACATCATTACCTAGAGGATAGTTTTTATATGATTGCAGAAGCTCTTATAGGCAGACTGAAGATAGTCTCTCATCTAGTGCTGAAACAATTTGTTTATTAATCTGTTAGATAGGGCTGTGCAATTCATTTAATTTTAAAAACAGAAACAAATCACAAAAACAGAGTAATTGAGAAGGACAATTATTTAGCAAATTAAGTTTTGTTTTTAAATTTTGTCTTATGTTCTGAATTATTAAAAAGAAAATTTCAAACTGGAAAAGTATTAAGGGAAACGTCACAGTTGTAGGTGTTTCATCTGTTGATTGGTTTACCTGTTTCACTGTTTTTACAATACAATAATAAGTACAATAATTGCAACATCTTTCCAAAAGTCAACAAGTGTTAAATAATCGTGATTTCAATATTGACCAAAATAATGGAGCAGCCCTGCTGTTAGTTAATAGAAAGAAAATAAATTGACAATTCAAGCAAAAATGGCAAGTATGAAGTGGTTCCGCCTCTTCAAATGTGAGGATTTGCTTCCACTGTAAAGACAAATAATTAGTCTAAGCCGCATTTCTCAATCTTGGTTGGCAACAAATATGTCCACCCTCCCTCAGCATTTCTTAGTCCCAGAATGCCCTTGAGGATCTGTGAGACTGAAAGAATTCCTGAGTTAAGCTGTAGTGGCATTTCTCCTTGTAGGGAATAAAAAGAAAGGCGTGAGGGGACTTTATTTTACAAAAGGACACAACACATTAATCAGCACTTCTGTTGATGTGCCAGTGTTAGCCAGCTGGCTAATTTTCAACTGTAGTCCTTTGGCCAGATGATTTTAGACCATAGCAGTTCAGACAACTTCAGTGGACATCTAGAAGCCAAGGACATGGATAAGTGAGGACAGGAGGGTGTGCTACATTATGACAGCCAAGGTGTTGTCTCTGTGGTCTGGGTGGAGGTCAAATTTAGAGCCCCCATTGCCCATGATGTCAGACACTTCTCAGCTCTCTGACAGTACAGCACATATGCAGGGAGGGGAAGAGCTCCCTAAGGTGTCTTTCTGCAGCAGATGTCCTCTGCTCATGCACTGACTGCACCCGTTTAATCAGGTGTGACTGTGCTTGTTTCTGCTGCAATCCCCCCACTCTCTCTCTTCCCCACCCTAAAGCTGAGTTCTGGAATGGCGGGACGGGTGAAAGATGGCCGTCACAGTGGCAGCAGCACGTCAGGGAGAGAATGGGCAAGGCTGTGACAGATGAGTGAGGCAGGGACATGTGAAAGGAAAGCAACTATTGAGCAACAGAGCGCCAAGGATGCAGTAGCTGCGGGATTGGACCAAAAACTAGAATTTAAAATGAACACGCTAGGATCAGCTAATCTGAAGTTAAAGTATTTGGTGTGCATGTGTGTGTGTGTGTGTGTGTGTGTGTGTGTGTGTGTGTGTGTCTGTCTGTCTGTCTGTCTGTGTCTGTCTCTGTCTTTTCTCTGTCTCTCTCTCTGTCTGTCTGTCTGTCTGTCTCTGTCTCTATCTGTCTCTCTCTGTCTCTGTCTGTCTGTGTGTCTCTCTCTCTGTCTGTCCGTCTCTGTCTGTCTTTGTCTCTCACTGTTTCTGTCTGTCAGTCTGTCTGTCTGTTGCTCTTTGCTGTTGGGTCTGTTGGGTCTTCATGTAGGTTCAAACTGGAAATTGAGTGGACAGACAGAATTTTTTCTGTCTCTGTCTGTCTCTGTCTGTCACTGTCTCTCTCTCTGTCTGCCTCTCTGCCTGTCTGTCTGTCTGTCTGTGTCTCTCTCTCTCTCTGTCTGTGTCTGTCTGTCTGAGCCTTATTAGGGATGGGTTAAAATAATCAATTCTCCAATTAAAATCAATCTTCAAATCTTCAAAGTCCCGAATTTATTTTTGATATATACCTTTTCACCATGGATGTGGTAATGTAAACATTAACCCCATGGATTTAAAAAAAAACTTGTCTGATTGATATTGAATCGGGACCCAGCCCTAAACCAATATCATGATAGCATGTTAGAGGGACGTCTACACCCACTCCACGTTCTGTGTGACTAGGTTTGTCATCATGAACTTATGTCACTGTGTCTGTTAGAGTATAAGGGGGAGTTGGGAAGCTTTCCCCAAGGGGGGAGAGTTGAAAGGAGGGTGTCTGACAGGAAACATAGGATCTGGCTTTGAAAACGACTCCATTATATCAAGTGATGATCAGACACCCCTCTCTACATTATCATCGCTCTCCTCTGAGTCTAGGACATAAGCCTAGGACATATATAGTTCATCCCCTGACACATAAACCCCTCAACACTCACATCTGCATTTAGCTCATCATCTGTTCCTCATGTATGCATTGAGTGCTCCATAACGTTTTTATGAGTTTGAGTCTACCTCAGCCTTGTAATATGATTTATTTTGAGCGTGGACTACATCCTGGAATTCAAGCAGTATGTGATGATGTTCAAATACGTGCTTTGTCAACTCAGTAATGACTGCTTTTTAATCCATTTCTCCATTTAGAATTCAGTACAGTCAGTTGTGAAAAGTCTTGACGTGTAATTCATGCACCTAATAGCTAATATTTATTTGTTAGGATTTGCTTATGTTCCCTTGGTGTTTAATCGGAAAATAGAAGTACATGAAGTACAGTTGGGATAGACCAGCAACACGTTCCAGCAGCATGTCAGTAGTAATGGTTGTGGCGTTGTAAATCTTCATAGGCAGGGCAGGAAACTTGCCAGGGGATTTGTATGCTAAATATGTAATGCATGATGCTTTAGTCCAGTGGTTCCCAACCTTTTCCATCTGAAGTGCCCACACAGCCCTGTCAGATGAACGCATGTACCCCGTCGTTGATTCCTCTTGTACAGTATATATATATATATATATATATATATATATATATATATATATATATATATATATATATTATTTACAGTATTTCTATTTATTTATTTATTTTTAAATTAGCTACTCTCCAACTTTTCTACATACCCCATGGCAACTACAGAAGTACCCCCAGGGGACGTAAACATACCCCTGATTGGGAATTACTGCTGTAACATGAAGCATCCACCAAATTACATTTGTCATTTGTCTGTGAAAAGTCTGCCTTTGTGCTGCCTTAAAATTGTTGTTGATTTGTCCAACTACAGGCAAAAGAAATGCAGCATTTGAACTGTCACTCAGCATCATTGGCCCTTATCGTATCCTCTCTTCAAGCCTATGATTTAGTTCTTTACATCTGGCATGGCTACACACCACACACTACGTCAAAGACTGGAACACCCACACGGAAAGCTTTAAGGAAGACAGCCAGGGCAGGATCTCCACTTGATGAAGCCCAGTAGTGAAGATCAGAATTGAACCCAGAGGTTACATAGTCTGCAGCCTTGGCCTTGTGCTCTCTGAGCCCATTAAAACTCTCTGGCAAGACTGCAAGGTTGTGTTTATGTAGTAGGAGTGCTATGTGTGTTTCTCTGTGTTTGTGTTGAGACTGGAGGTCCTAAGGCTTCATACTGATGCTGAGGGGCCTGGCTGGAAAGACAGGGAGATTTCTTACACAGCTGTCCAATGCTTGTGTCCACGGTGGTGGAGTGTTTTCAGCATGTGACAGTTTAAAGGGAGTATATCATGTGTATTATGAGCATTTCAGTGATTTATATATCTGTATGTCAGCAGCATGGTGGCCCAAAGGTTAGCACTGTGGCTTCATAGCAAGAAGGTTCTTGGTTTGAATCCAGGTTGTTCCTGGCCTGTGTGGAGCTTGTATTTTCTTCCCATATTTGCATGCTGTAGTAGCTACCGGTCATAGCTAACTACCTTAATTGAGGCATTGGCTCAGATCTGAAGTTGGTCCCCGGGTGCTGTAAATGGCTGCCCACCCCTCCTTTGAGGGATGGGCTAAATGCAGGGAATGACATTTTCTACATGTATGTGGCAATAAAAAACTTTCATCATATAGTCAAATAATCATCTTACCAGCCGACTCTTAACTGTTATACAGTATAGTGCTTTAAAAAACATTCCATAGATAATTTTTGTCAAAATAATATCTTACCTAAGAGGCATAAACTGAGGTACTAGGTGGATTTACGGCTGTGGAGGCTAAACATTTTTGTCCCACATTACTCTTTTACACATAGCAGCTCAAGCCGAAGGCAATTAGCTGAAGGCTCTAATAGCACAGTTAAACAGTAGTTTAACATGTATGCCCACGTACACCAGTTAAAATGGAGCACGTGACCAGATTTGGACAGCGTTCAGCCAGTTGACGCCACTGTCATGATAAAACACACTACAGGAGGGAGCTATATATTACGTTGCACCGTCCACAGTGTTGTACACATACTGTCATGGTGGTCACTCACCAGCTGTGGAAAAAAATGATGTAACATTATCTTTTATGGTGGTGGTGATGGTGCAGTAGATATGACACAAGCCTTTAGTGTGGGAGACCTGGGTTCAATTCCCACTGCGATACATCAACCAATGTGTCCCTAAGCTAGACAGTTAACCCCTAGTTCCTCCAGAGGCGTGCAATCTCTGATATATAACAATTGTAAGTTGCTTTGGATAAAAGCATCAGCTAAATGACATGTAATGTAATATTTGGGTTGCTAAAATTCCCACAAGGAACTTGGATTTTGTTCCAGAGTGTGTTAAAATTGGTCATGTTTATGGGATTGTAAACACACACAAAGCATCTAAATTCGCCTCATTTTAGATGTATCTGGTGATTAACTACATAACTGTAGTGGTGCACCGAACCCATTTTTTCCTTTGATTGCAGCATAGTTTTGGTTACATGTGAAACTGTTTACACATTGGTTTCCTTCCATGCGGATGGGAGTGTTAAGAAATGATGTTGCAGGATGAATGGATTTCAATGCTGTCCTTGTTTGCCTCCGATTTATACCCCAAAGTCAGTTCTTTTGTTCTGATTGGCAGCCGGATTCCTGATTGATGTTCATTCATGTTTTACATTATCATTACCTCTACATTATCAGGATTGCTATCAACAAGTCGCACATTTATGCGAACAACAGTTGACCCAAAGTGCTTTACAGGTAGAGCATGGAAGGCAGAATCAGTATGCCTTAAAGATACATAATCAAGTGTGCAAGGTTCCATGAATATAGTTAGGCAAAGGTAAAGTCAAATGATGTAACATAGAATAAAACAATAGAACAATTTTGCAATTACAAAAAGATAAGAAAAAGTTGAGTTCAATTCATAGCTCTGAATCCTAAAAAAAATTAAATAAAAAATAAAAATAAGTAAAATAATCAGTAGTTGATAGTTCCAAAGAGAGACTTTGCAGTTATCTGTACATATAAATCAACATATTGTTAAGGATCTTTACATGTATTAATCTAACATTGGACTTTAGACGTCAAAAGGTAATTCAACCTGGGGAAGCCATTTTTTCAATTACCTTAAAAGTCCCTCACATGAACTTGGGAAATGCTGTCCTACTTTTCTTAAACTTCCTATGTCCTTCCTTTTATGGTACAAATGCATTCACTACAACAGAGAGAGGCCCATTCTTAAACTGGATCTCCCAAAATGTCCCATCAGGGTTAGGGCGTAGATCAAGTTATGGTTTGGCGTAGTTAGCAACAGAGTAATACAACAGATATTTTATTTATTGATATTTATTGATTTCAACCATCCACTATCATTACAGCCGGGACACATCCACAGTCATCCCCCAGCCAGCTAGCAACCATCCACTATCATTACAGCCCCAGGGACACATCCACAGTCAGCCCCCAGCCAGCTAGCAACCATCCACTATCATTACAGCCCCAGGGACACATCCACAGTCAGCCCCCAGCCAGCTAGCAACCATCCACTATCATTACAGCCCCAGGGACACATCCACAGTCAGCCCCCAGCCAGCTAGTAACCATCCACTATCATTACATCCCCGGGGACACATCCACAGTCAGCCCCCAGCCAGTTAGCAACCATCCACTATCATTACAGCCCCGGGGACACATCCACAGTCAGCCCCCAGCCAGCTAGCAACCATCCACTAGTATCATTACAGCCCCAGGGACACATCCACAGTCAGCCCCCAGCCAGCTAGCAACCATCCACTATCATTACAGCCCCGGGGACACATCCACAGTCAGCCCCCAGCCAGCTAGCAACCATCCCGGTCAGCACTTAACTCCGGTGCTAAGGACGCTAATGGCAGTTTAAAGTTGCACCTCCATTAGCATTACCGGTGCCCCCTCTTTCGCTTTTAGCCGCAAAATTTACCAGACAAAACAGGAATAAGGCACCAAAAAGACTACTAGTAATTTAAAGATGTGGTAGCGTTGGATCTGGGCGAGAAGGAAAACTCTGCCTTCTTACACCACAAAACAGGTTCGCGATTTTATTTTCCATATCATTACAACTCTACTCAACACACAGACAAATCCCAGAAAAATACACTACTTACTCCAGGTTTTGCCTTAAAATATTCCGTTTTTTATGTTTTCTTCCTCATTTTTTTTGTAATGGTGCCAGTTGTATCCCACAATTAACCAAATGTATCCATGGCAACTGATGGTGAGCCCACATTGTGTCAGACTGGCACCACAAGATTAAATAAACGTAGAAAAGGCTAAAATGTCCTGTTATATTCATCATGCAATCTGCTTAGCTGGATAATGATGTTAAACCAGCCATCAAAGTGCATTGATTTATCTTATGAAAGTCAATGGCCCTAACCTAACGTAGAAATCAGCACAGATATGAGCGCAGAAATCCTCTTACGACCGGCTTTACGTGGGATTCATAAAATGTTCGTATCCCACCAATCAGAGCGTAAGAATGGAATACATTAATAAATGCAGCACCTTCTGCAGAGTCATCTGGCTCCGTCACTAGGCTACATTTAGAGCGCCCTGTTTTCCTGCGCAATGTTGTGCAGAACCCCACAGGCCAAAACAATGTTACAGACCTTTTCTGGCATGTAAAGTACTAGTAGATTGTACTTTCATAAATGAGGGCTATTGTGTTTAAGTTGCTGTCTCTCTCTCTCTGTCTCACTTGCTCTCCTTTTCTTGCAGATGAGGTGATGTGTCAGGATGAACCCATATCTACTATACAGCCCAGTACAGGTAGGAACCTTGCTAAATGCACAATGAGCCTTGAGTCATTATGGGGTCAAGGCGGGTTCAGCAGGACTTTTGAGAAGTTGTTCCAGAGTTCACATTTTCTTAGGTTATAGCACTCGATGTCCACTTCTAATGGTACGTTAGTGTTCACTGTGGCATTTTTGAGCCATCAAAGTATAGTTTTACCTTTCACTGTTAACTCCTTTTTTGACGACGGGGAGCTCCCCGCTTTCCTCTAGGGTTACACAATGAATCGCAATTTAATCGACATCGCAGTATGAACTAGTGCAATATCCAAATCGCTAAAATAAAGTATTGTGGTGCTGCAGAGACATCCCAACCTAGACATCATGTCCTACAGACTAAATATATTTTTCAATGAAAATGAGAGTAATGATACAAACATCATCATTCACTCCAAAATTGTGAATCATATCGCAATCACAATATCAGTCAAATTAATCAATTAGCAATTAGATATTATATGATAGCCTATATATTGTGCAGCCCTAATGTCACGCTTGGTGGGCTTGCCACTAACAGGAATCAATTTCTGTCTCTTTAACTCTTCAATGAACACTGACAAGCAAAGTAAACAGTTTACTGTACACCCTCCTTCAACTATGATGGCTTTACCTGAATGGACAAACGCTTCATTTGTTGGCTGTCGGCTCCTGGATGTCAAAATTGGTCTAACATGATGGCTCGTTTGGAAACCTTTCCTTAATTTATGAAAATAGTTCACGGAAACGTGTTTCTGAAAGCATTTTATCCTCAGAAATAAGCTATATAGATTGCTAAAACAGACATTGAATGGGAAGCATGGAAATGACACATATTGACCATAAGAAAGCCTATAATGCCGTAGTGACACAACAAGTGACAACCCTTGATACATCCACTGTGTGCCTGCGTATAAAAGCATTGTCCTTGGATTGTTCTTAGTGGTAAGCTCTGCAGCTCCAGGTGCTCCAGCTTCAGGTGCTACAGCTCAAACTCCAAAGGATGCACCTCCAGCCCCAGATGTAGGTGTTTCTACCACTGCTGGAGAATCTGCACAGACCTCTGACCCTGTAGATTATCCAATTCAAGCAACCATTGCAAACATTGTACTCGGCGCCGCAGCGACCGCTGCTGTCGTCATGGAAGTCCCCCACACTGTGGTGGTGAGTACCATGTTTCTGGTGCTTCTCTACTTTTGGACATTTCAACATCTGGAGTGGCATCAGTATGAACTAAAACTTGAATAAATACTATACATTTTTATGCTTTTAACTATTTCCTAAAGTTATTGATAAAGTGGTTGCAACCATATTTGTAAAGGGTGCTGTCTTCTCCTGACCTCCATTGTCTCTGTGACCTGTCTCCACAGCCTTATGTGATGTGCGTTGGAAAAGAGGACATTCTAGAAAGTAATGCTGTCAAGGTTGAGTTGGCAACACATAATTGTGTGAGTATGAGTTTTTATCGCTTTATATAGATATTTGGGTCAATATCTATGCTATGCTATGACGTATTTATGACAGGTCATATAGTCTCGCTTAATGTCAAGTTGTCGTAACACAAAAATCTCAGACAATGCTAACTTTGCATTAAAATTTTCATAATTTATTGAATGACACTGAATGACAACATTCAGAAACATTCATAAAGACTCCTTCATGTTCATGACCGGTGTCATGTCATGGTTATTCAACTTTCAACGTTATTGATATTGTCCCAGAGGGGCAATCTGCAATCAGACACACAGAAAGAACAAAAGACAACAAAAGGAAATCCGCATTTAGTGGAGCACTGGAAGTAAGCAAATGGAATACATAAAACACATCATTTAAAGACGTTGAGGTCCATCATTAAGATGCCAGCCCTTCTCCCATAAAGTGCTAATGCAGATAAATTAATATAATGTATATCTATAAAAACCAACCTAATAAGATCTGAGCAGCAAGTACCATCATTAAATAAAACTACAACCAATCCATACAAATCTACGGTACAATCAATACTAAGACTAAAATGGACACTAATGCCCTATATACACACACACAAAGAAAATTCATGGAAATAACAAGTCAGTATGACGGTGTCCTGTCAGTCTTATGCACGTATTCAAACTAAGTGTTACCGATATTCTCATAAGCTCAATCCATCAGCACCAAGTCTACATCCTATCACTTTTGTATGTAATTCAGCTTGTACCAAAAGCCCTCCTCTACTTCCTGACAACAACAGGCAGAATTGGGCTACTAACAGCTGTCACGTTTGCTATAGTAAAACCCAAATGCAGATCAGACCAGGAGAGTGAGCCAAGCAGTTTGTTTTTTAGACCAGGGGAGGAAGAGTCCAGGCGGGTTCCGGAATAGAGAGCAGCTGGCTGGTGGACTTGAGGGTGGGTCTGGATCCAAACGGTAGGCGACGGGGTCTCCATGACCAAGTTCAGAGAATCCTTTACATTGACAGGGAGATCAATAGTCCGTTGCAGGCTAGTCTTGCATCAACTGACCTTCCTCCACAGCACCGCGAGGGAGGGTCTGGCTAGCAAAGCATTCTGGGATGGGGGAGGAACATGCTCTGGTTTACTGGAGTGTCTTTAAACCAATAACAATTGTCATAGGTGCCGCTAAGCTCGGCACGGGAGAACTAACGCCACACTGGTAGCTGTTAAAACATACCCAGGGAGTGGATGAGGTTTGGGTGTGGTGATTGGATCAGCGCCAAGTGTGTGGAAGATTTAGACCGACCCAAACTGACTGCCAGGGGAGAGATAGAGGGAAACGCACACACGCTGAATAGACAGACCACACTAAGCATACTACAGATAAGGACAAACAAAGCAAACGCAATCACTCAGAGACAAGTGTCACAGGCGGGAATTCAAGAAAACAGCTGAGATTTTGCCATGCAATATTTAAGACCACCGTGAAACGATAGTATGATAGAACTGAGTCCGGTTACCTTCTAACGATACGTTCCTTTTACCAAAAGCTTATCTGGCCCCCTCCACCATGGGTGTAGAGGAAGTGGCTTATTTCACTTAGAGGAAGAAGATGAATGTGTTTTGAAGCGCTACAGTTGGAAATGTTGCCCTGATACAGGCAGATCTTTTTGCAGACATTCCTCAGTCGTTGTAAATCTTGAGACTGTTCCTGGAGGGAGACAAATCAAGAGGAGGGCTAATGTTTCCTCTCTTGCTCTGGGGGTAGAAAAAAGGGAGGAGGAATAGCAAGGGTGTGGTTTATTTTTCTGTTTTTTTGTTGTTGTTTTTTACAGCCTTTAATAATACACATAGAGATGTTTTTTACATCAGGAACGGGTGAGTTATGTTTCATATTTGGAGCCATCTAAGTACAGTTTTACTTTTCACTTTTGTTGCTGTGCCTCAAAGCATGAAATACATGATGTATAAAAACCAGTCATTATTACATTGTACAGTATGGCAGTCCAGGTGCACCTAGCCGAGGCATCAGGTACTTATGTTAGCCTCTATCTGGGTCGTTACTATGTCATCCACAGAGCCAGGGCCATTTGTAGAAGTCGTATGTCCAACTCAACCTGGAACTAAACATGGACTACAGTGCCAGAAGCCTTAGCCAGCTGATGATTAATTCAAAATGCATTTATGGAAAAAAACAGAATTGAGTGAATGGCAAGAAAGACCTTGATAAAGGGACAGCCTGTATCAATGGAACAAATTTAATAAAGCTGTGACGCACTGAATTAGTTGCAAATAAGAAAGGTCTTTTTCAAACCTCTCTAAATCCCAAAGTGTGCATGCGTGTGTGCGTGCGTGCATGTAAGTGTAACTCATCTGAACTCCAACCACGGGTGCAGGAAGTTGTGATGGGTCACAAGTGACACAGACAGATGGAGAAGAGAATGGGTTCCATTCCATGATTTAGCCGTTCAAGTTCCTCCCTCCAGATTTTCTTTCTCCGTGCATCAAAGATCTGGGTGTTTCAGCAGAGTCCAGCTGTGGGCCCACTCCCAACTAACTGAGGATTCAGGGTTTGCTCACAGTGGTCTTCTGGGAACACTGAGAGCTGTCTGGATCACATTACAGAAAATCAGGTGTGTGTTCCCAAGTCGCAAAGCTTAAAGTTGTGCAATGATGTGATATCATAATTCAGGGTTAAGGTGGGGATAAAGAAGGTGTGGTCAGGAAATTTTCTCTCTAACTGCATTTTGTCTCCATGACTCACACAAAGGCCTATGTTCGCTGATGGTCAACGGGGAAAATTCAGGAACATACATTAGATTGTGGGTCCCACTGATCATCCAAAAGAAATACAATGTCTATAATTTGGGTATGTAGGAAGCTACACCAAAAATGGGAAATTTGTTCAGACTTTTGCAAGTTCATGCTTAATTTGCTCAAATCACAAATATACACTGTGGACTACAATATACAGTATAGGCTACTATTTTTATTGGGTATGATATCATAAAACTTACTGCAGAAAATGGTTAAAACTAGGTTTAGAGTCTGCATTATTCCTCTTGAGTTTTGTTAGACAGCTTTTGTGAATTAGTACTGCACTGACACAGAAATCCTTTCTTATAGGAAGAATCTAAACGCATTCTAAGGGAGAACCCTACAAGCTGGTGCTCCAAGGAAAAGTGTAATCTGACAATCTTCCAAGACAGCAACACTATGCTTGTGGCCAGTGGTGATGGTGGGTATTAAAGGCATCCTTCAAAATATAATAACTTTTACATGTACACTATCATACATTAATGTGCTGTTATGTTGCAGAAAATACAACATAGGTCTAATTAATGAGTACCGATATATTTGTAATATTCACTTCCCCTGCAGCTACGTTGGCGTCTCTGGCTAGAACACTTGGGGGTGAACATTTGAAAGACAAGGTAAGAGATGCTTAGCCTAGAAATCTAGACGCACCCTAGCGGCAGCAAATGTAGTTTGCAGCTAGGGTCAGTCTAGCTGGAAAAACCAAATTCTGGTCAGGCCAATCACATTGTGTATAGAGTTGGTGGGCGGGCTTAACATTAGGACGGTGGAGTTGTGACAGTTCTGCGTGAATTCCCTTTTACTTGAAAACAAAGAAGATAGCTGCTGCTAGCAAACAGTGGTCTTTCAAATTGGTTATGGCCGCGAAGAAGACTTTTAGTTTTGCACTGAAGTCATTCCTAAAAAATGAAGATGTGTTAATATATCAGCTAGCATTGCTCTGGTTGGTTGTAGCGCTATCCTATTGCATGCAGAGGGAATTTGAAAGACAACCGTTTATCCCGCCCCTTGGATAGAGCCCTGCCAATGGTGAGTTCCCAGACCCAACATCTGGATGTGGGTCTGGCTTGTCAAGGCTTGCAGCTGAAATGAACTTTTATCCCATGTCCTAAATCCATACTACAGTTAGGTCTGGGCAATATATCAATATGATATTGATAAATGAGACTAGATAGCCTCTTCAATTATGGATATTGTAATATCGTGATATGACACAAGTGTTGTCTTTTCCTGGTTTAAAAGGCTGCATTACAGTAAAGTGCTTTCATTTTCTGAACTTACCAGACTGTTCTATTATTTGCCATTATATCCAAAAAACTGCTGATTATTTATCAAAAATCTCTTTGTGTAAGTGTTTTGTGAAAGCAGCAATTGTAACCTCTACAATATCGCCAAAATATGGATATGGTATTTGGTCAAATATATTGTGATATTTGATTTTCTCCATATCACCCAGCTCAACATTCTAATTCTATATAGTATGCACCAAATGTTATAGTATACAGCATAGCATATTATACAGTTTTTTCAACAACATACTTTACCATATTAACAGAAAATTATGAATATGTGTTATGGCAACTTTGGAGAGAAAATAAAGTAGATTTCTTATTATATTTCTGTCTCTTTAATGCTTTTTGTTTTCTTAGAGCTACTTACATTTTTTGTAGCTGCGAGTATCTCCTCCATTTCTTTTGTGCATTGCAATGTGAGACGATTGATTTTGCATGGTTTCAAATCCACACACATATTTCTTTTGACCAAAACCTCTTTAACCTGTTTGCAGCTGGGTGTGACAAAGACTGAGACCCCGTCATCATCAAGTTCCTCTGTCTTTTGGGGCATCCTGGTCACTGGTCTGCTTGCCGCCCTTGCAATTATTGTAGGTTACCTCAAATGCCCACGCAGGTCCGACACCAAGGGGAGTCAGACTGGTAAGCACATTTTTCTGAATTAATCTACAATAAAGGGCACTATATGTTTCCAATGAGGACCTTATTTATTTACTTACTTTCTGGTTTACACGGTCATGCAGTCTCTACGGGAATTGCCTTTCAGTGGTTCATTATTCAGCACAGAGCCCATGAATAGAAAATCATTGCATAGATGTTGCCTTCCCTCCGCAGATCCTGCATAACGTTTGTTTGATCAGGTTTGCAATGATTCCAACTTGTTCATTGGAAATGTTTCTTTCTCTTAATTTTTAACACCGATCCAAGTGACTTCACACAGTGACTTGTAGGTGTGTTTTATCATATATATGTATATCCATTCACTAACACTATGCAACGTTCGGTTACATTTGAAGGTATCTACTTCAGAGTGACATGACACTGACATGAACAAGTCATAAACGTTTATGACATAATGCTTCTTTATAGTAAGTGTCATTGCATTTTGTCATGAGAAGTTATGGTTTGGGTAAGGGTCCATGTGTCATGACTGTGTCATGACTGTGTCATGACAGTGTCATGTGTTAATGACAGTGTCTGACTCTTATGTAGCTACCTTCATTTAAAGTGTTATCCACCCTTCTTCTCAAGCAGAGTTTCATTTTTTACTGCATCTGAAATCACAACAGCACCATTTCCTCCCAATTGGAATCCAGTGCTGCCAATTTTTTAATTAGGGAACGTTGCTGGCCAGCTATCAGAGGGAATACGCAGAGAATGAGTGAGTTTGCGTTATCCAAATACCCACACCCTGCTCTCTGGTGCCTTTTTCATCTGTAGAGCTCACTGTTTCATATACTAGTCAGCCACAGCTGTTTCTCTGTACTACTCGCAGGATCACGTAATAGAGACCACATTAGAGGATGTGTTTGTGTGTGTATGGTAGTGGAAGGGTGTGGGGGTTAGTGGCTGCATCTGTGTACTTGTGTGTCTTCATATGCATGGCATAACTGTGTCTGAACATCAAATAAGATTCTCTTTTTTATCCCTATATAGCACAGTTAAAGGGATATTTCACAGATGAATATATCTGTAAATCGGGTCCTTGTTTTGTAGTAGAAATGTGAAATTATTTTCGAAATTGGTGCCTTTTAGGTCGAGAAAAGCCAGAAAATGAGATTCCACTCCCAAGCCACACCTAGTGGTCCATGGACATTTGCAAGCAGGATAGGTGGCCGTCGAGCGTTAGCGTTGCGTGCACACCTGGCTTTAGAGACACCGCTGGCTGAGTTGCTGGTCTCAGTAGCAGACAAAGCTTGCGTAGTATGTTGAGTATTCCGTCCGTAATAAAGTTTCCTACATATTCTCTGATGTGTACCTATGTATCCCGGTGGTACACATTGGCGGCCAACTGAATGCACATAATTGGTGTAAAGGTTTGTTGCTGAAAAGACATAGCTATAGCTTATCTACAAGATGGCTGACACTCAGCTTGCTTTGGGTCCAACCCCCTATGGGCGGATTGACAAAAATGAGTTTTATTTTCCCAGACCTAATAGTACTACAGTGTTTCTACTGATACAAAGCTTAATGCTTTAACCTGTTGTTAACACAATACGCAACATGATACTGCATTGTAAGCATGTTTATAGTGGATTATAGACATAAAAAAGACAGAGAGTGACCAGCAGTTATAAAGTATGATAGTAACTGACCTTAGAAGTCATTTTAAAATGTAGTATAATGTGTTATGATTTCATGAGTGTGCACTCTTCCTTAAAGCAAGTACCCTGACACCCAGGTGTTGTTGAAGTGTTCTATCTAGCCTTCCCATGATGATGATGTCTCATGCTGTTTGTTTGTGCTGCATTTGCAGGCGGAGGAGGCCTATCCAGCAGATCAGGAAAACCAGGGAAACACTCTTGTATCTGTGGCCCCCCTCAACCCCCCTCCGGAAAGTCCGGAGAAACCCAGCGTAAACGGAGAGTCCCCGGAGGAGGCCAAGACCCAGCCTCCTCCTCCCACCAACGGCCACTCCACCACCAAGACAGCCGACACCGAGCTGTAAAATAGTCCACAAATTATTGCAGCCCAGGAACTACCCCCCCGCCCCACCCCCCCCCAACACACACAAACACACACCTATGCAAACTCACCCTGCCCCCCCTCCTTCTGCATCCACTCCTGCCTCCTAACTACAGAGTGTCCACAGCAAAGTGGACATCAGGGACTAGAACTATTTCCTACATCAACGCTCCTCTTGTTATAGTCCCCTTGCGTCCTTCTCTTTGGCTACGTGCCGCAATAAACATCAGGAAAACTAGTCTGAGGATGATGGTGGTGATGCTGGTGATGACAAAGGCTTGGCCCCTGAGTTGTTGACGGCAGTCAGGCTGGAGACGAGAGACGCGAGATGGGCAGCTCTGGGTGGGAAGAGAGTGGATTTTAGCATTAGTCACAAACTGGTTCCCATGATGACTGCAGCCTCTGGAGTCACTGCCATATGTTGTCAACACACAGCAAGGGGCTCTGCATGTCATCAAGTTCAAAGCTCCAAGCAACTCTGCCACTATTAAATCCAGCATAAGCACATCAATGGAATTGATGTTTGAGTTTATTGTAAAGCCATGACAGACAGAGGAAATAAATCACACTGCCTTTTAAATCTGTATACAAACTCAGAGAGAAAATCCATTGGGCTCTCATCTTGTTTGTGTTATTGAGTTATTGATCAGCGTGCGGATGTGTGTTCTGCTTTCAAATGCTGCGTGTGTGTCTGTTAACGTATATTTGCAACTGTACTGTGCATCGGCTGTAGGTATATCCATACATGCCTCAAGCTTCCTTTGCTTACTGTATGTAACAAGTGGTTGATTTTGATCAAGTATGTGAGTGAATGATGAGTCTGAATGTGCATGTGAAGTACTAAAGTTTTTTTATCATACCATTTTCTTGAAAAGGGCTAGCCGCAAAGAATTCTCCAATCTTCCACAGCAAACTAGTGGAATCAATCCCAAAGCCAACAGGCCTCTTTACAGTGGATTTATAGTCACTGCTGAAAATCATCCAACCAACCAACAGACTCCTAAAGGCCTCGGTACAGAGCCTCGTACTGTCAACTGTTACTTTATCAGTGTTACTCTCTTTTTAATATTCTGTATGCTATTTTTTCTATCCGTATTCTATTGTGCAGTGTGTATAGTATGATGAATTACTTTTTCTTGTTTTTATTTTGTGTACCAACACTTTTTTATGTGCCAAAGAATTTCCTTTCATATCTTATGGTGCACTAAAATATGTACTTTTCCGGCACCCCAAATCTGTGATTTTGTTTTTCTCCTGTAAAGCATTTGTTTTTCTTACTGACATACCTGAGATCAAATACAAAAGGAAATTGCAATATTCCGTAGTTGACCTGGCACAAAGCAAAAATATTCTGCTATATAAATGGGATGTTTCGCATTGATTTCTCCTTTTCAATCCATTTTGTATCTTTTCATTGCGAACATTCCAATGTGACTGTTTTATTCTACTAGCATACTAATTAAATATCAAAAAATAAAAAGTGAAGGATGAATAACTTTTTTACCAATTGTCATGTTTTCAGCCTCTAAGAGTGGGAAGAGCAAATGTTTGTTTTTTTAACTACAGAAACATGTGCACATGCACCCACATACTGTACATCTGTGCTCTATCACACATAGCATTTAAATCCCATACAGCCCATAAGGTCACACAGCTGGTTTGCATAAGCAGTAGTAATGACATCACTTCAGACTGTTGTCTTTCACAGTTTGGGTGCGGCAGCAAAAACATACCAGCTGTCTTTTCTAAATGCCAAAGGACATGTTCGTGAGCACCATTACAGTCTATCTGAATGAATTTACACACCATCCATCATCATGTTCATACACACATTTCTAATTCGTTATCTGTCGCCATGAACTGTATGTGACAGTGTGACTTGTTTATTTCCTATCCACTCGCACCCACCACAGGATCGAGCCCCATGTGCATTCCTACCCTGCCCTGTCCCCTTCTGCACCCTACAAGGAAACTATTTCCTCAAGGCCATTGAGCAGTGCTCATGAACAGTCCTGTTGTCACAATATGCCACAACTGTAAAGCCATAACAAAAAGCACACATCATAGATATATATACTGTATATATATTGGGTTAAACGTGGTCATCTAAAATGTGAGACTGCAACAACTGCTGCGCAGTGTAAATCCCAGTGGACGTGAGCATTGCTGTATGTGTATACACTGAGACATCTCTGTTATTTGTAACCTATGTGGACTTAAACTCTGTGAGGTAAAAGCCAAGATATTTTACACACCAACAGACTCCAACAGACTTTGTCTGCTCTACGTTTACTTACTCCTCAGGCTCTCCTGTCTGTCAAACTTAAAGAGTTGGTTTACAAAAATTACACGCAAAGATATCTATATTCACTTTCTCCTAAAAGCATCTTGACATGCAGATTTAGTTTGCCCAGGTTTTGCTGAGATACGGATCTCTGGGTTTGTCTGCCGACACCCTATTTTTGTCTTTTTGAATCATTGACTACGTATATTTTTGAAAGATATGTTTGCTGAGGATTTTGGCTTTGTTGGTTCTCTTGCCTGTACTGAAATTTACATCTTATTTATTTTCTTCTTCTTTTTTCAACATGTTCAAAATGAACTAAACCAAAACACCCTGATGAATGGAATTTGCTTTGTGCTGCTCACAGCATTTCAAAAAGCAAAAGCATCTTTTTCTCCATTCACAACAAAGCCTTTATATTATGGAGTGACATTTTTTAATGGAACGCCATTAAACTCTATATTATATTGAGGTTTGTGGTGGAACAAATAAAACCAATGCAATCTATCTGGCCAGATACCAAAAGTAAGTGAATAAAAAATGTATTTGTAATCTGGGTGACCTGACCCCTTATATTTTCCACCCATCAGCCCCTGTGACCCCACAGTATATCCCTCCAAATCTTCTCTTCCACAGCTTTCCTTCTATGTCACATAAGTTCTCCCAGCTCCAGCATACTCCCCTCCCATCCTTCAACCCAGCCAGCTTTCAGTTCCTCCACCCCTCTATCCCTTCATCCAGCCAAGAGTAGTGTATGTGCAGTGGAATCTGGGATTACGAACAGACCTCAGCCGGTTGTTTTTATTGTGGGGTGGCTCCCCCCTCAGCGTAGTTACAGCTGCCTAATACGTCATGTTTTCCTTCTCTGTGCCAAAGCATGCCCCTTCTATACTCATTGAAGGTAAGATAATATTGGGAGGAATGGAAGGGTGGGAGGTAAAGGCAAGCACACAAGACAATTAGCGGGACCCTGGGGTCAGGAGGTGGGGTCTGCAGCGTGAGCCGGTGATGAAAATGAAAAGCTGATCCGTGGAAGGTTCATGAAAAGTGTACAAGAATGCCAGAAGGCAGTTTAAGCAAAGGAGTCCATCAAGTTTTTGATCTGGCATTAAAATGGCATTAAAAACCCTACAATTTTAAAGTTCCTCATGATTTTCTGTGACATCATGTCTCTCAGCTTGCTGAGTTTCCTGCTCCAGCAGGGAAATTTACAATAAGGAATGTTCACCAACTTCTTTCCTCTCTGGAACATCACGTATGGTGCTGATACTGACTGGAAAACTGGAAGATAACATGACCTCTCTGAAGATAAGGCAAGCTAATCCCTGTTGACATGTTTTACCACTGTATAATTACATTATATACAGTGATTTTTATGGGCATTATCACCAAAACAAAGGTCCACATACTGCGAAGTCTTGACATTATCCTTTTGTTTGTCAATCCAAGCTGGAAAAGGAAGAAAGCCTCTACCAGGTTAAGCAGTGTTATATATAAATCAGTGAAGCAAAAATATTTTTTTTTATCATATCTAAAATAATGACTTAAACATGCAGTAACTAATACTGACCACTTGGGGGCAACAGAAACAAGCTGTAAACAAATATCTTTAATTTGATATGGAAATCTTTAGCTATCATTAGCTAACAGTTGCATATTGGCACATCGAGCAGATATGGAGCAATATTAACATTCGCTTGAAGTATGGTGTCTGGCTACCTGATGAATGTAAGTCCAATATTGTCATCTCTTTTAGCTCTGCTTTTGGCCTCCACTAACTTTTGATGGTAATATTAAGTAGGCCTAGGTTGCCATCGGTCTCTAAAGGATAATTAGACTAACTGGTGATATTTCAAAAACAGGTCATTAAAAAAACAATATATTTCCAGAATTCCAAAACTCTTCTTACAATCTTTATAGAGGAAAAACTAAAACCGTTCGCTGAATGACAATAACCCTTTTTAACCAGTTTCCCAACTTGCGACAAAAACAAAAAAACAAAGATGGCAGCCAGTCAGATAGCCTACCATCCACCTGTATAGGTAGCGTTAGCCAAACTGAGTTGGCCCTTTGAAAATGTGTTATGTCCAATATCAATTCGACTGTGTAGCGGACGTTTTCATCCCGGTGGTTAAGAATCTTTATGGATTTAGAAAATAGCGTCAGAACAGCAGTAAGAATTTTTAAACGGTCTTTCTAGAATTTTCGAACATCGCTAATTACTGATGGTTACCTGTGTGACGTGAATGTATGCTAATACGTGAGCGGCATGGCACTACTAGCTAAGTGCTCCACTATGTTCACCTGCTAGCTAACGCTGGTGCTGTTTGGTGCTGGTGGGTTTAGTGTATCTTTTTTGTAATGCAGTAAAGTTGTAGGTATAAAACCAGAATAATGAGCTGAAAGAGCCTAAAACACTCAGTAGAGCTGAGGGGAACTAGAGTTGGGTGATACACTTTATAGTTAAATTTCACAAGTAGCAACTCATACCCAGCTAACAATTTTCAAGTACCCCTGACTGCAGACCCGCAGACCTCAATGTGGGCGGGGTTAAACATTGAGGGGCGGGGTTAAACGTTGAGGGGGCGCGGTCAAACAACCGTCCACTACCCAACTCATTTAATACAGTGTGCGAAGAGGAATAAGAAACCTTAATGGATGTGACGAAATGCAGCGATTTAAAATAATGAACTTAATCTTTGGTTTTACAAATTATGAAATACAATATTGACACATTTCACAAAACATTAAATTACCCCAATAATGCATTAAATGATGAAAAAGTGGAATATTTGAATGTGTATTTATCATAATCAATTGTAACCTGATACTTTCTTAATGTTATCAAAATTAAAGGATCATGAGACTATAATATATATCATATATATTATATAATGTATATAATATGTGTATATTTATATATATATATACTATAAAATATATATATATATATAATAACACCAATAATTCTGAAAATAAGTTTAATAACATATATATACAACCATAATAACAACAACAATAATTAGATTAGATACTTTATTCATCCCACAGCGGGGAAATTTCCTTGTTACAGCAACAAAAAAGCAAAACAAACAAACAAACAAGTAAACACAAAAAAACAGGCAAACAACAGACAATGAGCAGAAGTTAGACTGAAAGTAAAATGGCGTCAAATAAAAGGTTTTGTAAAGTGCGGTTGCCATAGTACAAGAAACAGCTTTTTTTAATTGTTTTTGAAAACTAAACAACTATAAAAGTCACACTTACTCCCACTATTTATTGTTTGAAAAGGGCTGTCCGAAGCGTGGGTGCATACCGCTGAATTCACTCTGATATTACGATGAAATGACAGGGTCAAATTCTGGAGAATGGGCTGGAGAATTAAACGTTTAACCCCGCCCCCTCAACATCTAACCCCGCCCACATTGAGGTCTGCATGTCTGCAGTCAGGGGCTTCTCACAATTTTTGTTTTTTTTGGTTGCGGGAATGTTCCCTCAAGGTTAGGTTTGGTTGTATTTTGGTTGCGTTTTGCTTGAGTGTTGGTTAGTGATACATCATTACATAACCAAAATGTGGTTAACAGCCACTAAAAATAAAGAGGTAGCACATTTCTAGAGCTACGTAAGTCTCCAGACGTCCACAAATACTTAGTAAACAGATAAGTGCTAATATAATAGCTTAAGTTAATGCAGTCTGAGTAGCTTCAGATAAAGCTGAGTGACTGGATAACTGGCTGCTTGCTCAGATCTTATACTACACACATCTGGAAGTATAGCCTACTGTTACTGTGGAGAAGAGTACACAAAACAGTTGTCAGAATTACTTACAATTTGATCACTTAGTGGTCTGTGAAATAGCTATACAAATGTCTGTGTGATCCTGCTTTGTTATGTATGTTTGTTATGTTTGTTATGCAAGAAGGTCAAACAGGGATACATATCTGAATCAGCACACAAGCTAACAAAATATCCCTTTCAAGATGTGCTGACCTGAAATCCATTAGCACAACTCTAGCTGTTTCACCTGTTTTTAGTTTTTTAAATCTCAATGAAGCAACTAATCAACTAATTTGTAAATAAACCAAGACAATTATGGACAGTTTAGATTTATTTATTACATTTTTCAGAAATGTACTCCACTTGAACTTGATGAAACAATTTGTTTTTTACACTTTGGCAGCAGTGAAGGTTAACAACACTCATGCATGAACACACACATGAACAACAGTATGCATCCGCCCAGACTTATATAGACATTCTCCAAAAATCCAAAATGCATGACATCTGGTGAGAAATGTAATGTACTTTCACATACTAAAAAAATAAAAGCATGCATCATGGGAAATGTACTATGCGATTTCAAAGCTGGGATCCACATTAAGGGAGGGGCCCACTGTAAGACAAATATGGGGCCCCACTGACTAATGTGCACGCATAAGGGAGTGACCAGACACATCCTACATGTAACTATCAGACAGATGTGTCAATGGCCAGTGGGTTTTTAATCCTGATGCTTATGAAAAACTCACCACAAAATGTGTTTGTTGTTAATAAACTGCAGGTTATTACTCTCTACAGCGCGCATGCAGGGAGCGCCAGGAAAGATTCTGGACACTTGGCTTAGCATCGCTGAATCCTTGAGGTCCAAACTGTAGCCTTGTGCTACAACCTTTTTGTTTTAACTTGCACATGTGATTGGTCCCTTTTCTTCTGTCTGTCTGTCTGTCTGTGTGTCTGTCTGTCTGTGTGTGTGTCTGTGTGTCTGTGTGTGTTTCTGCATATGCTGTTTTGTCTCTCTCTCTCCCATCTTTACTCTGTTTTTTTGGCCGTGGGATTCCTAGGTTCCTCAGTGTATTGTTGTTAATTGTCACTGTTTATAATTTATAAATATAAAAAAGGTTATTGTCATGTGTGGTATGAGGCAATACTTTATATTATGCTTTTATTATTAAGAAGTATTATTATAAGGAGTCTAAAATGACTAAAATCACTGTTAAATGAAGGGATTAAGGGCTGCATTATCAAAGAAATGTAATAAATGAATGATGGAAATTGAAAAGCTTAAATTAAATATTTTGTTTCCATAGACACCTAAATGGCAAACAACAGCGGAAACTTAAATTGATATCCCGTCTGTTTCCTGCACATTGCTCCTTGCTGTCGTTGTCTATTACCAACATCTGCTGAGGGAAACAATCTGGAAGGCATTGTCACTTCTTTTTTTTTCTTCCAGTGATGCAACTGTCCACAGAAGGCACATCACACCCTTCAGTAAACTGTATACCATGCAGTTGACTGTATACTAATGATAATTTACTAAAACTGACTTAGTACAATATAATTTATCAGGATGATAATAGCCTACTAGCCTAAAAGTATGATAGTAGCTTCTAAATAATTAACCGAAATGTTTATTGAAAATGTACACACAAACACACATACACATACACATACATACATACTGTACATACATACATACATACATACATGCACACAAAACCTTCTGCCCGTGTTGAAAAAATCCAGACCTTAGAGTGAAGCATACAGAGGATAGTGAAGTTTGAATGTGATCGTTGGGTTAGGATGCCCCCTGCTGTGGCCTTAGGGGCAAACTAAAAGCAGCAAAGTCAAAGTGAAATCAAACAAATAAAAAGCCAACTAAAAACCATTTAAGAAATATGATTTAGGTATCCCAACAACAAGTTTTATTATTTTTAAAGTGCTATTTAAATAAAATGTATTATGTGCAATTGAAAAAAGCCTGTGATGAAATAAAATGTAAGTAAAAGAAACAGAATAGTTACAGTAACAAAAAGTAGAAGAACAGATCCAAAGGAAATGTATTAACCCTAAAGAAACTAGAATACTATACATATTATGAGCATCTACTGTGTACAAAATGAAGCTGTGAAATTGTATGTATGTACCATGTATAGTGTACAATACTATGTACACATTAATATACATTAATAAACAACTGCAAAGTGTATTAGGAAACAAATAATTAAGTTAGAAAATCACAATTGTTAATTACATAAATTTGAACAAAAACCATACTTGAGGTAATGAAATTGGGTGGTGGTTAAATAAAAGTATCAAAATTAGTTTTACAGACTTCCAGAGTTTATTATGTTATACGCCCTAAGCTAAATGAAGGGTACATAATGGCCTTAGAGGATACATTTCCAGTTGCAGACATTTAGTACACGTGAGATTGTTTTCCATGTTCGGAGTCCTGTAGGTGCTGTTAGCTGCTGAGGTACCAACTCCAATTACATAGAATCAGTTTCTCTCTATGGGGTCCTACATGAAGACACGATTTCTGCCAAAATTAGAACAATGTTCTGTATTTATGTTTTTGTCCTTGCTTTTATTGGTGTTCTGGAGTGGCCATGTGTGACATATGTTTCTGAGCTGTCCCAAGCATTTATACCCAAATATATTCTCAGTTCTGGATTTGTACCCATATACTCAAAATTCCCCTGGTTTCTATCAGTTTAATTTATAAAATATTTGCTGATCTATTGTCTGTGGAGCAGTTTCAGACTGATGACATTACAAATCTTTTTTCGCAATCTAGTTTTTAGGGATATATGTTTAATAATATGTCTTTGACCACAGAAAGAGCAATGGGTGTAAAATGGGTGTAGTTCCTGGTTTACATGTGATTACTGATTATTTAATACATATCAAATTTATAGACACTTTGAATAGTACCTTTGAAAGAAAGTGCCTTATAAGATGCATATAATGGATTTATACAGGTGGCATACCCTATTAGTTAGCATATCCTATAATTGAACTATCTGATTTTTTTTTTTCTTTTTAAAGAAAGCTCCTGTATTTTTTTATTTTTCAGTTGTTTTTACAGAAGCCAAAAAGCACATCATGCTATATTTAGAAATAGTGCATCCTATTATCAGGAAGCGGAGACCCCATGTTGATGAAAATTTGGAAAGCTGACACCAGAGACACTTGATCTTTAGAAACTTCCACATTAAGCTCCTACAGATTTTATTTTCTGTTGATAGAAACCGCTTAAGCCCAGAAAAATCTTTGTTCAACTCCCTGCGGTCGACTTATTGGAAAGAAAATGTAATCTAGCAGGTTAGTGAGCTATTATTATTATTATAAGTCTTCCTGTGTCTCAAAGAATAGATTTCAAAATACTTCTGCTGGTTCATAAAAAAAAAGGTTCAGGGCCAAAATGCCTTCGGGATATGTCTGCTTTCTGCCCCCAGAATCTGAACCAAAAGGGGGAAGCAGCATTCAGTTTTTATGCTCCACATCCTGTATCTGGAACACACTTCCGGACTGTAAACTGCAGGTCGCCACCTACTCTCAGCTTTTTTAAATCAAGGCTGAAGACCTTTCTTTTTTGACGTTGCCTTTTTTTTTTTATTGTGAATTTTATTCCTGTAATCTGTTTTTAATTTTGTATTTATTGTTTTTAATTTTGTATCAACTGTGTTTGAATGCTTTATGTAAAGCATTTTGTATTGCACTGGTGAAATGTGCTATATAAATTAAACTACCTTGCCTTATAGGCAGGATCAATAACAGTGCAAGTAATTAGAATTTTCAAGAATACAGGTGAGATAGATTGTTAGATAGATAGATAATCACTTGTATGAGCTTTACATAATACATTTGTTTTCTTTAATTATACAAGCATGTGCTTCCTAAAAGAGAAAAGTAACGGAATTTCAGCTCAAACCGGAAGTACAGAGAAGTGGCTCCTCTTGTTTCTACTGTGCGTCCTCCCCTCTCTGCCGGTTTGTAAAACTGCGTCAAAAGCACGTGATCCTGTTGACGCCTTTCGAAGCGACGTCCAATCAAGAAACGGGGGTGTGTGTGTTGGTGGGCGTGGCTTGTTTGTGTCGCTGTCACTATGTCGATGGCCAGTGTTTTAGAGCAAGAGGACTACTCTGGATTCGATAATGGGAGATAATGACAGCTGTCTCAGTAGAAATAGTTGGACAGAGTTTACACACGGACGACCTGTTGAGAAGAAAGAGTCGCTGTCGGTAAGCCGTCCCCCTTTCAAAGAGAGTGTGTTTACCGGTATTTACACCCAGCGATATGAACGTGATGTTCCCCAGTGAATAAAATATATTTTATTAACGTTACCATCATGCATATGGTTTCAGGTGTAGTGCTTCTATGGTGCGCGGTCGGCTGTATTAACGTGCGTCTTTTGTTTTCCGTTGTCTTGTACCATATGATGTTCCTCTAATGTTACAATGTTCATGCATTTATATATATATATATATATATATATATATATATATAATTGTATTTGTTTTGAAACGTGTTCAAACGTGTTTTATAAAGGCAAGTGAGAAATGCGCATGGCCATGATTTGATTAGTCTGTTGCGACGTAGTGCGCAGTTTCCAGCGTTGTTTCCAACGTTACCCGGAAACAAGCAAGGTATTTGCTCTCAGCTGCTTCCTTATAAAAACATGTCTGGGGGATGTGGGCCTCATTTTCCTTCGGAGCCAGAGCAGCAGGGTGGGATGGAGAGGTGTATGCTGGATGCTTACTGCAGGAGGATGTTGCGCACTTCAGTTTACCTCAGGAGTGAGTGATCTTTGCATCCTTGCGGTACTGCGTAACCATTTAATTCATGTGGTAGATGTTATTGTCTGTATTCATTTTTTGTCTCTTAGACTTGAAATATAATTGTTAGATCAGTATAAGTAGGAGGTTACTAAGTTTAAAAGTTACAGAGGAGGGACATTTCTTTAAACTAATGTTCCTTCAAAAAAACAAAAACATTTTGAAAATCTATTGTAGCTACTTTCTCAGGAAATTTAAATTATAGTGCGCTGACTTTGATTGTGTTGTTGCACTGTTGCACCTGTCAGTGTGTCATACTGTGCGTAGTGCCATTTCCAGCTGATACTGTATTTAGATTGTAACATAAAGGAATGTAAAACTAGTTGTCACTTATAACAGCATGTAACATAGCATATAACAGCATGTTGCTCTATATCAGCCTGAAGTTAAAATTATCTAAACATTGCTTCTCCCATTGTTCATTTGCAGAAATAGATTTTCTTTCAAAAAGTTTATTTAAAAAAAAATATATCATCGCTTCTTTCTAAAGACAAATTAGTGTTAATTATAAATCCAAAGTGCGTGCGCCTGTTGTGCCAGTGCCTTGACTCAGCACCATCCATCCAGAGGTTTCCATGTCATACGCACTTTTTATTCCTGATGTCAACAAACCCTCCAAAAGCAATACACTTCCTTAACACAGGGGGGTGTATTTGTGCAGGCTGAGGTCTTTTACAGAGCACGAAGTTATCAGAAACCGTGTTCTTGGAATGAGTCAGATGTTATTAGTGAACACTACAGAGTGAGGGTAAAACAGCAGTAACTACATGAGTGAGAGTGCACTGCATGTGTATGTTCATCTTGTGCTTTGTGTCAACTTTAGCCGACAGGAGGACTGGCACATCCATCGGTTGTGCTTTGGCCTGACATCTCCTGACATCCAAACATCAAACCCACTGCAGTCGGTTGACCGATTGATTTGCTGACTGCTTCAGTGGCACAGTAAGAGAACATCTTGTTTTAATAGTATGATAGACTGGGCTCTGAGGGCATAACTATAACGGCGAATAGAACAAACAATAAATGTAAGCTTTGGACATTGATATTCCTTGCCTTCCAGATAAATATTGAGATAAAGCAGGTAATGCATTCAACTTCTTGAGAAAGGTAAAAGCCAGTACATTTCCCAGCAATCACAGCCAGCATCATTTAGGACGAATGGTACAACAGTGCCGCAGCTCACTGTTTATATCAATTATTGTCAAAAAGTTATAGGTGAATTACAGTTGGCCAGTTCGATATTAGTTGAGCCAGGGGCCAGCAGTCATACATACAACCAAAATTACAATGGCACAGCATCAAAGCGTCACATAATGCACACAATAAGTACTTTTCACTGATGTTGTCCATCACTGCGATGCCAGAAACGGCTGAGCTTAGGGGAAACATTTTAATTCACTTGCTAGTGTTGTGGGATTTTCTCAAGACCTGCTGACGATAGAGCTTTCAGTGACTTATTTTTCATCATACAGTGAGTGATGCTGCAACACGTGCGGACGTCCCCAGAGAGAGCCTGTTTGCATTCTTCTGAGTGGTAACTGCAGAACCACTGAACCAGATAATACCAGAAAAAGAGTACGCTGTTTACTTTCAATTAAACGCTTTCAGAAGGTTATAGCTTTTTTTTGCCTAAATGTACTTGTGGGTCCATTGTTCCCAATACAGCCAAAAAACAATATTAATGGAGCTGACTAGGCACCTTTTCAAAGGGAGAGATTAAGGTTTAGGAAGTAGAACAGGCACGGCTGATAGATGACATAGCTAAAATTAACACCCTACCCACTGGATGAGAAGCATAAATAGCAGACAGGAAGGACCGGCACTTGAATGTATCTTTAAAGCTGTAGCGTGTCTCTGTCAGCACAAGGACAATTCTCTCACAGTAAAACCTCCTGTTCTGGTTAGAGGCTACAGGGTTATCAACAACAATTGAATATCTGTAGTGACTGCATATGGACAGATAGATTTTTCACGTATCTGTACTTTACTTAAGTAGAATCAATAGTGCATACTTTTAACTTTTACTTTGTTACGTTTTGCAGCTATTATGATACTTTCTACTCCACTACATTTCATTTTTATTTTTGTAAGATTAATTTTTGGGCATTTCCAGCCTTTATTTTTACAGGACAGATGAAGACATGAAAGGGGAAAGAGAGGGGGAATGACATGCAGCCTGTTTGTCATTTCCTGAATGTTCGTCTCGAAAAGCGACTCCGTAAAGAGAGGGTTACATGGAGGACAGACCAGAGCTTAGTTTTTTGTTTATTTTTCAGATATAATATAGAAATTAAGAGAATAAATCGTTATGCAAGTACTTTTACTTTTAATACTTAAAGTACATTTAAAAGCAGGTACTTTTTACTTTCTACTTAAGTAGGATTGTCATTGTGATACTTCTACTTTTACTAAAGTGAATATGTCTCTGGTTATTTGTACTTATACTTAAGATTCAGTACTCCACCACAAGATATGAATATAGTAGTACTGTCACCGGCATATGACAGCATTGAATATAAGATGCACATTAAATGCAACAGTTATTTTATATAGCATGCAAAGCAATGCCTTTTTCAAAATGGAAATCTTTCATCCAATCTTCGTAGCAGGAAATGGAGCACCAAACCAAGTGCTCAACTTGTATTCATATTCCTAAGTGTTGCTATAGTTATCTTACATAGGATGCAAATACAGTGCCCTAAAAAAGTATTTTTCCCTTGCCGATTTCTGTCATACTTAACTGTTTTAGATCTTCAAACCAAATGAAATATAAGACAAAGACAACCTTAGTCAACACACTATACAGTTTTTTAATGATCATTTATTGAAGGAAAAAGTTCATCCAACACCTGTATAGTTTAAGTCAGGACTTTGACTCGGCCAAAACAGGGATGCACTGATCCCATACTGATTTTGGCTTTAGGGCAGATACTGACTCAAATAGCTAGGAAAGCAACGTTTAAGTCAAGCTTAATGTTGTCTTACTCATAAAAGCGTAATCCCAGCCCAGTGAGGCATACAGCCTATTAATTAAACACTGTACTCTGTATCGGCTGATAGCCAAAGCCCAGGTCTCAGTATCGGGACTGGAAAAAAAATAAAAATAAAAAAATCTGTGCTTAATTTAGTTTATTTTGAGCCATTAAGAGGGAGACTTGCTCTTGTTGCAGTCTTGTCTTGCTGCATAACAAAGTTGAGCTTGAGCTTCAGATCACAGACTGATGACCAGACATTCTCTGTCAGAATTTTCTGATGGAAAGCAGAATTGATGCTCCCACCAATTATGGCAAGTTGTTTTCTTCTATTTTGGACCCATCACTGTTATTTGGCAAATGTGAGACCGCTGGTAAGCAGTGGTTTTCACCTTGCAACTCTCCCATTGGTACCATTTTTGCGCAGATTCTTTGTCGTGGTGGAATCCCGATTGCTGACATTAACTGAGTCGAGCAAGACCTGACGTTCTTTAGATGTTTGTCTAGGTTCTTTTGTGACTTTTTGTTCCTGTCAATGTCGGACGTTTTGTAGGCCAGTCACTGCTGGGAAGATCCATCACTGTTCCAAGTTTTCTCCATTTGGAGATAATGGCTCTCACTGTGGTTTGCTGGCAGAGTCCCAGAACCTTAAAAAAGGCTTTAATATAGACTTTCTTTCTCATCTCGCCTGGAATTTCTTTTGATTGCATGCGTCATACTGTGCTGCTTGTTTAGACCTTTTAGCCAACTTCACATTGCTGCAAAAGGTTCTACTTTAGTGATGTTTAGATACAACAGGGCTGGCAGTAATCAAGCCTGATTGCGTCTAGTCTAATTGAACCCAGTTTTCAATTCAATTTGGTTCATTGGTTGAATGAATGGGAGTGACTTGGGAGGCAATTGCGTTTTCACAAAGGGCAAATTGGTGTTGGATTTTTTTATTTCTGTGTGACAAATGTGCAAAAATAGGACATCTTCATCATGGAGAATTGAATTCAATTGTTTTTATAGTATCAAATCATAACAACAGTTATCTCGAGACATTTTACAGATACAATTCTAGTATTTTCCCCAAGAGAAAGCATAGTGCGACAGTGGCGAGGAAAAAACTTCCATTTAGCAAGAAACCTCGGCCAGACCCAGGCTCTTGGTAGGCGGTGTATGACAGTGCCGGTTGGGGATGGGATGAACAGTGGCAATAATAGTCATAATAAAGATAATGGAACAGTTGCTGAAAATAGTAGAACATAGACCTGAATCCTCAAATCAATACCATTTGCATCTACCAGTCTGCTTAGAGCAAACATGACTTGATCCCTGAGATCCCTTACATTTCCCATATAGCTCGAGGGTGAAAGCCGATTCTTTTGCCGATGCTCTCTCCTTTCTCAGTCTTGTAATGTGAAGCTGTGAGCCCCATATCCTCTGGTTCCAGTGGGGAATTAGGACATCACAAGTTACAAGTGCTTTAGGGGAGAACGTGTACAGCCACATGAAAAGCCACATGAACAATGAGACTTGTAACTGGAGGATACTGAGACATATAATACATCAAAATAGAGGGATGGTGCATGTGTGCCTCATGTAAACTACAAGGTTTTGGTGGTTAGTGAGTCAGCACTGCAGCATAGTAAATATTGTCAAAATGTAGTTTACTGTAGTTCCCTTGAGTTTGAGTCAATAGTCATGATGTTTGGATACACATTGTCCCCTCTGGTAGTGTTGTTCCAAGTTTAATAAAAAAACGGAATCATTTATGAACCGACTAGGTGAAGCGGTAAGTTGGCACTAATGGGAACTTTGTTTACTTTTTGTTAACTGAGACAAAGCTTTTATTTCAGCTTAGCACATAAATGGGACTTTATGCTTTTGCAGTGCAGACAAACCTAATAGCACAGCCTTGTTTAGAACAGCCAAGCTCATAAAAGAGACAGAACCGAGCTTGTTCCTCTTATTTGCAGTACTGCAGCGGAAGCTAACACAAAATGGCTAATTTGGCACATTTAAGACCAACTACCATAAGAGGAACTTGGATTGACCAGACTAATTATGGATGTTGATAGTGGGGAAACCATTCATAGTGTAGGTTTCCTGATTTGGAATTCAGCCAAAGTGCATTGTCTAATGGAGTGTTCCACATTGGTCATGACTCATATTCATGTTATAAGTCAAATTGGATCATTCCAATGTTTTGTTTTTTTTAGGGTTATGTTTTGGTTTTGCATTCTAAAAAGTTTTTTTTCTTCCCCTTTTTATCTTCCCACAGCTTCATCAGTCTGATTTTTATACAAATGAAGAGTCATCTGATCGAGGTATGTAAGCATGGCAGAGACTCATGTCTTTTAAAAAAAAGAGAAACTCAGCTAATGTTTGACCTAACCAAAACAGACTATTTATAAAGCCGGAACACAGTCCTTTTAAAGGAACAGCTAAATTCCTGGCTTGCATAGATAATATACTATTTTTATAAGTCTTGCCTTTTTAAAAGATTTGTGATTAGTTTAACTTAATAACAGTATTATTTGAACAGAAGTAGAGGATAAAACTGTTCTCTGTGTCTCCTCTAGGCCAGAGCTGTGGTAGGAAGTGCCAGGAACTGAAAGAGGAAGTACACGCGGTCGTGAGTGTGATTGTGACAGTCAATCCCCTCACATTGTATACAATGTTTTCGTATGTATAAACGCTTGCTCCACCCTGGAAGTCAAAAGTAGTAACATTGAATAAGGAACAGCATGTATTCTACATCAGAAATCACTGTAGTAACCAACATATGGGTATTACAAAAGCATCCCATCACAACGTAAATAGAGCGCCATGTAAATATTCCCTTTGGTGCAGATTCAGAGATAAATAACATCCCTCATTAGACTGTTTTTTTTTTAAATTATAAGAGCCAAAAGACAATCTGAGTGCTTATGCAACTGATACACATGCTGGTGATGTGCCTTTAAAAGCAGTGGCTTGTCAGGTGATCGAGGAGGCTCAGCCAGCTCAGCCTCACAGACAGAGGAGCCGGTGCGTCTCTAGCCGAGAGCAGAGAAGAGTGCGCCAGAGAGGAGGGCAGCGGAAAGTGAAAGAGACCCAATTATATGGGAGCATGGTGGAAATGGGGACACAGCAACGTCACAGAGTGGGGGACAGGGAGCCATGGTGGTAGGGTTCCCTTTAACTGGAGTCTGCTCATGCTCACTTGCCTTGTGTGGCAGCTAGCAAGTGTGTTTCAGCTTGATCAAGAAGTTGCGTTGTGTAGCCACAACAGTTGTATGAAAGCACTGAGAATTAGGTGCTGCGTCACACTCGGGAAGAGGGATGGAGTGATCATACGCGCATGTGCACGGCTGTGCGTGCCAATGCACGCACATATGCATTTGTGTGGGTTCTGCACTGTGTATGTGTTAGCTTGCAGTAGCAGTGTAATAGCAGTTCTGCCGTTGAAACAAGATGAAAATAAAGAGTTCATGTGTTTCAGAGGCAGGCAGAATAGGAGAGAGAGGGAGATTCAGGGAGGGAGGGCGAGCAAGTCGGAGAGTGAGAGAGAGAGAGGTTCTGGATTAGTTGCTACGTCACTTTTTCATGTCAGGAGAAACAGAAGCTGGGATAACAAGCCCAGAGTCATCGAATTTTTTCACCTGAAGTCGACACAGTGGTTTCGGACAACCTCATCTTTCTCCTCCTCTTCCTCCTTGGTAGTTTTGATCTGATCTACTCTGCCTGTCGCTAGTGTGTGTATGTGTGTGTGTGTGTGTGTGTGTGTGTGTGTGCGCACGCGTGTGTGTGTGTGTGTGTGTGTGTGTGTGGGTGTGTTTGTGTGTGTGTAGGTCCTGTGGGCTGGTATCAGGAGTTTCAACATGGATGCTGTTTAAACACAGTTTCTCTAGGTCTTGTTGTAATAGCATGGTAAGGTGTGTGGTTTGTGTGGGCAGAGGTGCGACAAAGGGGTTAACAAAAGAATATTCTGGAGTGTTCTTAATCTTGGTCACCAATGTTTTGTCGAGAATTATCAAGGTATTCAAACATTGCTTTTTTTTCCACCTCAAGAAATAGGATTGGATGATTACTTTGGTGTGAATACAGTCATGCATGGTGGCATCTTGCATATTATAAAACAGTATTGGACGTTTAATACACCATTATATGGGATTGTGCGCAGATACAGCCAGGTGGAAATCACAGCAACCTTCAAAAAACGACAGGATAAGTTTGTTGTTGAATTTAAGAGGTTAACAACGTATACGTCACCACATACGTACGTACATATGTGTCTGTGTTCGAACTGTTGATTGCTGACCTACTTTGTGGTTAACTCTTGGAGTTGAAGGACAGAGTAAACATGGAGAGGCCGGCATATATGAAGGCAAAGACTGGTTGGCATCCAGCTGTATGTTGCTATCAGACAACAGATCAGATCAGTGTGCGTATGTGGCTAGTGGCGCTTGTGTCATGTGATTTGTTTTCACCCTCCAGAGCCACTGGGATTTGCCAAAACCCTTCCCAAGACACATTTGTTTCTACGTAGTTAGGAGAGACCGAGAAGGTGACGCAGTCATTTCTGGGCCGGCCTTCTCTTTAACCAGTACACAGCTTGTAACTCTCCCTTTCTCTCTCTATCTGTTAGTATCTATCTATATGTCTCTGAGAAAGAGAACAACAGAAGGGGTCTAAATGCCATGGCTTAGGATCAGAGGGAGAGAAATGGAGGAGAGAGGAAAAGAGATTGAAAAAGAGAGAGAACTTGTTTACCTTGTTCTCTTGGTGACTCTGCTTTGGCTTCTCTCCAGTTCACACGCACTGGACTTCCTAAAGCTGCTGCATCACAGGCCCATCGTGCCAAAGCTGGATTCTCATTGGGTGGGAGGAGCTTCCCCTGGCTCCACAGCAGTGCTTTATTGGTTTAGTAAAAGCAAGCAGCTGGAGTTCAACATCTGATTGGTTATAAAATAAAAGCACTGTTATACAAAGGCTTTGCAGTTGCAAAAACACTTTTCCCTGGATACGTTAGAACCATCTATGTTTATATGGGGTAATATATTGATAAAAAAGATTTTAGTAAAAATGGTAACTTTTGTTTCCCATGTGGGTTAGAAAGCTGGTGAATCAGATCACTGACTGTGTTTTGTTTGGGAAGTGATTATCATACATTTATCATTTAGTCAATGTTATCCATACCTGCATACATTTTACCGCTTTCAGCTTTCAGCTTACTGCTTTCAGCTTCAGACTTTGTTTAAGATTAACAGTTTATTGGTTGTTCAGTAAAATGTAAACACACACACATATCCATCAGAAAAATGAAGCAGTACACATACAAAATAGAATGAAAGGAAGACAAAGCGCGACCATAGAAAAAAACTAAACTATAAATACATTTTAGAAAAAAGAGAAAAAATAAAACAAATATAGCCGCATGCGGCAATTTGCGTGTTCAAACCTTTTTTCTCAATAGTGACTTCAAAGTAATTTCACATGGTCCACCGTCGTTATAAAACATCCTGCTTTGTAACAATTGGACAAACTGCACTTTGTTTAAAATGCCTACAATTGATTTGTCAAAAACATTTTTTTTTCACTTCAGTGTGATATGTAGCTCAGTCCATCTCACGGCAATTTGAAAAAAGATGACATTACAACAACAATTGCTAATAAAGCCGCAAGTTATTGGGCATTTAAAGTGCCTCCTAGTGGTCAATTTGAATAAGACTTGCAGTGTATGTGTGAGGTCATTTTGTAGACATGTCTTGGAAGATTTGTGTCGATTGGACAAACATTTAGTCATTTATAGCCTGATATGTGCAATATGACTTGCAGTTTGTTTGCATTTATAGCGCCCCCTGGTGTTCAATTTGAATGAATCTTTCAGGGCATAGTTTAGGTACTTTAGTAGTAGTAGTTTAGGTACTTATGATGACATATCCTGAGGGATTTGGTATGATTGAACAATGAATATGTGATTTATAGTAAAATGTGTGTAATGCCACTCACCTAGTTTATGCTTGTAGCGCCCCCTAGTGGTGTATGTATATAAAACTGTCTGGATATGTCTGGGGCACTTATCTGAACATACCCTGTGAGTTTTCTTTACGGTCGCTGATTTGTGTTCATTTATGTCCAGAGCCATGCCCCTTTTTGAAGTTTATTGATCAATAACTTGAAAAGTAATTGATCTCAAATGTGTTTTTCAAAAAATTCAAAATGGCGGAGAATTTTTCTAGGCGGACCTTAATGGTCCCTGAGGCTTTTTTGTAGAGCACATTAAGCTGCACCTGTGTGAGAAATTTCAAGTCAATCGGACTTACGGTGTGGGGGGTGTGGTCTTTCAAAGTTTTCATTTTAAAAGCATTAATTACAGCGCCACCATGTGGCCGATTGGATTCATATTTCTATAGAAGTACATGCACACTGTTGAAGCCATTTCTATGGAAATCATCTTTTGAGTTTATTTTTGTAATACCTGACAAAACCTGTGTTGAAAATAGACCCTAGAAATTAGAGTTTACCAGTGACCTGGAATAATGTAATTTGATTGGCTGCTAGATGTAGTATAAAAAGAAATAGTAACCTGCAAAACAGCCAGAAGCCACTGGACTTTGGAGCAACACAGTCTTTTGACCTACACGGAATTGCAGTTAATTTATAAGAAAAGTTTTTGTATTTTATGTTTTGAAATCTTTTGAGTAAACAGGCAAACGAAGAACTTTGGATTTCAGACTTTTATTTACTGACGTTTTGTGTTGAGTACAAAAGAACTTTGAAGTCCTAAGCTAGTGAGTCAGCTTGTAGTACTCGCACACACCATTTCTGGTTATTCCCCCATGTTTGCATGTTTTGAGCTCATTCCAGGTCACGGGAATTTGAGCCAGCGCGGCAGACAACTAACAGACAATAACTTAAACAGACAAACATAGAAGGGTTCTACCGCTTCACAGTTTGAACCCTAAAAAAAGAGACAGTGATGCACAGAGCCCTTGAGTTTACAACCTGGCCTATATGTACTGTAGGTATAGTATTTTATCAAAATGTATTCCTCAGTCATGTTTCTTAGGTAAACGTTATGTTTATGAGCTAGAACGCCATTAAATGCCCAAAGTGTACAAATGATACTTCCCCCATTTCAAGGTGTACTCCTCCACTTTATCAGGCTACCTATAGGACAGTTGTTCAAGGACAGCCAGCTGGCCCAGAGCGGCACAAATCCAGTGCTGGCGCAGAGGAGGCATTCCATTATTTGACCAATAGTTTCCGGCCTAACATGGAGACAATCTGGGTCCAGTTAGAGAGTGGAAGTCACTTAATGCAGAGGGGTCAGCTTCAGACTTCATTTAAACTTTCAACAGGTTACAAGACTTTGAACTGGCATTCAACTTTTTTCACTTGTCATGCACAATTGTTATAGAAAAGTATCAAGAATGTGAATAATTTAGAATGTGTCTACCCTCACACTTTACTTAATTTGTCTACATCTTCAGCCAAGTCTTGAGATGCTCAAAGGGAAGAGATTTCAGCGATACAACTTTTTACAAGATGCAAGTTTCTTTTGTTATGTTGTCCCTTTCTGTTTTTTCCCTCTTTATTGTTGAACAAATTTTACAAACAGCAAGCCATGTTGAACACAGTTTCCAAATCAGTTTCAAAATCCTTATATGTCTGATTTGTAAAAATACAATTTCCAAAATAAAATAACAAATAATAAAATGTATTTATACATAAATTATAAATAATAAAATATATATACTATATGTGTAATAAAAACAAATAAATGGTCTTCAATTTAAATTAAAGGTTAATGCATTCAAACTATTAAATTGTACAACCTCTTAGCAGTTCAGTATTTCAGGAATTATTTCTGTGTGTTGTTGCCACTTCTACTCAACAATGACACAGCATATTCCCCGGCTACAGAGACACACAGCAGATTGTGATTGGCTGATTAGACCTCCGTCAGTTCTTGCCTGTTTCTGATTGCTGCATCACTTTTACGCTATTTTTGGGAACTCTCACTCTCTCTACTTTTTTAATTGTTAAAGGTCCCATGGCATGACAATTTCACTTTATGAGGTTTTTTTTTAAGATTAATATGAGTTGCCCCAGCCTGCCTATGTTCTCGCAGTGGCTAGACATGATGATAGGTGTAAACTGCTCTGCCTTTGAGAAAATGAAAGCTCAGATGGGCCGATCTGGAATCTCACAGAAATGGCACATACTAAGGAAAGCTCATTATGGGACTGGCTCTAGTGGCTGTAATTCTGCACCAAGGGTGGATGTTGGGAAAGAGACTTCAGATACAGTATTAGGGGACCACTAAGGTCTATATAAAGAGACTTCAGATACAGTATTAGGGGACCACTAAGGTCTGTATAAAAGAGACTTCAGATACAGTATTAGGGGACCACTAAGGTCTGTATAAAAGAGACTTCAGATACAGTATTAGGGGACCACTACGGTCTATATAAAAGAGACTTCAGATACAGTATTAGGGGACCACTAAGGTCTATATAAAAGAGACTTCAGATACAGTATTAGGGGACCACTAAGGTCTGTATAAAAGAGACTTCAGATACAGTATTAGGGGACCACTAAGGTCTATATAAAAGAGACTTCAGATACAGTATTAGGGGACCACTAAGGTCTGTATAAAAGAGACTTCAGATACAGTATTAGGGGACCACTAAGGTCTATATAAAAGCAGTTTCATGTAGGAACTATTTTCTTTCTACAGTATTATTACACCTATAAAAGCTTCAGATACAGTATCACCACGGTCATAAGGAGGCATTTTCTCATGGACAAAAAAGCCCTTCTTGTTTTTTCTCTTTCTCTCTTTCACAGCTTTGTCAAAGTTACCTTCAACCTCAGAGGTGGATATGGCTTATTTGTGGGTCAGAGTCACTATCAAGGCCTAGGTCTGGGAGAAATTGTGCAGAAGGTCAAGGTGCTCTTGTTGTGTGTGCGTGTGCGTGTGCGTGTGCATGTGTTTCCCCCTCTCTGTCTCTATTTGTTGTCTCGCTCTCCATTTCTGAAGTTCTACTCTCTCTGCAAACTTTCTTTTTGGTACAGAAACAATTCAAATGGCAAAACTTTGAGCTTTTTTGTACGTTTGTTTGTTTATTATTTATTTAAAAAGGAAAACGGCTTTATTATTTATATATACAGTGTGTGTGTGTGTGTGTGTGTGTGTGTGTGTGTGTGTGTGTGTGCAACGTACTAGCTAGCAGTACTTAATGTGCATGTGCGACTCCCAACAAAGATGGAACAGAAGTGAGATGCCTCACTTGGTAGCTAAGACAGAGAGCTCAACACAAAGGGGGAAAATAGGAGCTGCAGCAATATGCAGTACGACAAAAATATGGTGTTTTCTGAAAATTAAACCACATAAACCTATTGTGGTACAACCTCTAAATGAACCTGAAAATGAGCATTATATGAGCACTCGAAACAACTCTGTTCTGTTCATTTTATTTGCATGTTCCTTTTCAAGAAAATACATTTTGAGATTAACTGTGTTGCTTAAATGTCTGAGAGAGGGGATATTATAGCACACCTGCATCAAGTAACATTAAAATGCTCAAGTTAGAATTGGATTGCCCTGTCTGAATCTGCAAGGAGAAGTAGTTGCTCTGTCTTGCTATTTCCTCCTCGCGCTGTCTCCGTAAATGCCACTAATATAAGCCACATGTTGCACAGTGCTTGCACGCAGTTGTCACTTTATCCACCACTTTCCCTGTTATTGTCAGGTAGAGACTGACTTCATTTCAAGTTTTTTTTCTTTTTTTCTCTGCACAAGCCTTTTGGACTAATGTCTGTGACGCTAAAATGAACAGAACAATACATGCCCCAAACCGTGACTAGTGAACCGAACAGTTCTGATTATTTTTTTTTTTTTATAAAGTAAAACTTACTGGATTCCAGCTAATACCAGCTAATTTGGGTTGGGGGCTGATCTTTAATCCAATATCTTCATTGCCCAATATCAGCAACCATTCATCCAATGATCCAAAGGCACATTCTGTTTACTAATCTATCATTTCAAAAAAATAACTACAAAAACTTTGGAGAATCATTTTGCAATTATGTAAGCACATAATGTAATCTGAAAACTGCTGCCCTGGTTAAAACAATGCAACTGATCTCAGCTGGCATTCTGTCTACAATGGAGTGCAATGGGAATTTCTATGTGACCCTAAACTTTTGACCGGTAGTGTATATCTTTGAGTTGTGGACAGAACAAAACATGTGAGGACTTCATCTTGGACTTTTAGAAATACTGATCAACATTTTTCTCCATTATTTGACATTTTATACACCAAACAAGTAATCATTTAATCGAGAAAATAATCAACAGAATAATCAATGTAAATAATTCTAAGTTGCAGTAAGTTTGCAGGTGACCTGTCTGTTTCTAGGCTGCAGCAGCAATTAATCAGAGTTAATTAATTCAAAGTGTACAGATAGATGCTGTTTTAATTTTCCAAAGAATAAATAGTCCCTT
This sequence comes from Etheostoma perlongum, assembly GCA_026937815.1. Lineage (NCBI taxonomy): Eukaryota > Metazoa > Chordata > Actinopteri > Perciformes > Percidae > Etheostoma > Etheostoma perlongum. The sequence goes on from CM049377.1 coordinate 6,786,255, forward strand.
TCTTCCAATTTACAGTGACATATTATCTTCTTTCAATGAGATTATAGGAAACTATGGAGCTCGTAAAATAAAGCCTTACCTTAACTGACATTTAAAGAGAGCTGCTCAGCATATCTTGCATAGTGTACATGCCTGACACTGATACCTGTGATGAGGAAGGATTTAAATCCCTAGGCAAAAGAGGTCTTCTCTCTCTCCTGGCTCAAATTCCAACATGCAAAAAATGCCACATTTAGATGATGCAAGAGTGTGTTTGGCTGCCCATGGTCTGCATTGCAGCTACAGCCTCTACAGTCAGCGCCTTTCTCTCCTCCAAATGTGCTGATGGTATAACAAACTGTATACAATCGCTGCCTATTTATTTTTCCTTTATGAAGATGGTCGTGAAGAAGAAGTTGATACTTCTCATCACTGCTGAAGCTGGTACTCTCCCAGTCACCTCACCAATATGGGGTCCTTCCTTATCAATGAGTTAACATCACGGTTGGCCACTTAGTCTAGAAGTCTGTGGCTATATATTAACACAGGGCATACTCATGACACTCAGTCAGATACAAAAGTACACTAGTCCAGCTTCCCTGCAGACAGCTGATTTATGTTATCTGTATATTTTTTTCACAATAGGCTATATTTTAACATGATAGTATTTTGGACATGTGTGGAAAAGTACAACTGTAAGCCAACAAATTGCTTAAAATGCATGTTACATTGCAGTTTACTCACTCAGCAATTTACTGTTGGTGTTCCTATTTCTTTGGAAATGAGGACCGCTGTGAATATATCCCCCCTACGGGTTTCCCTAGGGTGCTTAACAGTTCCATTCCAATTCTGTCGTTGACTGCTCACTAAAGACCTCCTGTCCCTTTAAATCTTGTATAAGCATTACACAACAGGTCCAGTGGCACACAAGCAACAAACAACCTGGAAAAGCAAACTGACAGGGTTGGGTTGAGCCAGCCAGATGAAGGAACCAGACACCTATGGACAGACAGGCCCTCTGATCAGAGCCCTCACTGTGGCAACAGTGCAGACACACATATATACATAGCCTTACACACCCTTTAACACAAACTGAAAACAGGCTTGATCTGGTTTATCTGAACCCTGTGAGGACTTGTAAGGGCCGCATGGATGTTGTCCTTCCACTTACTGTGGAAAATCAAAGAAAATTGCATCTGATGTTTAGAGGCTGTGATTAGGCTTCTCTGATTTTTGCTTTAGTCATTTTTCGAGACTAGTAGTATTTGTGGAAGTTGTCATTGTAAACATGGAGAAATGAAAGCAGACTGTGTGTGGGTGTTTGTTCTGGAGGGACAGAGGGGTTTAAAGCAAGACAATGTTAGTTAGTGGTCTTTTCACTTGCATGCAAAGAATAAAAAAAGAAGCAGGAGGAGAAAAAAAAGGATATTTGAAATGGTTGGGTAGTTTTGTACTTTGTTGAAGCACTTGGCAACGAGTCAAGTGAACTGGCCACTACCTATCTTTGGCCCGCCCTCTCAGTGTATTGTAGCTGCGTGTTTGCGTCATGGCTCTCCATGCCAGCGATTTACTGCCACTTCCTTGCTTAATCTACTGTAGTCCACTGTAGTGGTCATCCCCAAGAAACAGAGAGAAGAGGACTCATCGAGGTCTGTATGCAAAGAGCTGCAGGTCAGCCTAAAAGATATGCAGTGGCAGTGTTTTGTGTGTTGGTTCTTGTTTGGCCCTGCACACATCCGCGAAGCTTGGATCAAGTATCAGATCAGTCGTGTGGGCGTGTTAGAGAGAAATGGATTGAGAGAGAGAGAGAGAGAGAGAGAGAGGTGTTCTGGTGCTTTCTCAGTGGTTTTCCATTTCATCTCTCACTGCTTCCCTCCTCTCTGCTTTCTGTCCTGAACCAGGGCGGTGACTCAAACTTCTTTTTGGGCACGAGCATGAGCGTAAACCATTCCAGAGAGCATCACATTTTAGGTCTCTGACAGACTCCCAAGATGCGGTCAAGCTTTCCTGGAACATCATTTTGGTCCACTCAAAAATAAGGTAGAGACAGACATAATTCAAAGCTTACTGTGCCTACACAGTGTAATGGCATTAAGGCATTGTTTAAAAATTTAATTGTTCTACTTGAAAATGGAAAGGCCTCCTGATGAACCAAGACTTCACACGACAACACATCATACAGCTCGGGGTTATCTCTCGAGAATCTTATTTAAGTGAACGTTTCCAAATGAATGAAGGAACGGTCTGTTGCGATTAAATGTTGTGCATATTTGTGTCATATTATAGTGGGTTTTAGGTTGCATAATTTACATCTGTATAAAGTGGTCTGCGATGGGTAGTTTCTGCATTTCATAGGGTTACTGTACGTATAATCAGCTGTTCCTTAAGAGATGTATTTCCCTTTTGGATGTTACCAAGTACCACTCCTATCCTTCTACGACTTCAGGTAATGAGTACCTGATGAGAAATAGATGTCTAACTGTAAACGGTAATTAGTAATATTAGGGTATATGTTGTGTGGGCCACTGGGCCTAGACTATGGGGGGTCCAAGTTGTTTCAATCTCTGCTTCCATGACACATTTTGGGGGTGTCATGTGGAGTTTGCCCATCCAGTTTACATGTGTTTTGTGAACATATTTGTTACGATTCTGTTTGGGATTTTAATAAACGCCCCGCGGCTCTAGTGAAAATAGAGCTGGTGGAATATACATTGACTTGAACGGCCGTGATCGCCTCGCGGCACCTCTGGAACACAGTGAAGAATAGGGGGCAGAATTGCATCTTTGCAGATGATATGGTTCTGTTGGCTTCATCACTTACTTCATCTGGATGACCTTCAAGTCTGAGCCCATGGTTCTCTGCCGGAAAGCGGTGGATTTCTTCCTCCGGGTCGGGAGTGACTTTCTGCCCCAGTAAAAGAGTTTAAGTATCTTGTATCTTGTTCACTAGTCACAGTAAATGGTCAATGGCATTGGGTAGTGACCGAAAGAATGAGATCACATACTGTATACAAGCAGCCTCCTCCGTAGGGGGGCTGGGCTCAGCTTTACAGCTGAGGAGCTCAGGCATCTGGGGGGGAGCTTAGAGTAGCTGCTGACTCGCGTCAAAAGGGGCCAGGTGAGATGGTTTGGGATGGTCAGGATGCCTCTGGGCACCATCAGTTAGAACTGGACATCTAGAATACTTTGCTCAACTTTCTGCCCCCCCACGACTCACATTCATATAAGCGGATCCAAAATGAATGGGAGGATGGAGTTCTTATATTCTTTATTATAATGACTTGTTTCTTGTTGTCAAGCTAACTACTAATTTGACTTTTTTTTTCACTATGTTCTGCTACTACAATGTTATTTTTCATCATTCTTTTTAGATTCAAGGGTGTTTTACGCCACAGAAGGATGCCTTTTGTCAAGAGTACCCCCCTTGGAAGCTGGTTTCAGATGGTGGCTTAGAGTATTGTCATCTATCTAGCACCATTTGAAATCAGTGTTCTTGGGGTGGGAAGTGTATTTCCCCAGCCAGCAACACGCAGCTGTGACGTGTCACCAGGGGTGTCCGGAGGTAAAGGTATTCCTCCCTGAAGAACTACTCAGTGGGCTACAGACCACCGGTCTATGGGGATGTCCTGACAGCTCAAGCTCTTTGTCCTCTCTCCAAGGTTGACCGATTTCTTTTGGTGGTCAGAGTCTGCTTTTGTTTCTAGCACCATTTGAAATCGGTTACAGTGAAGGACAGATCATCTCATCATACCCTGAGGAGGATTTTGCAAGTAAGCTGTACACTTTATTTTGCGGATTGTGGATTGACTGTAGTGAAATTACAAATTAAACACAAATACTTTCATCCTGGATCTCTTATTGTTTGCAGTGGAGAAAGAAGTATTCCGATTCTTTCCTTGATTCTGTAGAAAATACTCTTTACATTATGAGTTATTAAAAGTAATTAAAAGTACAAAAGTATTATCAGTTAAATGTGTTATTTTAAACTTTAATCTGTACAATAACGAAGCTGTCAAGTAAACATAGTCTCGTAAAACACTTATTTTACTTGAAATGTAGTGAAGAAAGTATGAAAATACCAGTAGGAAAGTACAAGTACCTTAGAATTGTACTTGGGTCCTGTACTCCATCCTCAACTGCACTCCATCACTGATTTGTGTCTTGTCAACTTCATCAAGGCAGGATTTAAACAATTTTCTAATAAAATCCATAAGGTGCCACTGTTATAATATATATATAAAATATTTGAGTTTTGTGCCATCCAACATCAGGTACACCCCGGACAGTTCGCTAGTCAATCACATGGAAACAATCGATCTGGGTTTAACCCTGGGGAGGTGACAGTGCTAACCATTGCACCACCGTGCCGCTCCCCGTGTGTAAATAAAAGGATTGACAGATTGATAGCTCTTTCTCGATTCTGTGAGTGGTGGTGCATGGCCGTTCTTAGTTGGTGGAGAGATTTGTCTGGTTAATTCCGATAACGAACGAGACTCCGGCAAGCTAACTAACGGCGTCCAACTTCTTAGAGGGACAAGTGGCGTTCAGCCACACGAGATTGAGCAATAACAGGTCTGTGATGCCCTTAGATTTCCGGGGCTGCACGCGCGCCATACGTGTGTCTACCCTTCGCCGAGAGGCGTGGGTAACCCGCTGAACCCCACTCATGATAAGGACTGGGGATTGCAATTATTTCCCATGAATGAGGAATTCCCAGTAAGCGTGGGTCATAAGGTTGAGTTGATTAAGTTTTTGGGGCGGATGTGGCTCAGTGGTAGAGCGGTCGCCTACCAATTGGAAGGTTTGGCGTTCGATCCCTGGTTGAAGTCCCATGTCGAAGTTTCCTTGGACAAGACACTCTGATGCTGCCAATGCTGCACAAAGGTTATTTGAATCTCTGCCCCTCCCCCCCACATTCATGGATGCACACGCATTGCCATTGCAACTTCTGTTATTGTCTCTGCTGACTGAACAACATATGGGAGCGTCGACGTTAGGTTGTGGATTAGCAAACTATCTCTACGATAGCAAACCGAGGTTCAACTGGCCTACTTAAAACAGCAAAAAGTGGAACAGCCAAGCTAACGTTATTACTCACGTTCTCATAACGACGAAAGCAACCTCCTTATCAGTTTTCATTCCCTAGAAATCACGGATGTTTCTTTAGCGTTGGACAGCAACATTACAAAGTACGGTCTAGACCTGCTCTTTTATGAAAAGCGCTGTGAGACAACTGTCGTTGTGATTTGGCGCTATATAAATACGATTGAATGCCTTGCCGATGGCAGACTGATGTCATGAAATGGCGTATGAATGCCACGCCAATTCGTATACCATTACTGCCGTGTTATCAAGACGCATACTCGGTTTTAGCGTGTTTATCAATGCCGTTTGGCCTCCATTGAGTTCCATTACCTTACGATGGTGTGGGAATTTACGGCGTAGCAAGTAGTATGGAAGGGTGAAAATCCGCATAGGGAGGTTGGTCGGGGTAAAACCCAAGACTTTCACCCTGGAGACCGGGGATCGTGTCCCGCGCGTCTAAGTTTCCTAACCTCAACCGTCGGTTTGTTTCTTTACCAAACCCAACCGGTTATTCTGGTGCAGATTGCCTTTTGTTTTGCATTTACACAGCCAGGGCTGTGTAGGAACACCAGATTTTTTTTATCAGCACACAGAACATCAAGATCTAGGTAACCGTGGGGAGATATTTTCTGAGTTTGACAACAAGTGTATTGGATTAACATTGCTTACTATACCTTTTAAGTCATTACATGAGAAGCTTGTATACATATTATTAAGAGTACAATGTGAACACAACACTGTCAGGGGCTGTAGCTCAGGAGGTAAAGCAGGGTTGGTGATTTAATCGCTCCTCCTTGTTGAACTGTGTTCCAAACTGAAACCATACCTTTGTTTGTATTATATCTTAATTATATGAATTGATTATGAAAGGTAGTGCCAAAATGAAAGCTTGCCTCAAAATAATACAAAACAAAAATCACTGAGAAATTTCCGACACAAATGTTAGTTTTAGAAATATAGATAAGAAACCAGGCAAGTCTCCAGATCCCAATCTATACATCTGTATGTATACCTGGGCCCTAATTCTCATAAAGAAGCATATTCTTCTTCTGAGTAGTGTGGGGTTTCAACAAATATTAACATGGCCCTCTGGAAGTCCACAAAACTAATAATTAGGAGAACAAAGAACGTTTGATTTATTTTCAAATTTTGGTTTATTATCTTTTAGCATCAACATTGAGCCAAGGCAGGCCTACAATTAAGCCTTCATTACCATACATACATCAACTTGCATTTTTCATAATCTTTTCAATTCAACATGTTTTACGCCACAGAAGGATGCCTTTTGACAGCAGTGCCCCGCTTGGGAAGCTGATTGAGTTCTGCTTACATATTCTCCATTATAATGGAGAATGACTTTGTCTTGTATCAAGCTGATGACTCATTTTACTAATTGTGTTTTACTATGTTCTGCTACTACAATGTTATTTTTCATCATTCAAGGGTGTTTTACGCCACAGAAGGATGCCTTTTGTCAAGAGTACCCCCCTTGGAAGCTGGTTTCAGATGGTGGCTTAGAGTATTGTCATCTATCTAGCACCATTTGAAATCAGTGTTCTTGGGGTGGGAAGTGTATTTCCCCAGCCAGCAACACACAGCTGTGACGTGTCACCAGGGGTGTCTGGAGATAAAGGTATTCCTCCCCGAAGAACTACTCAGTGGGCTACAGACCACCGGTCTATGGGGATGTCCTGACAGCTCAAGCTCTTTGTCCTCTTTCCAAGGTTGACCAATTTCTTTTGGTTTTGTTTGAAATCGGTTACAGTGAAGGACAGATTAGCTTTATTTTAGGGACTGTGGATTGACTGCAGTTAAATTACAAATGATTGTTTAATTAACCAAAATACTTTTATACTAGATCTCTGATTGATATCTAGATTGGTGTTTGCAGTGGAGGTAGTATTTAGATCCTTGACACAATGTGACAATCTACACTGTAAAAAATACTCCTTACATTGTGAGGAGAAGTCCATTTTTTTATTTAAGTAAAAGTCCATATGTATTATCAGTAATGTGTTGTTTTGTATGTAAAACTTAATTTTGCGAAGTAAAAAAAACGGTCATAAATGTAGTCGTGTAAAAAGTACTCTCTTGCCATTTATATAGCTACAAGTACTTTATAATTGTACTTAAATATTTGTACTTGGGACATTCAACCACTGGATGGGAGTCTTTCAACTTGATCAAGAGATCATTTAAACGTTCTAGTCAAATCCACAAGGGGCACTATAATCTAAAATATAAGGGGAATCATTTTTCTCTGTAGCCACAGTTGGTCAATTATCACTAGTCAGACTTACATACACCACTATTACGTTATTTGGATACTGTTCTCTAGTATTATGTTGTAAATAAATACATATTTTCCACTTGAACATTCATCTGGGCTCCCATTTTTGTTGCAACCAATGAGCAGGCTGGACCTCATGCTGTATTATGGCGTTTTATGAGATTTATGACATGTTATTTTTTATGACATAGGCTACTATGACTATTTCTGACATTTGTATTACATAGTATGACTATAACTTTTCATGACATGCTATACTATACTCACATTTTTACGACATACTGTACTATTTTTGACTTTCCGACATGCTAACTAGAATTTTTTTCAACATACTACACAACTTAGAGACATAGGCTACTGTACTATGTCTTTTGGTGATGACTATATTACTTTTTTTTGACAGGATCCTTTTAATAATAGGTCATTTTACTAGCAGCAGCAAGAGTATATTTTGTCTGTTTATTTTAGAGGGACTGGAGTTTTTACCCTGTCATGCAGGGACGGGGGACAGTAGCACTCGTATTGTCCTAAAGACTTCCTGATCGGTACGAGTGTGGGGGGGATCTCTGGGCCCCTCACAGTTCAATTCCGATTCAGAGGCCAATGATTTGATTCTAAACCGATTGTCGATGCATCTCAAAGCATCAACTTTTGAGTGTATATTTCCATGCGTGATTTTAATATTGTTACTCAGTTTGCTAATCACTTCCGTGACAAATCAGCTAGACAAAGCTTAGATTTTGACATACATTTGTCACACAAGTTTAAATGACATATCTTTTCTACTGAGGTTTTTATTGTGCAGTCATTCCCTGCTTAAGCCTTAAACACTGTGTGAACGTCCCCTTCTCTCCCAGTGATCCTCCATGTCAGAGGCTCAGTCAGGTTATAGGTGGACAACTGGCTTCTTAGAACATGAAACATGAGGCGGTCAGATGGAATGTGATAAACTACATCAACAGCCTTTATGTGTTTTGCCTAATTATTAAATGTGTCTTATTAGATCATGTGTGTATAGTATATAAAAAAATATTCCCCTTTTGTCCATTTTTGTGTGTTTTTTTCTGCACTCTTGCCTAAACTCTAAGTTGTCCATTATCCCATCCTCTTTCAGTCACTCTGTTTTCTAAGTTGTACTTGTCTGAGACAGTAACTTAAAAAAAACACATTTAAAAATAAATTGATTAACTTATCAGAATCGAGCATCGAATTGTTTTGGGGAGAATCGCGATGCATCTAAGAATTATTTTTCCCACCCCTACTGTGCAGTACCGGTGTCCAGGCGCACTCTTCGCTGTCTGACAGCCATCCTGGGTCCAGCACCGCTATTTTTCACACGTCCCCACTGCGCGTCGTCTGCACCCCAAAAGGGCGTCTCCGTAGGTCCCGACCGCCATCTAGACCAGCACCACCTCAGGTCCTGTCCTCGGTCCTGCTCCGCCGTCCAAGCCAGCCACTGCACGTCGTCTTGCGCACTTAATGGGGCCTTCAAAGTTCCTGACCCCCCCCCCACTAGAACACATTTGTAGGACCTATCTTACCTGATTAGGAGATGTGCTTCAGGTGTGGTTGAGTGTCGTTGTGTCAATGATAATTGTGATATACTGTGGTATATGTGCCTCTGATGCGTTTGGAAACACAGTGTCTGTGCCAGGCAAGCATAGAAAACAACCGAAAACAAAACACCCTATATACAATAATCTCTAAAGAAAACTAGGTGCCTGGCTACACTTTGTGACACTGTACTATGACATTTTTAGATATAATATACTGACTTTTTGACTTACTATAGGCCTACTATGACATATTTACTATGACTATGCTATGATTTTTTCGACATACTATACTATGACTTTTTTGTGACTTACTGTACTTACATACTATAGTATGGCGTTTTCATAACTTTTTTCAACATACAATGGCTTTTTGTCACTTTTTTGACATACTATACTATGACTTAATTTTGACATACTATACTATGACTTAATTTCGACATACTATACTATGATGTTTTATCACTTATTTCAATGTACTGTACTACGTCTTTTTTCAACTTACTATACTATAACTTTTTTCAATATACTATACTATTACTTTTTTCAACATAGTATACTATGGCTTATTTACATAGACATTAATACTTTTTTTTATCACTTTTTTGGACATATACTATACCATTTCACGACATAAAGTGTGATACAGCTGCAAATAAGTATTTGAACACCAGTCTATCAGCTACAATTCTGACCCTCAAAGACCTGTTAGTCTTCCTTCAAAATGTCCACCTCCACTCCATTTATTATCCTAAATTAGATGCACCTGTTTGAGGTCGTTAGCTAAATAAAGACACCTGTCCACCCCATACAATCAGTAAGAATCCAACTACTAACATGGCCAAGACTAAAGAGCTCCAAAGACACTAGAGACAAGAAGGAAGAAGAACGATGAGTACCATCCCAAGAACACCATCCCTACTGTGAAGCATGGGGGTGGTAGCATCATGCTTTGGGGGTGTTTTTCTGCACATGGGACAGGGCGACTGCACTGTATTAAGGAGAGGATGACCTGGGTCATGTATTGCCAGATTTTGGGGAACAACCTCCTTCCCTCAGTTAGAGCATTGAAGATGGGTCGAGGCTGGGTCTTCCAACATGACAATGACCCGAAGCACACAGCCAGGATAACTGACGAGTGGCTCTGTAAGAAGCATATCAAGGTTCTGGCGTGGCCTAGCCAGTCTCCAGACCTAAACCCAATAGAGAATCTTTGGAGGGAGCTCAAACTCCGTGTTTCTCAGCAACAGCCCAGAAACCTGACTGATCTAGAGAAGATCTGTGTGGAGGAGTGGGCCAAAATCCCTTCTGCAGTGTGTCAAACCTGGTGAAAAACTACAGGAAACGTTTGACCTCTGTCACTGTAAACAAAGGCTACTGTACCAAATATTAACATTGATTTTCTCAGGTGTTCAAATACTTATTTGCAGCTGTATCATACAAATAAATAGTTAAAAAATCATACATTGTGATGTCTGGATTTCTTTTAGATTATGTCTCTCACAGTGGACATGCACCTACAATGATAATTTCAGACCCCTCCATGATTTTCTAAGTGGGAGAACTTGCAAAATAGAAGGGTGTTCAAATATTAATTTTCCTCACTGTATATGCTATTTCTTTTTCTGACTTTATTCAACATACTATAGTGATTTCTGTCTACATATAGTACTTTAACTTTTTTTACTTTCAACAGATTATACTATGACTTTTCAAAATACTATACGGTTTAAAAGTCATATCAAGATCATAGCATAGTATGTTGAAAAAGTCTGACTTTTTCAACATACTATACTAAACAAACGTTTTCTGACTTTCCACATACTAAACTAGGACTTATTGACTTCTATAGTTTAACGTTTAGTGGCTTTCGACATACTATACTTTGACATACTTTACTTTGACTATCACAATTCTAATTAAATTACATAATGTACTAACATTTTTTACCTACAATTCCATGATTATTTTTTCATTACATAGCAACATTCTATACTGACTTTCATTTTCGTGACATTACTTTTATCCCATTTTCTGAAATACTACATCAATACTTATATTAACTTATTACATACTACACTGACCTTTGTAATATCATACATCAATCCCTGGCTGTCCACATGACAGAGCATGTTCTAAAAGACTCCAGATGTTTGGCCACACCTGGCCTACACTGTGTGAGTGAATGGCTGAATTACAGACAACTGTAATTGTAGTCCATTTACATTGTTTTATTTAAATAATCAATTAAAAAGAGTGATGTCAAAATAAAAGCTTGCCACAACATAAAAACTCAGAGCTGTTGACACAATTTTGCTTTAATAAATACAGAAAAGCCAGGCTAGTGCACTGCATTCAGAACTCCGTCTATACATTGTTAACCACAGTCCTAATACTCCTAAAGTATGCATCTTCTTCTCAGTTGTTTGGGGTATACAAATATTAATCTAACACTGTAGAAATTTATATTTTTTCCTTGTGAGTTTTAACTTAATTTGGTAAGATCACACACATCGCACAAACGAAATGTGCCGAAAATGCCATTACACATGACCAATTATTAAGCATACTCAGTTAAGGTAGGCCTATCATTAAGCCTCTATTAATGGTACAAACATTCAACAACTGACAAACAACAAGCTAAAACACTTGGTTTTTTAATAAGGCATATTGAACATGCCTTTGATTTAGGCACTGCTTGGGACTGTTTCACAGATCCCATTGTTATTTACAAGACTGGAGGACTGGTTTATCAACTAGGAGCCTCTCATTTACACTATTTATAATTATATCCACTTCAATTAAACAAATGTAATTTACAGAAGTAAATAGAGGAAAATCCACTGTGTTCTTAAGCATCAAACTGAAACTGCAAGACTGATCGGTTTTAAAGTTTATACTAAAACTATTCAATTCTCACATTCTTTACTGATCTTGCCTGTTTCAAGCCCTCGGTGTAACTGAGTTGCAATAGGCAAGCTGTGCTCTAAGCTATAGTGCAAAAGTTTAAATCAACATGGAGTTTAAAAGGGGCTGTACTCGACCTTCAGACCATTAATATAGCAACAAATCTTTGCTACATGAAGATACAGTGGGAGTAATGGCGTCTGTAGCAGAGAATGAAGTGTTTCTCTGTTCTCTGTTTCAATAGACGGTTTATAACAAAATCGTAGGCATTGGGCAACGTTCTGGGAGAGCCTTGTGGAGGAAACCCTATCCTGCTATGGTTTCAGTATTTCAAGTACAGCCCCTTTAAGCTTCTGATATACAATACATCTCATCTCTTCATAATTATGGCATGGAAACTCTGCTGTGACGTAAAAAAAAAAAAAAAAAAAGAAAAAAATTGGAAGGCATTCCAAACATCAATTAATTAACTTGTTGGAGGAGCCGCTTGAAGCATGAGCTAAGGATTGAGCTCAAATTTGTTGATGTTTCTCAATCTCGGACTGTTGTTCAGCAATTCGTTTCAGGAAGGGGGGGGCACTGGTCAGTCCGAGAAGTCCTCTTCTCAACCAGCCCTTTTTTCTTCTAGTAGTGTTGGAGATACAGGACTGTGACGCTTACTACAGAAACAAAAAAAGAAAATTTCAATGTGACTTTTTTTTTTGTATTATTATTAGAGAGAAAAAACCCTGTAAACAGCCCTGTGAAAGGGAAAGGGTTTAAGGGATGCAAGTTAACTGCCGCAGGTAATATAGAAGGAAGAGAATATTAGTAATACATCATGGGCATGAAGCATAGAATGTAAAAAACATCTGTCAACATTACCATCCATTTATTTGGAATACAAGAGTTCAGCTGTGCTTGGCAGTCTATCCTCGTAACGGGACTTCTACATCCTCTTTCACTTTTGGAGCCACACTGTCAGGACAGTCTCTCCGAGGGCTGTAATCCAATAATGACTGGTCAACGTTGCTGCTCATGCACGACCAGGCAAATAAGTGAGGAGAATTTAAGGAAGTCCAGAAAACACCCTCTTCACCCAAAAGACAACAAGGCCACCCATATTTAAAGAATACACACACACACACACACACACACACGTCTGCTGCTTTTGCCTCTCTTACAGCCTAAAATACCCACATTTTGCATGCGTTACTTTGAAATGCAAAATACTACACATTTATTTTTAAGAGCAGAAAAAAGTAGGTCACCACAACATCAAAAAAGCAGTCCGCAGAAACATTTCCAAAAATGTGACATACCAGCAGCCACCACTACTTCTCTCTTGTGCTGTTTACCCAAGACCAAGTTTGCAAATGACGCTACCAATAATGACAGGGCAGAATTTCTGTGACACTCGCAAGGTGCCTCTAGTTGCAACGTAAGCCGTCATTCCTGACCTGACAGGTGCTCGTAAGGTGGGTGCAGTGTGACTCGGTATTAAATGTCACATTCAGGGGCCACACCATACGATGAAACGTATTCTATATTCCATTACTAGAACCTGTGCTTCCTCTGTCACACAAATATGTGACATCCATGGAAACAAATGCTGCAGAGTATTAACAAAAACACACTGCGTACCTAAAAATGCTTCACAACTTGGCTGATAAGTTTATCAACACTTGATCAAAACCACCAAAAGGAACTTGGGGCAGTGCTCTTTCTATACAGAGTGAGCTGCAGCCCTGTGTAAGAGATTGTCATAAGGGTTCCCTGCAGTGCCCTTCTTATGACAACATTGAAACTGTGTGGTAGAGAAAACCTTAAATAAAAAAACTGTACAAATGCACATGCAAAACTATCCATGCAACACTTGACAGAGAGGGAGCGTTAATAAAAACATGACAGAGGAGCATTAAAAGAATAAAGACTAAATGCTGGCCATCTGCAAAAGGACATCAACAAAAAGGTTGGAAAAGCCATGACAGGGACAAAGCCATTTTAAAGGAGTTAGTCATCAGAGTTAAATAAGACAGCTTTTTACCGTTGTCTTTTCTTCATGTATAACACGACTCCAACAACCACAGAAAGGACTACTTTAATGAGAAAAACAAATTGAAATGTTTGAGATGATGATGATGTAAAAAAGGAGCCCATCTAAGTGCCTACCATGAAAAGGGTTTTGGTAATGCCAAAAGGCTTTGCTTTTATGAAATTATTGCTTTAAAATAATAAAAAAAGGACTTTTTGCGATCTGTTAGCATGCCAATTTTTATAGCATAAAAATTATAATTAATAGCATTTTTTCACCCAAAAACATAATGCCCTCTCCAGAACACCATATCTACTGTGGTACATATTTGGGTCGATGCGCTTTACAAATAATTGAAAGATGAAGTTGAAACTTACCAAGACAAACAACCACGCCTATAGCCACTTTATGTCCATGATTGTCTGATAAAAAAACAAAAACAGGACAGAATTGTGTCAAACAGTGTTGTTGGTTGAACTTTAAAGCTAATCTGCTACTGTTGAAAAAACAAATGAGTTACCAGTCAGTGGTTATGATGAGAAACTGCTTGGTAATGGCTAGTGCTGCCATAACGTCACTCAAAACCCATCGCTAATGGTCCTGTGTGTAGATGCTGTGTGTATAAATGTGCAAGTCTCTGATGTCTTTCATGTGGTCATGTTATGGTGTATAATTTATTCATGTACCTATGTACTTATTTTCAAAGATTTCAAAGTACTTTTGCTAGTTTATAAATCACTAAATGGTTTAGGTCCAAAATACATTTCTGATCTGCTACTCCACTATGAACCACCCAGACCGCTCAGGTCATCTGGGACAGGTCTACTTTCTGTCCCCAGAGTCAGAACTAAACAGGGTGAAGCAGCTTTTAAATTTCTTTTAAATCAAGGCTGAAGACCTTTCTTTTTGATGCTGCCTTTCTTAAATAACTGCTCATTTCTTTAAATTTCTTATGCTGCACTGTAACTTTTATTTGTGTGTTTTTTGTGTCCTAATGTTTCTATTTTGTTTTTAACTATCTATTCATGTGTTTTATTGGTTTTTAATGCTTATGATTTTTAACTGTTTGTACTTGTGTTTTATCTGTTTAAATGATTTTATGTAAAGCACTTTGAATTGCACTGTTGCTGAAATGTGCTATACAAATAAAGCTGCCTTACCTTGCCTCTGCACAGACTGTGGCAACAAATATAGTATCTCAATATTTTTCAGTATCAATCTTTTATTTTATAAATTGCATATCAGTATTTAACTTGTTGGTAGTAGAGCAGAAGTAGGCTCTTTAGCCCCTCCTTTTGACAAAGAGTTACACAGAAGTGATTAATGGTTATTCTTAGTTTTGCATTTTACGTTTTATTTAGTGTACTTTGTAGGCCTAAAATTCTTACATTCTCCACTTAGGCTGAGATTTTAGTCAACTAAAATATTCATCTACAAAGAGAAAAATATCAGATCTGCTGCAGAAAAATTTACTTTTATAAATTTGTTTAACTTTTATAAATGTTTTAATTGGAAGGATTGCTGACCCCTGTACTAATGTAACAAAGTCAATTGCTTTTGGGTAAAAATTTGCAATATATAACAGAATATTGCAATATGCTTAAAATCTCAATATCGTGTATTTTGATGCAAGTATGAAGAATATATCGTATTGTGGGGCGTTTGGTGACTCCCACCCATAACTTTACACATTGAGAAAATTATATTACCACTGTTGAGTCAAGAAATCATGAAAGATCCTTTAAAAAAAGCAATTATATACCTATGATTAATTTAAATAGTTCTGGTACTGGATCAAACTGGACACATTGCGTTTGTGTTAAAGAGTTACACTAAAATATGTTGAAATGAAAACATCTAAGGCAAGAAATATAAGAGATTCTTTGATTCATACTTGATCAGCATTATCTAGTTTAGCAGTTTGATCGCAGTTCACAAACAATGACTGACACTGCGTTAAGGCTCCTCGGCCCTGATTGGTTCTTTAAATTTGAGCGAGGTGGAGACTTGAAAATGCCTTTAGGTCTGTCAGAATATAGTGATAGTTTCCGCAAATTTACGCAAAAGTTACCTACTGAACCTCTTAAGTAAATATAACCAGTAGTGCTGGGACAATAATCTCAGCTTGATTTTTATTGCGATTGTCATTTATTGCGATTCTAGTAAAAGTATAGTATTAAAATTTACCCCCCTTCTTTAACGAAAACAAAAGTTGAATTACACACTTTTTAGAGACCATATATCATGAGACATTTCAAAAAACAAAGAACAATGCACATCACATGTCAGTCAGTCTGACAATTATTTCATTTGTAAAGAAGTACATTACATGTAATTTCTGCACTTTCTGCCTTCACTCTGTTTAGCTGGAAACGGATATGATGTAGTCGCCGTCAGTGATACCGTAAAATCTAAATATTTAGGTCAATCATAGGTTTAAAAAAAAAAGGAGAAAACGATTCTAGGGAAAGAATTGATTCAAAACATTGTCACAAAAAAATAAAAATAATCACGATACATACAAATTGTGATTTTTGTTGTTGCTTTTTCCCACCCCTAATATCCAGTAATGTAATCCAAACTTACAGGGCTCAGTAGAGGTGGTAGTAGTGTGGGCTGCATATGTGGTGGAAGAGTGTGCTGCTGTAGGCAGATCATGGTTACAATTTAATTCAATTTGCATACTTCTAACTGAAACATGCAATAAGTATTAGTTTTTGTGTGTATTTACCCTCCAATGACTTCACTAGTCAAAAAGGAAAGATTTCTATATTGAAATTGGGAAAGATTTCTAAAATTCTAAACATTCCCAATCTCAACTTGCCCCAGAAACTTTTACCCTTCATACGCGTACAGCGTAAGTTGCACTTTCCCTTCCAATGAGGTCCTAATGCAATGTATGCAAAAACACTGACTTTGCTCAGCACTAAGAAATATAAACACAAATGTGTAACAGACAAGAAAACTGAAATCTGTAATTATTTTAAAACAGGAGTGAGCTATATGGATTCAATCTTACACCAGGTTTGTATAATTGATTATCATGATATTGATAAACAGTATATCTTAATATTGTATCAATTTCTGGAAAATTAATTAGGAAACTGTTTTTGGATTAAATAACCAGACGGGAGTGTTTGAGTGAGGTACAGTACAGGACATAGTGCCAAACACTACTTGACTTTGTAGCAAGCACTATCAGCAGCAGATAAAGCCTTGTTTATATTTCACTAGGATCATTCAACTGGAATTCCTTGGCACAACGACAGCGGTTTGATCTAAGATACATTAATTAGCTTTGATACAGTAAAACAGTTAAGCCCTTTGTTGTCCATCAGCCCAAAAAGTCCCAAACAAATTGCACCATTTTGTCAGGTGACAACACTGTAGGGCTGCAAATGGCTTGTTATGCATTAACATGGATTTTACCTGGTGGCGTTGGCGGAGAATGTGTTGTTGTTGGTGGTGGTGGTGGTGGTGGTGGTGGGGGGTTTAGTGGGGTCTGGCATTCCTGCAAAAACATGAACCAGGACAACGTTACCGACATCACAGATATGTTAATACCACAAAGATACACGTATTCACTTCAAAGTGACTATAAGTACTTTGAAATGTTTCTCAAACTGTAATTTTTCATTTTCATTTTTTTGCATTTTTTTTTTTTCATTCAGCAAACAAGACTAACGCGAATTTGATATAGGTTTTAATATAAAGTGACAATGATTTACAGCAGGTAGACGGAGCTACAGAGCACACATTCTGACGGGTCACTGATTTCTTTGACACACCGGAAAAGTCTGTGGTATTGTATCCAGCAATGTAAAGGATAGAAGATTTATTTATATAGGCCTAATTTTATTTTTTTTTAAAAGATATATGTTGCAACAAAAAAACCCTGCTACATCCAGATTACACAATGAAAGTTCTCCAACCCTCTATATATGATATTAACTTAATATAGAGTCTATGGACGGGAGGTCTCCAGGCTGCAGCCATACCCATAAAAAAGGCAGAGCACTCTCTCCCCGTGGGGTAAAAAAATAAAAAATAAAACAATTCAAGCTGTTCCACTTAGCGCTCCCTCTAGAGGGCTGGAAAACTTCTGTTGCATCGCTTCTTTTTTCTGAGTTTGTGTCCTTTTATTTTTGCATTGTTTCTGTATTTGCAGCGAGTTTGTGTATTTGGTTGTGTTGAGTGTATTTCCAGCGTGTTTGCTGAACGCTGCGGATGTGTTGTCAAATTTATGAAGTTGTTTTAATTTGCATGTGTTTTCTTCAGTTGCAGGGCGTTTGCCCCTGTCAGCCACTGTACCAAGTTACTGTCTGAGCAAAACATTGCATCTATAATGCAATGGGCAATATCGCAGCGTAAAGAAAAGACCTTCACGACAGTAGGTGTGATAAAAACGCTAACACTTTTGTCCAAAGTGGCCGCTAGAATCATGAGAGACTGTAAGTTACATATAGCCACTTTAATCATGTTATAGAGCCTGTGGAAACTAATTAACACAAACACGCATGCATGCGGACGCATGCCAATTAAGAAAAGTTCAATGTGTTTTTGTTTTGACCAGAAACAAAAAATGATCTGAAATGCCCATCCAACTATGACAAATATTTCACACACTGCAGCCTTGTTGAAAGTATTAAATCCATTGCTCTAATTACTACTTCAAACCTTCTTTCATATCTTAGATTATACTTGTATAATCTTTGTGGAATATATTTGGCAAACAGAGGCTGAGTGGTTAAATAATTTCATATATTCATCCTGAAACTTTAAATATGGCATTTATGGCAAGTAATTTCTTCCATTAAATAAAAAAAAGGACATTTGAGTGACAGCAAAAACAAAAAACAGACTTTTGATTCTTTTCTTTAAAAACGTTTAACCACAGAGAAAAAGCACAAAAAATGCAACCTTTATCTAAAAGGGAAACTACTGACAGAAGTATATGCAATGTTACGAGATTAGTCATATGTAAAAATGTGATGGCATCTGAATTAGCACACTAATCATGTTTTCATCATGGTCAAACCAACAGGTTGACTTTTCTTTACAGACTTCCACCAAGTAGTACTTTCAATTAATGACTTACTTCGACATGTTGGAAGTTCAGGGAACCACTGACTATCTATTCGACACGTCAGGCTGCGTTCTCCTTCCATAACATACCCGGACACGCACTCGTATGTCACCGTAGCCCTGTATCCATGAGGGGGTCGAGAACCCTCAACCTGGCGAGCATTGTCTATTTTAAGCTCCTGACATTGAACCCCTGCAGGAAGAGAATGGTTTAAAAGAGAAATTAATACAGTTGTCCAATGTATGGGAGTGTGTCAGTCAGAGCTGAGTTTACACAGTGAAAAGGTTGAGAAAAGATTGGAAATTACTTGAAAAAACACTTACTGATACATGTTGGAGCAGGACCAAATGTTCCATGTTCTGAACATGATATTGAAGTTGATCCAGAAGGTGTGTAATCATCTTGACATTTGTACTGTACAACTTCTCTATAGTTATAGGAATCTTTGACTGGACGGTAAACACCATTGTCTACCACAGGTGGTGGGTCACAAGTTACCACTGCAAAATGAAATCGACATCTATTAAAATGGAAATACAGTTTTTATTTAGTCATGTGTCTTGTATTAACACAGAAGATGACCAACCTTCACATTCAGGCAACCTGTCCATCCACCCTTGGGCTCCACAAAGGACTTGACCTCTATTGGGGACCATATTGTAGCTAATTTGGGAATAAAGAAAAATGTTTGACTTCAGACAAAACATGTCGAGAAGAATCTGTGTAAGCCCCTTTATTTCACATGATAACACTGACTGGTAAGCCCAAATGGACACCCACTTTGATTAGAATCCATTTTTTTGATATGGAAACATGATGGATGCTGACATTTTAGAGGTAAATACATTTCTTATAATTACATCCTAGTTATCAGTTTATTACTAACCCTGGGTTGCAAGTGACCACTAGTTTATCACCGAACTGTGTCCCTTCAGGGTAATCCACATTTCCGTTCTCCACTTCTCCAGCAGGGCCACACTCTTTCCCTAATAAAAAAAAAAAGATAACCCTTGTAAGGATTTAAGCACATGCATATGAATTCAACAGTTACTAGATATTATCTCTTTATCCAGCATGTATATATTGGTAAGACGTAATTTCCTGGTTGGTCAAAGACCAGAGAATATTGCCACATTATTGCCACTTTACAAATTTGAATGTAAAAATGAAGTGTCACTCACTATCGCATTTCAGCGTCAGAATAGTCCAGGCGCCAGCTCTACAAGTAATGGACGCAGACCCTCCTACAGTCGTATAGCCAACATTGCAGGCAAAAGTCACTTGCTTCCCTTCTGGGAATGTTTGTAAAAGAATGTCATCGCCCTTCAAGCTCATGTTGTCTCCTCCTGGAGGTTTGGAGCAGTCTTGAGCTACAATTAAAAATACATAAAGAGAAAAGATGAACACTAGAAGTGAGGACAAGATAAGTAAACAGCTTGTGTATATAGCCTGTCACAAGCTTGTCCGCTCTGCCACTCACCTTGAGTTACAACGGCAAGGCCAAGACTGCTCAGTAGTAGGAAGTAAGTGACAAACATGACGGCATCTGCCAAGTCTGACTGAAGTCTGAACTTTCTGGGAAAAAGAAACAAATGTAAGCAAAAGAGTCAGAGTGTTAACTTAGTTCATATGGTTCATACTCACGCTGACTCCATTGTTGGGCAAGTTACTTTTAAAAAGTAATTAGTTACGGTCCCTTCTTACAAAAAGTAACTAAATTTGATACTCAGTTACAAATTATAAAAGTAACTAGTTAGTTTCAAGTACATTTTTAAATGCTCAAATGTGACCCCACCTCCACCCCTCTTTAATGGAACTTAAAATACATGATCAATTATGTATGGTAAATCTGAATATTATAATGATATAATAATGTGTTGTCTTCCAGTCAACCATGAAAAAAAACATTAAATAAAAACATTGTTTTTTTTCCAACATTTTGTCACTTTTTCAATGTTGTGGGTGCTTTTCTTGAAGTTTTTGGATATTTTTAATGTTGACATTTTCAGCGCTTATTTCAATGGCCCATTTTTTGTAACAAAAAAAAAAAAAAAACTGAAAATAGGTCATTTTGACCGAAGGACAACATGAGGGTTAATACAAACGCACAAAATATATACACAGTTTGTAGTGCAAACAACATAAGTGGCCTGATGTTTATACTTGTGCGCTGATGTGTGCGTCGAGCTGGCGTGTGTGTGTGTGTGTGTGTGTGTGTGTGTGTGTGTGTGTGTGTGTGTGTGTGTGTGTGTGTGTGAGAGAGATAGATAGAGCGAGGTAGAAGTGATAAAGGGACAGCGATTAGCTTCGGAGTAGCCACTCTAGAGTGACAGTGCCTGTTTTCTGACCACGGTGGGAAATCTTTAGCAGAAAAGTTAGCCCCCCCCCTCTCCTTGATTTCATAACGCCAAACCTGTCTTTGGACACCCGCCCAACTCTACCTCTGATTGGCTTACCATGACATTTTACTCAACCTCAGCCAATCGTCAGCATTTATGCGTTTGTGTCTTGCACTGCCCACTAACCAAGGAAGAAAAGAAGTCTTTGCCTCACGGCTCAGAGATCTAGTTGGTCTGATAAAAAAACAGCTTCAATTATACTAACGCGCCGCATTTTCGGCAGTAACTATAACAGCGTTATTAATGTGGTGAGAGTAATCAATTAGATTACTCGTTACTGAAAAAGTAACGCCGTTATTCCCATCACTGCCATTCAAGCAGAGCCGACTCCACGAAACACACTAAACCACAAATAATGAGTCTCAAATAATGTATAACGATATAACTATTTCTACTGGTTCAAATTCGATACACGCCAAACCCCATTCAAATTATATCGATATTAACTAACTAGTGTGGAACTGCTTATGTACCTAATCTTACCGAGCTATTTCGCATATTGTCTGTAGCGACAGGTTCGCCTGGAAAATTCGGCATATGTTTTACAAAGAGAAATACAAACATGCCAATAGGAGTAACATGTCAGCCCGTAAAACTACTAGCTAACGCTTCATCGCGTGGCTAGGTTTCTGCCTCCATCTTCCTTCATTAAAACACATTTGTAGTGTGGGCGGCAACGAGTCGTCTTTAAACTAACGTTCATATTCATTCATATCTAAAGTTAGCCAGATATATAATAGATATATGCCGACAATACTGGTAGCTAGATGCTCATGGTGGGTAAATGCTTTACAATGTGTTGAGCCGAGTTTTTAATTTAGCTCATTCTCAGTGCATTATAAAATCCATCTACTACGGTAGGAATGATGCGTCGTTTGTGATTTAACAACATTTCGCTATATATATTGATCCCGGAAGTTCGAATCTGTGAATACCTTTCTAACTTTGGGTTTAGCTAACGTTAGGTATTAGCTAGCTATCAGTTAGCTAGCTAGCTAACGTAACATCAACAAACGTTAATAATATATTGTTTTAGTCACGTAAATGATAACGCCGTTTTCGGTTTGTTTTTGCAGTGTAGCCGTTAGCTGTACAGTGTTCTGACTTACCCAACTAAATGCGAAGAATCACTGGCAGCTGCTAATCCACAATGGCTGAATGTGGGCTTCACGACCGCAGCCTGTCGGAAACAGGCGTGGCCATATCGGTAATCAGTGACGCATATTTTTTCCTGAGCCGAAAATCACCAACCTTACCACATGCTCATGGGCGTAGCACAAAATTCTGGGCCCTGTAGAAAGTAATTCTCTATGAGCCCTACCCTGCATCCAATGAGCTATTCTTCCTAGCATCTTCTCACGTGAGGGCCCTGGGTACTCAGTCCCATTTCCACCCCCAGTCTGACACCCCCTGCAGATGCTGTTTTCCAGTCAATGCTGTTAATATTAGCTGGAAAAAAACATGAATCAGTCACCTATAGAATAGAAGTACAAAGTAGCATGAAATGAATATATTTAAGAAAAGTAGGCTACATATCCTAACTTATAACTGAACGCTTCTTAAGTAGCATGCAGTAGGCTGATTTGGGCAATACATATTCCAATCATCATTTGAGCCAGTAAGAACTGTCTGGTATGCTCCAACTTGTCTCCAAACAAACAGAACATAAATGCCACATCAAGAAAAGCCTTTAGGCTACCTTTAACAGAAGACAGTTTCGCCCTCAGTGCAAAAAGAACAACCACAGGTTCGTTATTCCAGCAGCAGTCAGACTCTTACATACAATATATACATACATTGACAATATTCTGGTCTATGCATTTTTATTTATTGTTCACTCCGTGTCACCTCCTAATGTGCAATATGTAATTTCTATTCATCCACCCTTTACTCATCTGTATATTTGTGTATATGATTTACCTGTTTGTTTATACTAAGGGTGTTTATAATGTACATATTAGCCTACTATTATTATTAATCATCTCTATTCCTTCTATTTCTTAGAATACTTTTTGTATATTTTTCCCGTGTTGGTGTTATTCTGATGGGTGTGAATTTTACTGAGCTGCAGTAACTGAACTTCACTGCAGGTGAATTTCCCCAGTGTGGGATTAATAAAGTCTATTTTATCTTATCAAATTAACATTCAGGGCTTATACGGCCATGGGCAACTTGGCTCAGGATGAAGCAGCCCCCCTCCCTAGAGCTGTAGGGAATATGTGTTGTCAGACTAGACCCCCCAACATCCCATAGAAAACCTTAAGGGGACAAATATAAGATTTAAAGATCTCCAAATTGAAAGTGAATGCCCCTCCTAAAATTTCCCAGAAAGACATTTGACCACTTGTGTAAACCATACATGGTTAAGACACATTTCTTCACATGACCGGTTACAGTTTGCCTTCATTTCAATGGTAACAACGGAGAACACCACACAAGGCATTCATAAAGTGTGATGTAATGCACCCAACCCTGGCAGGGTTCATTATGAGGAAGTGATGTACTTCCTATATTGAGCTCAAGTTAAGTCCTTTTATGAAATGTCCGCTTTTCACTGTTTTTCTCATGCTTGGGTTGAGACTCGAGACCACTGCCCAGTTTTACACCACAGTTACTGTACATCTTTTAATTTTATCAAACCAACGTTGATCTCTTCCATGCCATAAAACATCCACCAATTCTTTGTGCAAATACCTAGCTGAAGTATTTGCATTTCTTTATACTCTGAAGAAACTCTCCTTGTATCCGCATAGCCAGCACAATCATAGAATTGACAGACTAGTTGTACCTGTAATTGGTTTACACTCACTCAAGACAAAAAAACACCACACAAGCAACGGCATACTTTATATTTTTGTTTTCACACACTCCTTCATTAGATTGTCTCTCAAATCATGTTTCAAAGTAAAAGCCAACATACTAGAAGTTAGGGCTCCATTAGGACCAGGTTTGGAACACGATGGAGATGATGAGAGCTGAGTTGTTTGTGTCAGGATCTGTGGGTTTGACTTTCTGCTGTCAAAGGACCAGGGCCCGAAACACAGCCCCTCTTTCATTTGTGTGAAAGAAGGATGAAGGTAATGGCTTTGCAGTGAATATTTCTACTGACATCAGGTATGTGCTAAATATACACTTATGCACTTTAATACTTTTATGTAAATTTTCACAGCAGACATTTTGACTTGTCATAGTAAGAAAAGCAATTGAACAATGATTCAATTCCATCAAGTGTCCCAGTAATTTTCAGTGAGTCAGCATGCACTGCACCAGGGCCTCTCCTAAGTTGAATGCAGCCATCATTAATGGTTTGAATGCACCTGTGCTTTTCCTACTATGACATGTCAACATTTTCAGACCTTTTTGTTGACATGTCCTCCATGAAAAAGGTCTATTAGCCTATGTTATTGATTCATAGCCAGTAGAAACTAGTTAAAATGCTTCCCACACTTTCTTTTAAACATAAAAAGTAATATTCTGTTCAATTAATTCCATATCCTTATTTTTTACAACATAAATAAATGGGGGATTTTACAAGGGGAGCATAAACACTGGTGCTGCAGCAACTTCCTGACTTTTAAAATATTTAATTTTTTAAGGCCTTTTTAAACATTTTTGTCACCTTTATGAATGTGTTTTAAATTCATGGTCATTAAACCTAATTTATATATAATTATACCTCACTTTTTAGGTTTAATAAAGCATAAATTATGAATTATTTGACTAATAGTTAAGATCAGAGGATTGTGAGTGAACTACAGACTGGTATATGCCAAAGTTTAGTCAGGATACTGTTTTTTAAACCAAATGTTATAATATATTTGAATAAAATGCCCAATTTTCAATAGAAATAATCACATATTTTATCTGCGAAGAATATTGTATGGTTTCCACACCATACAACATGCATCCATGTCATTTTTGGGCAATTTGGTTTAAAGAAACCCATATTTCTGAAATGAAAAACTTTGAAAATGGGTCAAATTAACAACACAAGTGTTAAAGAAAGAATCTTATTTACTGTACATTGGCTACATTGGCTTTAGGCTACAGAGCACTAGACCTAAACATCCTGTAGAAAACCTAGAGGATGAGGAGGGGGGACAATAATAATAATAATAATAATAATATAATAATGACATTTACAGAATCATGTTGTAGGCTACCTGTTGTTGGGTTATACAACGACAGAATACGAAACAACAGCAAGCTTTGTCTTATTTACACACACACACACGTAGACACACACACACACACACACACACACACACACACACACACACACACACTTTATTCTACTGTCTCGCAAAACACATATCAAAATAAAGTCAATGTACTAGAAGCCAGAGCTGCTGCATGGTGTTCAATATGACCTAAATGTTGTTTGTCCAATGAAAAATGTCCAGGGCCTGAAACACGCCCCTGGTTTCAAATGCTCTATTGTCTATTGTATCTGTTTACAGGAAGAATTCATTCTGGAAGAATGGAATTAAAATAACACTCAGACAGATCTAATCAAAGTAAAAATACATTCAAACAAATAAGGAATTTTCACATGGCATCACGGAGCAACAACTGGTTTCCTATTTTCCAATTAGTCATGGTTATCCTTCCTAGCTGGCATTGTAAAAGTTGCTTCACTTTATTTAATCTTTTTCATTCTAATATATTACAATATTAAAATATTTATAGTAGCTTATCATTTGAGCAAACATGTACATGCAGATCATTCCTCTTTTTTCACCTCTTGACTTGTGTACAGTACGTGTTGGTGGCATTGGTGGCTATCATGTGAAAGACATTACAAGACACTCAGATAAACATTGTGGCGTGCAATATGACCCAGACACTTCACAAATCATCACGTGTTATCAAGGAAACTCTGGAAACAATAAAACTACAAACCAATGTGTCACAGGGCTTATATCACTTCCAAAGAACTACCAGTGTAGAATTATGTCAATATACTAACTGGGGCGTTCGCCTCACATGAACTCTCCTCTTCTTCTTGGCACATTTGAGTACTGCGCACAGAAATATCAGTAAGGAAGCAAAAGAACCCCAACGCAGCAAAGTATACCACAAAGGCATTCCTGTCCATTCCCTGTAAAAAAAAAAAACAAAGATCTGATTAGTGACTGGTTTTCAGGCAGCACTTTCTGGATCCATTTCAAGATATATTAATGAACAAATCTAATAGTTATAGTACCGTCTAACCTGTATAGTATAGTATTGTTTAACCTGTTGAAAAACATATCTTGATCAGTTTGATTGATGAGTAAAGACCGGTTTCCTGTGTCCGAGTGGATTTCCACGGGAGCTTGGCACGTAGTCATGACCGTGCTGGTGCTCATTCTGTCATCACAGTCATAAATGGGTTGGCCTGATGAGTAAAAGAAAAAATATTGCAATTATTGAGTTTGTACTTTGTGCAATAGGGATTTCACAACAGCCTCAAAACAAATCAAACCTTATCATTGCATTCTATGAAGCATGTGTTGTATATTGCTATTTAAAGCCCTTTTTTGGTGTAATTCATTTATCTTTAGCATGTAAATATGATGGCCCGATTTTTTGTTTGTTTGTAGAAAAGTGAGACAATCCCATTGAAAACTGGTGCAGTGTATGTTTCCTGGGTCAGATGGTCAGGTGGTAGGCCTATTCACTGCTGTTTGCCCAAATGGCCACTAGGAGTCGCCAAAATCCAATCCTGCAAACAAAGGCTTCAATCCAAAATGAGTCTGTCTAAAGTTCTAAACCATAGACTGTAAATATATTGATATTAATATAGATAATATTAACGGTCTTTAGTCTAAACAGGAGGTTTCATTTTTTTCCCCCCGATCGTCCTGAAAAATAGTTAAAATATAGCTTCAGTTGGACATCAGAATGGTCCGATATTACCCAAGTGAAGTCTGGGGGTGATGTACTATCACCCTGACGGGAAATGAGTCTAAACATGAGGTTTCATTTTTTTTCCGATAAGCCTTAAGAAGAGTTAATGTCTTAATATCTAGACCGTCACTCGGGTAATATTGGCACATTCTGATGCAGGATTTTAAAATTAAAGGCTTTGAAAATGTCCAATTGAAGCTATATTTTAACTGTATTTCAGGCTGATTGGAATAAAATGAAACTTCCTGTTTAGACAGACTCATTTCACCTCAGAGTGAAAAGCTTGGAAAATGTGATATTAAAGCTATAATCCATTTTAAACAAGCAAATAAGCTTGCAAGCAATAACGTTCAACATCATAAGCACCCATTTTGTAAGATTCTAAGGTCTTTTTCTGTTAGTGTGATTAAGGCTTTTTAATAATAGGTTTAAGTGATGTAAGGGCTGTATTTGGGCAGCAACCATCCCCATGTGTTGGTCCTGACATCATAACCATAAGAAAAAGCAGAAGTGTGAAAAGAGGAAACAGAGCCACAGCAATAGCAAACTTGACTTGGAAAAGTTCATTCTCTGGAACACGCAGGCAGATTTTATACTTGTGAAGACCCACACATCAACAGACAGCAGTGTTCATGAATGATAAAACCTCTGTTTACTTCTCTCCTCCACTAATACTGTATAAAGCTTTCCATGCCCACATTGAAAGCATAAAGTTAGGTTGTTTTTCTTAGCCTTGACCTTTATAACTCTACAGTAATAAAGATGTAAAGAGCTTACAAAATGTTCTTTGGAAGCAACAAACATTTACAATGACTCACACCTTATAAAAGGTCATGCATACTGTACCTAATCAAGATACCTTTACTTTCCTTAAACCCCACAAAGAGCCGTCATGAAAGCATTATTACATGCCATAACCACAACACTCACCATCCATTATGGTTGCAGAGAGCACATTCAAGTTCATGACTCTTCATACAACGCTGCTCATAAGATTAGAAACCCATAATAAAGCTGATTAAAAAGAGCAATAAAAAATACTCTTTTGTAAATAGATCTTAATGCCTTAATTTAAAAAAAAGAAAAATCCAACCTTAAAGGACACCAATTTTCATTGTGAATGAATAATGTATTGTAAATAAATAAATGTTCTTCCTTAAAATACAGGGGGCATAAGTATACACCCCCCTATGTTCAAATTCCCATAGAGGAATAACTGGCCTTTATTATTAAAGGCCAGTTATTTCATGGATCAGGATACTATGCATCCTGATAAAGTTTTCTTGGCCTTTGGAATTAAAATAGCCCCCCGACATCATCACATACCCTTCAACATACATAGGATAGGCATGAGATACTTTCTATAAAATCATCTCTCAATGCGAATCAAACCAGTTATTAGTCTAACTGAAATAAAACCATGCCATGAGATTCTGTCTTGTCAAAATTTTACTTGTAATTTCTAATGTCTCTTTGTTGTATCACTGTATAATGATCAGAGATGAAACGAGTACAAAAATATTCTACTTAAGCAAAAGCAAAATTATTTGTATGATCTTTCTCGGCCATGATCTACTCAGCCAGTAAAAGTAAAAAGTAGTTCCTTTTAAATGTAGACAGAGTAAAGGTTACTCAGTTACTTTTTTAACAGCAACTTTCCTTTGAGTTCAGCTTCACAGATTTGATTTAAACTGTAGCAAAATAAATACAACACTTCAAACAAAACATAGTTTAGTAAAAGTAAAATTACAGATTAAAAAAGCAAGTAAAAGTACCACAATATTATTCAATTACAGTTACGCCAGTAATTGTATTTAGTTCCTTTCCACCTCTGATAATGATAATAAATATAAAACCAAATAAGTGCTGCGATAAAACAAAGACCTAGGTGATTTATAGCATTTCTTCTACTTCCACTCTTTTACTTTAATGAAGCATTTTGAAGGAATTGATGAATCACTTTAAATGCAGGCTTCATGTTTCCAGTTCTTGCTTTGGTATTTATAGTAGAGAATACATAACATCTGTTCTTACCCTGCATGTGAATGACGTAGATACAGCTGTTGTATGCAGACAGCAGAACCCTCACAGAGAGTGTACCACTCCGCTGACTGCTTATGTCATTACTGGCAATGCAGTAATAGTCGCTGTCCGTTTCCACGGTGCCACAGTGTAGGTATAAGTCTGACGAGCGGTGAAGCAGAAAATCCTTGTAGTTTGTGTACCAGGCGTAACGAATGCCAGTGCCCCTTGCACAACCACAGCGCACGGTCACTGGCTGACCCCAACATGTCTGCCTGTCCACCAGAGAGCCCAGGGGCTCAAGACTGGGTTTAGATACCGGAACTTGCACAAAGAAGAAAGCAATGTATTTAGAATTCAGCTTGAGAATAGGAATACAAGTCCATAGGCAGTCCATGAGTGTCATAATGACGGCTACAGGAAATGATTCCTACCACATTCAATACAAAACATTTTGTTTTAGTGTTAGATAAGTTTCAGTAACACTGTACTTGACTTTTTCTACATAAGCGTGACATGACACCCTAACCATAACCATAACCATAAACAATAACTTCTCGTTACAAAACCAAAGAAAAGAAGCATTATGTAATAAATGTTGATTATAATCTTTTATGAAACGTTCATGGCAGTGTCATGTCACTCTTACTGTATGTAGATACCTCTTTTTTGTGATCAAATATTTTTATTTTATTTAAACAATTAACAAACAATAGACTGGGACAAAACAGAGAGGAAAGATTGGGGGGGGGGGGACCAACAAAAACACAACATCTCTTATGTAGATACCTTCAAGTAAAGTGTTACCTAAGATTCTTAAACATCTCAATACTGGACTATAGTTTAACCTGCACAAACACTAGTAGATAAATAGATAGATAGATACATAGATAGATAGATAGATAGATAGATAGATAGATAGATAGATAGATACATAGATAGATAGATAGATAGATAGATAGATAGATAGATAGATAGATAGATAGATAGATACATAGATACATAGATATTGATCCCAGTAAAATGGGAAATTACAAACAAAATCAGTCACACAACACAGAATATAAATATAGAGAAAATACTAGGATACAATATACAGTACATACATACAATATACATGAAATAATAATAGGATAAAATACAAGAACAAAACTTTTAATATATACAAGTTCAGAATACAAAAATGTGCAACTGCAATTAGCGTAACTAGTAGTATTTATAGTATTTATACTTTTAGTAGGAAAAAGGTCCAAGGCTCTTAATTTATTATTATAAACTTTATTTAAATGGCTATTTCATATTGAAGTCTACGTTAAAAATAGAACTGGGAAGAACCCACGCGTATTGGCACAAAGCAGCCTTCTAAATCTTTGCCTTTCTGAAGAATTTAGGCTTTTTATTAATTTTTTTCACAAGAAAAGTAGCTTTTTTACTCTTTTGAGGCTTTGTGTTTCCTTTCCAACGTGGTTGGTTTTGAACTTCCGAGCGTTCCAGCACTCTTTTCAGAAGGTACTATTTGTGTAGGTTGTGCATTTTTATTTGCCATGTTTGTACATCCTTTCCTGTGTATATTTCTGAGTAATTGTTCTTGTAGTCTATCCTATTTCTAATTTCTTGTATATTCTCATGTGTCTTATAGTTGCTGCTGTAGCACTTCAAAAGCATTTTTTTTATCTTATCTAATCTATTAAAAAACTCATATTGTGATTTGGGTTTGTTCTTACCTTCAGTGATGACCACATTAACTGAAGTCATGATGTCAGAATACACTTTGTCTATCCCAACCCAGTATACTCCAGTGTTGACAAGTTGGAGATCTGTGACTTTTACAATCAGCCCTCTTTTTCCTGCATCTATTATGTGAGCCCTGTGTGTATTTTTAGTTTTTCTTTCTGAATCTACCAACATCTCACAGGTTCTTCTAGAATCCCCTCGGCACCAGTACTTTTTACTGTACAGGAACCGGCTTGTGTCATACTTGCAGATGAGAATGAATTCTCCTCCGATATGTGCTGTGATGTCCCTTTTATCACACTCCAGCTGAAGACTTGCTGAAAAACAAGAGTCCAATCAGAATGAAACTGCTGATAGCCACAGCAGTCAGAGGAATGCACTGGTTTCAGGTTGCTCCACAAAATGTGCAACTTTCAATTTAAATGACTTCATTTCATTTTTTGACCCAGATTATAATCCTGAACAATGAAAAAAACTAAAGTAAATTCAATGTTGGTTTTCAGGCAGTTACTTGAGAAATTTCCCATGTGAAATAACATTTGCTTCTGCATAATATTATATTAATATGTTTGTGTAACACATTTCCACATTGTAGGTAGATCCCACACATTTCACATATAAAGTTAGAAGGATTTTATGATGATAGAATATAACATAATGAAATAGTTATCATGAACACATCCAAAAATCACGCACAGTTACACCATGATGACTATAGCTTATTACAGAAGCTTACATACATATATTTTTTTAAATCAGTTTCACTTACTAATAAAGATAGGACTATTGTTAAAATTACAGTTTAATATAAAATTTTATTCTTGGTGTTTTGCAAAAAAACTGCCCCTCAAATGGACATCAAATCTATTTTCCATTTTCCAAAAGGAATATTCCTTTTTAGACCCTTTATGATAAATAAAAATGGCATTATGATAAGTAATACAAGTTGCAAATCTTAGCCCACTCACCATGAAAAAGCACAATCAGACACAGTGTCCTCATTTTGATGTTTGAAGTTGTAGGAATGAAACGGTAGATCACACTCAGGAAGCTGTAGAGATGGACTGTGGTTAGCGTAGCTTCCTGTAGGTGCATTGTGGGTTATAGAAAGGCCTTTGCATGCTGCAATGCACTGAACACACACATAATCTGTGCCATACGCCACATTTGCTTCAGGTTGTGTAATAAATGGTCCCTTGAAGCATGTACAGCCAACACACATCACAGTTTGACTTGTTTTTTCACATTTGAGATGATCATCACTCGGTTGCTTAGATTGTCCGACTGTGTTTCTATTTCGTCACAAACTGGCCTAAAGTCAGTGACAAATACAGGAAATCACACATGACATCAACTTTTTAACAAATTGAGTTTATTGTAAACAGGGGTAAAATGTAAAGAGTTATGTTTCTCAGGTAGGTCAGAAATTAATGCAGTGTATGGTGGGTGCAAACAAAACACAATATCTTAACCCTCGTGTTGTCCTCGGGGCAAATTTGTCCCCTTTAAAAATGTCTATATCTGAAATATGGGTTTATTTTTAACCAAATAACCACAAAAAAATTGATGGATTTCATACAACTCTTTGCAAATACAATTGATCACTTTCATTCCTAACTAAACTCATCTGTACGTTCCTCTGATCTTAACTAATAGTCAAAATAATTCCTAATTTCTGCTTTTTTTAATTCAAATATTAAGTATAATTCTATATAAATGAGTGTTATTGAATGAATTCCAAAAAGTAGCGTAAGGTGGTGTTATTGAAAACAAAACAAAAAGTCTGAAAAACGGACGAAAATGTCAAATTTCTGTCCGTTTTTGACCCGGGAGGACAACACAAGGGTTAATCAAACCAGCTGGTGGGAAGAAGAGAGATGTAAGAGATGAAGAAACTTTTCTCAGCTGGAATCACGTTCAATTTTAATTCAATTAAAGTGTCAATTTATAACAAAAGTTATCTCAGGACACTTTACAGATAGAGCAGGTCTAAACCCCACTATAATTTACAGAGACCCAATAATTCCACCCCAAGAGCAAACATTTGGTGCGACAGCGGTGAGGAAAAACTTCCTTTAAACAGGCGGAACCCTCGGACTGACCCAGGCTCTTGGTGGGCGGCCATCTGCCTCTGCCAGTTAGGACACAGAGACACAGATACAGGTAAACTGAAATATGATGTCTGATGTCCTCCCCTACTCTGCCCATCAGCTCCTCAGCCAGGAAGCCAAGCCAACCACACAAGCAACATGCACCGTTCACAGTATACATAGTATACAATAAAATCTCACAAATTTATGAGTACATAGAACCGCTCGGCTCCATGTCAGAGTATCCATTTGTGTAAATGCACCACAAAGCCACTAGATGTCACCATGTTTATGTACGTAGTGTACAACACCTGCTGGATGCAGGGAGCAATGCATTGTTGTCTTCTTCATGTCAACCAAGGCACACTGGGCTACCTCCTCTCACTTGAACTGCACGTCAGCTTCACTGGTAAGCCTGTTGTCAGCATATTTTCTTATAATCTGGATACTGGTATTGTTCTCTTTACCATCATAGCTAGGGTATTCTTTTACTTATATGTTTGATTATTTTTAGCCATACTCTTATAATAAAGGGAAGTCTGTAGGGGTGACTTAACACCTGTAGTTCCTTGAAACAGAGATTCTCCCATTGCTTTAGAAACTGCTTGCACACAAAATAAATTGCAGTAAGTTTTACAAGTAAAGGCAAAGTGTACTTTATTGTATTTCACAGCCTGTGCTGTGGTTTACTAAAACAAATGGCTACTGTGGACAAGTCATCTTTATTTAATTATATAGCACATTACATCTACAGAGACAGACATTACATAGATAAAAAAGATCATAACAAACACCAATACACAAGTGACATGATAAAAAACAAAGTCAAGTGAAGAATAAGGAAGTTTGGAGAGGGAATTACATTAACAAGAGGTACAAACAGCTAAAAGTTAAAAGCAAGTGAAATAGGTGGTTAGATTTAAACATGGCAATCATTGAACATGCCTTATTGTGGGACGGGATGCTGTTCCAAAGCCTGGGAGCAGAAAAAGAGAGCCAGGGACTAGAAGGAGCTGTTGAAAGGATGGCCTATACGGGCTGAATATGGAGACAAACAGTAGGTCTAAATGAAGACGCAGAGAGAGTTGAATGGGTTGCTGCTCAGAACATCAGGATTTTCTGGATTCTCAGACAGCGTCTCACTTTCAACCACTCCCTCGGCCTCCATCCCTCCCACATCCCTCTTCTCCACTCCTCTTCTGGGTCCTGAATGTTGTCCAACAGGCTAGGCTGCCTGCATTGCAACAGTATTTCGTGATTGTTCAGATGCATAAACATGTGGCCCACTTTGTTTGTGGGTGCTCCCTTTCCTTTCCTTCTGCGACGCTGTTACGCAGTGAAACACCAGTGTGACTTTAGGACCCAGTGAGAGACACACAGGGGGTGCGGCAATGCTTTTTAATCTGACCACAGAACCTGTTAGCTTAGTTTTGCTTCCTCTAAGACAGTTCTCATGTTTCTTCACAATAGTTCCTTGATGTGACAGTTGCAATAGAGAAGTGCTCTAAACAGAAGCAGCGCCTACAGCCCTGAAGCCAAGCCTGGCAAAACCTAATCCATGACCCCTGGACATGTGGACCTTTGTGTCCTGACATGCCTGTGAAAGGTGCCCTATCCCAGGCAGTGAACAGGCAGCCATGGAGCAGCAAGCCCAGATTCTGAGGAGCCTTCTGGCCCAGTTGGAGATACAGGAGGCTGTGGATGAGCAGGCAGCGCACGGAATTACCGGGGAGTTTGTGGTAAGTCAACTGTTGTCCAAAATGTACTGTTGGGTATTGCTATTGTAGATGGAGCCTCCACACAGTAGACTAATTTCCTCCGTGGCTTTCGTTATCACATCATCAGAAGCCATGTCATAAAAGCTAAGCTTGCTTATATCGAATAAACTGACTGAACTGTACATGTTCATTTCAAAATTTCACAAAAGGCATCATGTTCAGGGAAGTAACACGCTGCTGTTGTAACGCCACATTTGTGCTTCCTCTTTGCGCTGATGTTTGTCATTAAAGGCGCAAGAACAAGGAAGACCCATATGCAAATGCCTTCTAACATTTAACAACTATCAAAGATTTCAAGTCAGTCTTTTGTCATTTATAAGTCTTGTATACATATAACAATTCACACATACACGCACACACACACAGACACACACACACACGCACATATACTGTATATAGTCACAAATTATAACTATTGCTCAGAAGTTCTGAAGCCCAGGATAACATCATCTGTAGGCTGCTGCCATGGTGATGAGTGACATGACTGTGCCTGAGGACGGCACCGTGTGCTTTACATGCTGCTCCCACCCGACCACTCCAGAGGAAGGGGTCTATTGCATCACTTCCTTTAAGAACAAAAAGCACTCTGTGGTGGTAGCAGCACAGATGGTCCGCAAGGCCTTCAGCAGACTGTTTGGTGCTGCGAGAACTGGCCTCCAAACAAAAAGACCAGTGTCTTAACAAATCCTGTAAGCATGGACGTGCCATGACTTTAATTTGAGAGTCAGACCTTCCACACAGTAAATCGCCCATGTAAGCCTTGTGTCAGTTTCTAGTAAAGTGAGTCACAGATTCTGGTCATCCAGGGTTGAATCACTGTAAAAAAAAAAAAAACTAATGCATGACCATCGTGGGAATGGTCAAATGTAATCTGTTTGCCATTTGCCCCCTCTTTTTGCTGACTCTCCTGTAAGACTGAACAAGTATGTACTGTACTGCAAAAAATGCCCAAAACATTAATGATATAAATGCGTCACAACTATCATCAAAGACTTGTGATATTATAGATTTGTGTCACAACGGTAAGGTGGTAAATACAGTTATCTGTGACCTGAAACCATCATAAATATGAGGATTTTTTTTTTAATTCTCCTGTTGTCCTCAGGTCAAATTTGACACGTTTTCAAAGTTTCTACATCAGAAAATGTGTGTTTCTTTCATGCAAATTGCCTAAAAATAACATGGGCTGTTCTATACAACGCTCTTCTCAAGGAAAAACAAGAATCAGATCTCTACTTTCATTGAATTTGGGGTGTTTTATTAAATGTTACAGCATTTCTCCAAATTATGGAGTGTGGCCTAGACCTACTCTATCTGTAATCTGTCTCGACATAACCCTTGTTATAAAGACAACACAAGGGTTAATTGGAAACTTTTTTTTTTTAATTTGCCCAAAAAATCCCAACCCACATATGTTGGAACTCAGGTTACTTTTAATTTTGCCTGTATTACATTGATTACAAATTAATATAAAAGTTGGTTTTGCCAATTCATAGTTGGGCAATCCCAGTGGTGTTGTGTAATGAAGTACATATTGTATCTTCAAGTACTGTACTTCTTGAGGTACTTCATTTTCATTTTCTGCTACTTTATACTTTTACCCTACTACATGTCGAAGGAAAATATTATACTCTTTACCTTAATACATTTTTTTAAATTTTGTTTATTTGCTGATGCCACCAATTTGTTTTGTTCTGGGAAAAACCTAGAGCAGCTTTTGGATACAGTGGAAACTGAACTTGACTCTTTTAAACGGTGGTTTAATCTTAACGAGCTGTCCCTGAACATAAATAAAACTAAATACATAATATTTGGACATTGGAATTTCAAGAATTTTAGACATATTATGTTAGATAATATTGAAACAGAAAGAGATAACAAATTTCTCGGCGTTGTCATAGATCACAAGATGATGCAGGAAACCCCATGTTAGTCATATTAAAACTAAAATATCAAAGTCCATAACAATTCTGAAAGATAGTAGCCTAACGGTGAGGCAGAGTAATTTTACACTACTATTATATATATTCCTACTCTTAATTCCTATAAACGTCTACTTCTTTAAGATCTGCATTTCTTCTACCACTGGGTAAAGTTAATTATGTTATTGTATACTCCCTGTATATGTAAATATGTACTGTATGTCCCTGCATATAATGTCCCTGCATATAAGGCCTCAAGGAACTTGCAGGGGAAATTACAATATTACAAGTAAAATCATGTTTGAATATCTTTATTACACAAATGGTATATCTAATCATGTTTGTCTTCCTTATTGCAGTAATGTTTAACTTATTGTCTTATGTTGTGGGAATGTCAACAAATGTTGCTCCAGCCAAAAGGTCATACGCTTTGGCCTGTAGGGTTTGTTAAGTTCTAACATCTGAGACGCCAAGGCTGATGAGAAGCAGCCTTGGCTGGATACGAGATTAGACTGTTCCAAGGTATAAAAAAGACAAGTCAAGTCAATTTTAGTTATATAGCCCAATACGGTAAATCACAAATTTTCCTCAGGGATCTGTACAATCTGAACAGCATACAACTCCCTCTGTGCTTTTTGACCCTCGCTTCAGATAAGGACAACCCCTCAAGTTGCTCAACCAAGAGCAACAGAAGAAAAATCCCTCTCCCAGGACAGACAGGCGTGCAATAGATGTCATGTGTACAGATATCCATAGATATAGGCCGGCTTCTCATCAGTGTGACCATACTGTAAGAGATTTCTGTCTCTTCCTCTTTATCAGAGTGGAATTGCAAAATTGCAATGACACACGTTACATGTTATGTCACACCTGTCATGTTACACCTGTCATGTTTTGACAATGAGCATTATATTAGCTTACAACTATATTTCTGTGGAACACAACAGCATGATGGTTTATAATCATATAACAAGGCAAATGTATACAGCACCATTGTCAAATCGGGAACTCCAAATTTCCATGCGGTTCAATCGTAACTTCTTTAACAACAGATTAACATTACGCTTCATAAAGGTCATTTTTTAACCATCGAGCACCTTCATTTATCAGAGTGTAGAATTAGACTGAAAAGATTGTTCCTTTGTTTGGTTTACAGAGAAAAAAGACATTTACACGGCTTCAAGGAATAATGACTTGAATGTCTATTGCTCTGCGTATTCTGTTGTTATTGTTGTACAGTATTTAAAAAAAAAAAGTTAAATGTCTTACAAATGTATACCCTGTACGGCGTCCTTGAGTGCAGAGAAAGGCGCCTTTAAATAAAATGTATTATTATTATGTTTATTAAAATGCTGTAGTCTATTACAGTAGGATAACATTTTTTATGCTGTTTTTCAGAGGTTAAAATGCCAGTCAACCAAGTACCGCACTGACAAGACCTTCCCCACCAAGACAGCAGATAAGCAGGAGAACATCAAAAAAGAACCGCTACAAAGACATTGTTCCATGTAAGCTTTGCTTAAGGCATTATTGGGAAAATGTAACTGTATAAGACTACTTACTGCATACTTCTGCATAAGATGACTTCTGACATTTTGATCTCCATATATTAACACCTCTGGCACATTAATGCTGGAAATAAATGTAAATGAATCATAGAATCATCACCCAACGATGCAATTTATTTTTTATATGTATGATGACCTTAAATTATGCAACATGAGCTTAAAAAAAGGTTATACATTACATGTTCTACTTTAACGTGGCACAAGTGTGACTAATTATATATATCTTATCTGTTTTATTGTGTAAAATACAAGATTTTATAATATTTATAATCCTTGGACTATGTTAAATGTGTTCTTCTAATATCAAGAAAAATGCACGATTCATTCTATTTTGTTTTAATTCTCTGATCTTTTTTTGCCATAAAGGTGTGAAAGGCCCAAAAAGCACAGTAAATGACTCCTCAGTTGTTATTGCTATTCATAAACTACATATTCCTCTCCTTTCAGTTGACCACACCAGAGTAAAGCTCACTCTCATCACAACTAAAAATGACACGGACTACATCAATGCCAGTTTCATCAAGGTAAAACAACAGTGTCTTTGTAAGGAACATTTTTCACATTACTATACATTTTATAGTATATGTACATATTGTCATTGTCGGGCAGAAACGTCTCAATTTTTTTCTTTTTCTTTTATAAGACAGTCACTAGGGGTTGACCGATTCTGGTTTTTCAGGGCCGATACCAATAACCGATATTTGGAACCAATATGCATTTACAGTCAAATGAAAATCTTTTAGTCAAAATGAGCACTGAATATTTTGGAATGTTACAAACTTCAACACAAACGGGTTTAAATTCTTCAGGCAAGTATGTAATAAAACCATGCATGATTCCAAACCATGACGTCTTAGCGTATTACCAACAGTAACCTTGGAAACGGTGGTCCCAGCTCTTTTCAGGTCATTGACCAGCTCATCCCGTGTAGTTCTGGGCTGGCTTCTCACCTTTCTTAGAATCAATGAGACCCCACAAGGTAAGATCTTGCATGGAGCCCCAGTCCGAGGGAGATTGACAGTCATGTTTAGCTTCTTCCATTTTCTAATGATTGCTCCAACAGTGGACCTTTTTTCACCAAGCTGCTTGGCAATTTCCCCGTAGCCCTTTCCAGCCTTGTGGAGGTGTGCAATTTTGTCTCTAGTGTCTTTGGACAGCTCTTTGGTCTTGGCCATGATAGTAGTTGGATTCTTACTGATTGTATGGGGTGGACAGGTGTCTTTATGCAGCTACCGACCTCAAACAGGTGCATCTAATTTAGGATAATAAATGGAGTGGAGGTGGACATTTTGAAAGCAGACTAACAGGTCTTTGAGGGTCAGAATTGTAGCTGATAGACAGGTGTTCAAATCCTTATTTTCAGCTGTATCATACAAATAAATAGTTAAAAAATCATACAATATGATTTCTAATATTTCTAATATGATTTTGATATGATGATGCCGTAAACCTTTTAAATCTGAGCATGCACGACTCAAATCTGCACTCGACTTACATCGGGGAGTGACACATGCTAACTGCTTTTTTCTGCTGTTGCAGACTGCTTACAAAGCTGAAGCGGAGTCAAAGTAGCACACTTTTTAATGATTAACTTTCTCAGTTATTCGGGAAAATAAAACACAGATTTTGCCAACTATTGACCTAGACAACCGGCCAGGGACGATAATTGGTCGATCCGTACCCTTTATGTCTGTCTGTGGTTCTTACAAATATTAAGTGACAAGGGGATTGTGTCTGACTTCATCTGAGAAAAATACCTCGCTAAAATATTTTCAAATGATCCTTTTTTAATTTAAAAAAAAAAAAAAAGCAATGGTTTTGGACATATGTTTTTTTTGCCTGACAGCGACGATATATGTAACTAATGTGCTTTGTACAAAATATTACTCACACTGACTCGTGACTGTAAACTGTGTTGTGTCTACAGGGAGTGTCAGGCTCCAGGGCCTACATTGCGACTCAGGGTCCTCTGCCTCACACAGTACTGGACTTCTTGAGGATGCTGTGGGAGTACAACATAAAGGTAGGACATGCCTGTTGTCTGTGGGCACAACAATGTGTTATAACACATAATGTTGCCTTTTGAACTACAATTATCATGCTTCAGATAAAATGATCTTGAAGCTTTTGCACTATTTCATTTTTTATTATAAACTATAAACTTCACCTGATACTATGTATCATGTCCTATACTTTATCATAATGTACCATATTATACTATATTATGTCAATATGTTACAATGACTCTTGCATTATATTCTTTTACAGTAATACAGATTAATACTATAAGCACTACTTAATCATATCATATGATAGTCTTGTGTACACTTTACATAGACCCGTTGACTCTGCTGCTATTTATCCCACCACTGTCACCTTATCATGTCATCTTGACTCAAAATACTCTTGTGTAGTTTCTAGGGGTGCGGAAAGAAACTTATTGATACACGGACGCCTTTAATTATATAAATTGCAAATGAGAATTATTTTTGCTACTAGAATAATTAATTAAATAAAATCATTTTATGCTCATTTTCAGGTTCATAATTGTAATTGGAGGTTGTGCCAGAATAGGTTTACATTGTTTAATTTTCAGAAAACACCATATTTTTGTCGTACTGCACATTTCTGTTGCTGTGTGTTGAGCATGCTCAGCACCTAGGTTAGGACTACTAGCCAGTCAGAAGCAGTGTAGGGTGGGCCCTGACAAGCAAGCTAGTGTGGGCCAAAACAAACCCGCTTCTGCCAGTAACCTATGGCGTTGGCTCAGCTGTACAACCTAGAATGGAAAAAGACATTTCAGAGTAAGTAATTTAAATTGTAACAAATTAGTCTTTCATACGTAATGTTTTAATTCTGGACAGTGTTTTCTGTTGGAGATGGTAAGTCCCTTTGGGGGGGACTTTGGGCATTTTCACTTTGAAAACCTATTATGTGCACAAAAATATGTAACACTATAAAGGAAGCCAAAAAGCACAATATGAGCAAATTGAAATGAGATGAAAAAACAGATGTTAGCAAAGTTTTCCTGTAGGGACATAATTTGAAGTTGAACAAACAAGTTAATAAATTGTAATTAATGGCAGAATATCGCAAAATGTTTAAAATTGCTATAATATTGTGTCATAACATAAGTATTGTGGTACTATCATATCGCCACCGCTGGTAGTTTTTACTTTTAATCAATTCTTATTTTAGTTAAATAACTTTTTAGCATTTTTCTCAGTTGTTTTTCTCAGTTTGTTTGATATTTCCCCACTGGGATTGAATGACTATCTTACTTCTTATACCTTGGTTACATAAACTGACCTTATGAACTTTTTTGGCTTTAGGTTGTAGTGATGTCCTGTCGAGAATTTGAGATGGGAAAGGTAACTACATTATGTACATTTCCACATTCACTTTTCTCTTAACAGACAAACTGTGTTCCGTTACACTAATATTACTACTTCTGCATTTTGTGTGTCCATTAACTTTCAGTTTGCAGTGGTTTTATAAACCACTGACCAGGGTAATTGTATGGGTGTGTTTATTTGTGAAGATTGAAGTGTGAAAAGCAGTGTGACTTATCTTCTTTTTCTTGTAGAAAAAATGTGAGCGCTACTGGCCACAGAAACAAGAGCAGCCGTTTGTGTGTGAGCCTTTCACAGTTCACTGTGTGAGTATTTGTATTCTTACAGTCACACTTTTCATTTTGATGGATTGCTGTAAAACAATTCATACAGTTTGTGTTCATATGCTGACACTATAACTTCATGACTCTATTTGACACTATCTTCGGCCAACATCTTTGTCAAGCAACACTTGGTTTTTAGGGGATGTAAAAATACACTCAACTCACGATTCGTGTCATTTTATGTTCACAGTACAATTTGTTTAACTGAATAAGAAGCAGACAAATGACTGAAATATATTCCTTTATTTATATAAACTGTGCAAAACATGTGCCCTTTTATCAAAACTGCAACTGAAATTATTATGAAAGAGTTTTATCTTAAATTAAAAAAAATTATATATATACTGTATATATACTGTATATACAGACAGAATATCAGCTGATCTGGGTGGGGGGCTGATCTTTAATGCAATATCTACATTGCCCATTATCAGCAACCATTCATCCAATGTTCCAAAGGCATATTCTGTCACTAATCTGATATCCTTTAAAAAAAAAAAAAAAGAACTAAAAAAACATTGGAGAACCCTTTGGCAATTATGTAAGCACATAATGTAATCTGAAAACTTAACGCATTTATATAGATTTTAACCGATTCACATTGCATCATTATATCCCTATTGCTTAGTAATTCAATACAACAAAAAATTACATTAACCATTTTTGTCAAACATCAATAATAAGTACTCACCTTAAGGATGCACCGTCGTGTTTTTTGGTTTACAGGATTCTGAGGAAAATAAAGGAGATTATCTTACAAGGACTTTAAGGCTGACTAATCGCAACGTA
The DNA here is from genome assembly GCA_026937815.1 of Etheostoma perlongum. Lineage (NCBI taxonomy): Eukaryota > Metazoa > Chordata > Actinopteri > Perciformes > Percidae > Etheostoma > Etheostoma perlongum. The sequence continues at coordinate 6,829,039 of CM049377.1, forward strand.
AGTAGTGTGCATAAAGTACCCTGACTGTGAGAACAAATTTCAGGGTAAAATTCTCCTAAAACAAGCAAGAGATGATCAGATTACATGTCTTTAGCAGCTACAAAGACTAGAGCATTTGTTGATGTCTCCAAACATGTGGTCCCATATAACATCTTGCATCTACTAAACTCATTTGATTTATGTTACTCTTTAGCTTTCACAATGATACACTAGCAAAAAGCAAGGTAAATGTGTTTGTCTTGAACTGGTAAGACCGTGTTATTAAATGAGCTCTTAAAAAGAGGCTTTATCGTCTACAATGCTTTTATTTGTTCCAGTGTAGCCGAACTTTGAAACAGCTGCACTATTTAAACTGGCCAGATCACGGTGTACCAGACTCCATCCCTCCAATCTTGGACATGTTGCAAGAGATGCGTTCCTATCAACCCCATGATGATGTCCCCTTTTGCATCCACTGCAGGTCAGGCTTCTCTGTGGATTTTTATTGTTAACTATATACTCTATATCCACAATGTTCCACTTCCAGGATTGCTCTGGTGCCGCCAGAAATTGCGTCGGATGCATGTCTTTTCAGTTGATGTCTGTTTCCTACCGCTTTTTTTGTGGTAGAATTTTAAACTCTGATTGATTTATGAGGACTATGGTTAACTGCTTCTTAAATCTCTGCATGGTAAATCGAGACAGCTAGCTAGACTATATGTCCAATATGAGTTTTCTCTCCCACGACTACAACAACTTTGGAACACACACGTTCCCCCGAAACATGAGGATATTTTGCAGCGGCACGGTGGCTCCTTGCGCAGCTTAGCGCTGCCCAAGACCCTCCTCCGCAGAGCCGTGGAGGAAGGTCTGGCGATGCAAGACTAATTCTTAACTACTGCTACGAAAAATAATAGAAAGAGATACTTTATTTATCCCGAAGGAAATTATGGTGTCCAGTACCTTATACACAACATACATACATAACATAAATACAAAGAATGATATCAATAGTGTGGCCTTACAGTAAAGTTTGATTGTAGCATGTTTAAAGGAGCGGTGTGCAAAAAATGCAGAAAGTTGCACAATTAAGGTGCAAGAGACCGCAAATTCTATATCTATACAAGTACAACAGGCAACACAATATCAAAAATATAATAAGCATTACCTTAACTATACATAGATACTAGGAAAAGACTTTAAGTTAAATAAATAATAATAAAAATAAATCTTAATCCATCTACTATGAATAATTTCAAGCCTGTTTCAGCAGTTTATAAGCAGCTAATTACCTTTCTTTGTGATAATAACATCCACAACAAATATCAATCTGGTAACAAAGAATGATGAAAGGCATTTAGTTGGAATTTCTGGAAATGTCCTCCACTGGTTACATATGCGTTAAAGCTTTTCAATGTTGGTAAACATGCTTAATGGTGTTCCACAGGGTTCTATAATCGGTCCACTATTCTTACTGTACATGCTCCCTACTGGGATAAATTATACAACAACATGGTGTGAAATTTACAGTGGTGCTCATAAGTTTATAAACCCATGCTAAAGTTGATTAAAAAGAGGAATAAAAAAAGAATCCATTGGAAATTGATCTTACTGCCTTAATTAGAAAAATTAGGAAAAACAAATCTTTAAGGACACCAATTTTCTTTCTGAATGAATAATTAATGAATAATAAATAAATAATTGTCCTTAAAATATAGGGTTAAATTGTTGTTAAATTCCCATAGAGGCAGGCCAGTTATTTCATGGATCCATGATACTATGTATCCTGACAAAGTTACCTTGGCCTTGGAATTAAAATACCCCCATATCATCACATAACCTTCACTTGGCATGGGGTGCTTTCCATAAAATAAGCTATTAGGCTAATTGAAATAAAACCATGCCAATCTCTAGGTACTGTATAATTTATAATAATAATTTATAATAATTTATTCTGTTAGGATGTGGGGCTATTTTAATTCCAAAGGCCAAGGAAACTTGGAACATAGTATCCTGATCCGTGAAATAACTGGGCTTTAAAAATACAAATCTGCCTGCTTCTATGGGAATTTAACACAGGGGTGTGTATATTTATGTCTCTTGTATTTTAAGGAAGAACATTGATTGAACATTCATAAAGAAAATTGGTGTCCTTAAAGGTTGGATATTTCAGATTTTTTTTATTTTTTATTAATGCATATTTCTCTTTTTAGTCAACTTTAGCATGGGTTCATAAACTTATGGTACACACTGTATAGCGAAGCGGACAATATTTAATCACAACCCCAACAGTCTAAATTGTTTGACTGCTTAAGCAGTATTGGAACTCTTGCAAAACAGGTTCAGAGGCAAAAAGCTTGGTATCATTATGGATTACGACTTACATGTAAGAAGGTACTCTGTGTCACTAAGACCATATTTTTCAATAGCAATATAGAAAAAGTATAGAAATATAGAAAAAAGTAGACCATATCTTGCACTTCCTGATGCAAATACACAAATTCCTGATTTGGTCCTCTCATCTTGAATGTTGCAGTGCTCTTTTAATTGGACTACCCAAGTAATAGAAAAGAAAGTAAAGAAGCTTGTGCAAAATGCAGCTGCCAGAGTCTTAGCCAAAACAAGTAAAATACACATCTCAGCATGGTAGAATCTTTTCACTGGCTTCTTCTTTAAAACTGAGGAACAGTCTCAAATGAATATTTGACAACTTCTGTAAATTTCCTTAAAAACATTTTAACACAAATCTTTGTTGTCGGTTGTCTCACTTATGTAATTGAAATATTTTATTTTGTACTAAGTTTTTTGTGGGCTATTTTTAAGTCTATAAAACTTTTAATCTGATTAACTTTTAAGAACATTTTTATGCAATTTTATGTAAAGCAGTGTATCTTAGGTACTGTATGGCAATTGAGATACAAATAATATTCATAATGATTATTATTATAATTCCTGATGGACGGGGCTTTTTTCTTGGTGCAGGCAAGCAGTGATCACACTGAAGAGTGACATGTTTGGTCCTAACTGAGTACTTAGTAGAGGAACACATTGCCTGTGGGCCGCATGTATATGTCCCTTATTTAGACCTTAGAGGTTAGGCATGCACCTCCTCCTTTTTCTTTGAGACAGGAAGTGTGCGTAGGCGGGTAGCCAACGACCCACTAGGCTTTAAAGTGTAGTGTGGGCATTTCCCCCACGTTTTTCCAACACTTACACTTTGGCTGACTTAAAACTCACATTTTAGTGAAACATACACTTAGATCATCAATCCACACACGCAACTGCATGTGTGTGTCCTGTGCTTGATTATTCAGGTAGGGTGTGGGGCCTTAAAGATATTTTGTTCTGTGAATCTGTGTGAAACAGAACTATTAGGTTTTCTTTGGGTGTGCACAAATATAGGTGCAGAATATTAGGTTGGCTATGGGGGGGATACCGGATATGTAGCTTAGTTTTTGGAATTGGCTACTTGATAGGAAGGATTAGTTCAATGTGCCATGTCAATGATATGGAAAAAGTGTTTTGTTTTCTGCTGTCCTTTTATTGGAAACTATGCAATACTTTGTTTAGCAGGTTAACAACAGAAATTGATTTTGCAAATATGGATGACTTGGCTGTTACAAATCATTTAAATTAGTTACTTGAACCTTTCCACATAAATACATACAAAGTATATTGAAGTACACACTATAATGCAACAGATCTTTTGGCTTTCTTTTTGTGGTACCTTTTGTTTTGATGACTAATTACTTAACTTGCCATATACATTAAGTAACTATTAATATGAATACTGTAGAAACATATGATCTGAAAGGGTGCCGCACCATGATGTGCCCACACCTTTGGAACGATGATGTGTCAGAAATGGAATGTTGAGTCAGTGGCAGATCCAACCTACATATCAGGAAATCACCCCAAGTCTGGGTGATATCACCACCAGACAGCTTTCAAAGACTAAATGTGATTTTGTTCCTCAACACTCACAGGAAAATGACAGAATATCCCAAACCACTCACATTATTCCACTTTACACTCCTGTCTGTCACAGTAACGCAGGTTTATTAATGGCACCCCACTATACTGCTAGGGGAACTGTATAGAGGCACCAATAACTATCTCACCCCACAATCAACCAAACAAACATACACTGCTGACTACTAGTAGGGTCGTCACATATGTACAATATTACAAATGAGAAAATTCACTTATCATCTACAAATTACTTCTCAGCTTACCCATACTAAATAATTTCAAGTTTAGAGTCAAAGCCTACAGCAAAAACATAGTTTATTTATTATTGTTTTAATGAAAGTACTGGATGGGTGCGGTTCGGACAATAAAAAATAAATAAATAAATAAAAAATAAAAAGATAATTTTGACACACTGTTTGAAATTGCATGCAAATAACATAACGGCTAATGACTTCTTCAACTCTTCTACAACCAATAATACTTTGAGTGAATGTCTGAGTTGTTAAAATGTGCTTTTTTTGCTGCTGTGAACGTAGTGCTGGCTGTGGTAGAACCGGAGTCCTGTGTGTCATTGACTATACCTGGAACCTCCTGAAGAAACAGGTAGAGACATTCCTGCCTCAATACTTTCTGCACATTATCTATGTAAAGTCACATTCATTTAACAGCAAAGATTCGAGATGCATTGTGCTGTTTGTGTGCTTGTTTTTAGATGATCAGTCCAGATTTCCGCATCTATGACTTAGTTCAAAACATGAGAACCCAGAGGCCCTCGGTGGTTCAAACCAAGGTAGTTCCTTTTATAAACTAACAAAGAATCAAGTGTATCCAATCTTTCAACGAGCAGAGCCACATTTCAAGCAATTCTTCACGTCAGTTGCTTCTTTCTATCAAAGATCTTTAGATGATTTGTGATTTGTCATGCCCCAGGGTTGTGTCACATAACAGAGCAGGTTTTTTTGTTGTTTAACCCTCAGGAACAATATGAGCTGGTGTACAGAACCATCAAGTCGCTGTTTGAGAGGTATCTACAGTCCATGGATGCCCAGACCTGCAAGAATGAGGTGAGTTTTTGAAACAATGGAAATGTTTAATGCTCTACCAACACTAACTCACATGTACCACTATCATCACAATCATCAAAGCAGAAACAACAGCTATGTGCTTGTGGTTTCACTGTAGTACTGATATAGACTGCAGTCACGTGATCGGAGTGGAAAATCATCAAATTTGCAGACAGATGAAAGATAAAGGTTGAGTCAATTCGGCCACTGCTTTACTTAAAGCTAAACACACACAAAAAATTAGTGATTTATTCAACTGTAAGCGCCTCCATATTAGCATACTGCATAATATTGCACACACCATGATACCAAACATACTGGGGCATTAACAAATAGTCTAGTTTAGTAGTCATCAACTAAATACCCACAGCGGAATGACTGTCATAAGGACACAGACTACTAACACACGCACAACAGAAAATGATAAACTGACAGTTACTCATTGTCACTATTTTGCACTCCTGGTTAGCATTCAAGAAAATGTTCGCTGCTTTAATTCAATTCAATTCAATTCAATTTTATTTATAGTATCAATTTATAACAAGAGTAATCTCGAGACACTTTACAGATAGAGTAGGTCTAGACCACACTCCATAATTTACAAGGACCCAACAGTTCTAGTAGTTCCTTCCAGAGCAAGCAACAGTGTGACAGTGGCGAGGAAAAACTCCCTTTTAGGAAGAAAACCTCGGACAGACCCAGGCTCAACAGTCACAATAAAAGATAATGGAACAGTGACTAAAAATAGTTTGTAGTAGTTCAAGGCATAGCAGGGCACTGCACGGCGTTACAAGCGCCTTGATTGCAGTCACACAGAACAACTATGACTTGTTTACCCAAATCGCCCACTGCTCGGATATCGGATGTAATAACATGCATATCTGATACATTCCCATCACTTCCTCCCTGCACCATGTGAAAAGCACAGATGAACGAATATTCTCCATGATGGGACAATATTCGAATAGTCAGTTGACCGTTCCGCGAATCCCCTAAAACACAGGTCTACACATTTTCAGAGCATTAATGCATTCACATTATTGATTTATTTTCCTTTATCAAAAGCTGTTGTGACTCACACTCCCCCCCGCTGAACTGCATAGGTGGCAACGGACGCGGCCGCTATCACACCTGACACTGAAAGCAAGCTCTCTGACCTGAGTGAGGAGTTGGATTTGCAGCCCCTGCTTGATGAAGAAAGCGATGTTTTTCCTCAGTACCACACTCCCTTGCCTTTAGAAAATCAAATGGACTTCAGAGCCAAGGACATGCACGGGGAACAGAAGCAATGGTATCTACTCCGGACCCTTCCTGAGGCTCTGGCCACCGCCCAGAACCTGCAGGACGAACCCAGGACTTCACCCAAACTGCTGAATACCAGCCACAGAGCCCCTCTAGTAGCGGAGAAGATACAGGACCCCGATGACATACTGTCCCTGAACATTCCACCTTCTTCAGCTGTGACAGCAGCCATTTGTCAGATGGTAGAGGACCCCTACTTTGACACTCCAATGAGCTCCCCTCCATCAGAGGAGGCACCAATGGATTCTACTGAAGACGCCAAACAATGGACGGATAGCTCCATCTTTTGCACGCCCTCATTGTTTCTGAACGACCAGACTCTGGAGCTTAACTCTCCCGCCTCAGGTAAATAGTCATATTGGTGCACGTGTTAGTCTTAAACAACTCAGACAACAAGGCAGTGGGATGCCATTTTGTCAAATGTCTTCATTAACCGATGTGACCGATTTTGTAGGTACTGAAGTTCATATGGATGAGGAGGTACCTCCTCCCTTACCTCAACGAACCCCTGAATCCTTTATAATGGCTGCGGATGCAGGTTGGTGTTCTCAGTGTAACTAAAAATAAACCAATAGTCCAATTACACTGGAATACATTGAAGCAAGCACATGTGGCTTCCCTGTTGTAGAAATCGTGCTATTTGCTTATATATCCCAGACATCAGAGCAGGGTTTTCCAATGTTTGTACGGTACCATACCCCCTCAGACTTTCAACCTCCAGCTACGTATGATTTTGTCTTTCAGAACACTCAGATCCTTATGAGGGGTTACTGGTTATCATTCCACCCAACGCTGCTGCCGAGGCTGTCCTGGAGTTGGGAGGTGAACAAATAAGTAGAACATTTCTAAAACTCTTAAATACCTGTTATAGCACGCTAAGTGTTTTCTTTTAATCACACATCTGCTGATAACTAATACCGGTGTTTTTTCTTTTCAATGTACTTTAAAGGGAGTGACATTTTGATGTGGAAAGTGTGGCAAAAGTGACACAATATTCATAAAAAAAATTATATGTTTTTCCAAATATTGCCAGGCAATCCCCCGTCACCTGTCCCCCCGCTTCCTGAGAGAACTCCAGAATCATTTGAGTTAGCACTGGATCAAGGTGACTTCATATTATCATAAATAATAATTTTTAACCCTTGTGTTGTCTTCCTGTCAAAAGTGAAAATCAACAATTTTGTTGATGCTTTTTTATCAACATTTTTTAACTTTCTTACGTTTTTGTCCCTTTTTTTCCAACACTTTTGATTCCCATTTCCCATGTTGGTCACGTTGTCAACACTACGTAACACTACCTTATTAACTTTAGTTTTACAGTTATTTTTGGAATTTATGGTCAATAAACCTCATTAATAGGAAATTATACCTAATGTTTAGAGTTAGAAAAGCAGAAGTAAGGAATTATTTAGACTAAAATTAAAGGAAATTATGTTGATGGATAATCACAGACTGGAATATGTCAATTTTTACTCAATACTATTACAAAACCACTTAATTTTTTTTTAAATGCTATAAAATTGAATAAGACCAAAATTACCCATCAAAATCACCCCAAAGAGCGTTGTGTAATCAATCATGTTATTTTGGGTAGTTATAAAGAACATTGATATAGGAAAACAGGTAAACAAAAAAAAAGATTCTGAATTATTTGTTTGACTTAAAATGTAATTTAAAAAAATGAGATACTGTAAAACTGCTGTAAATGTATGTTTTTAATAAGCCTTGTCAAAGCAACATTTCTGTCACTGCTTTGGGATAGACAGTCAATTTAATGAAATAATAAATAAATAAATTTATGGTTAATGTCTTTTTACAGCCAAAGGTTCTTATTATTTTTATTTTTATTTTTATTTTTATTACTGTTATTATTGTTATCTTTATGCTGTCTTCTATACTGTATTCTTGCTAAAACTCTGCTGGAAATTTCAATTTCCTTGCGGGAGTCATCCCAAAAGGATTAATAAAGAGAAGTCTAAGTCTAAAGCTGTCTATATAACTATTATTATGATACTGATTATTCTTGTCTTTCAGTTCCAGTGGAGCAGAAGTCAGCGATCACGCTTGCAGTGAACCGGAACAGAATAGGAATGTCTTCAGAATGGTCCGGGGATACAAAGCCCAGTGAGACCAAACCTTGGTTGAGGAGTAAGGTAAGCGTCTTCACAGGTTAATGGGGTTAATCGGTGTTTTAAGCCCTCAATGGCACTGGGATGAGGCAATGCTTAGGGTTAGGGTTAGGTTAGGGTTAGGGTTAGGGTTAAGTGCCCTGAAGTCAATGGTTGCAGCGCTGCCTGGAAGGACACTTTGGGGGCTTAAAACACCATTGAGCGTTAATGTGTGACTTCCCGTAAGTCAGTGACATGTGGGTTCAAAGATAAACCAAAGGATGGGTTATATGTATTAGGGCTGCAACTAACAGTCACTTTCTTTTTCTTTATGAATCGATTAGTTGTTTGGCCTATAAAATGTCCGAAAACAATAGAATCTGTGGATCAGTGTTTCCCAAAGCCCAAGACGATGTCCTCAGGTGTCTTGTTTTGTCCACAACTTAAAGATATTTAGTTTACTGTCTCAGACAAAACTAGAGAATAGTTACATTCAAGAAGCTAAAATCGGATAATTACTTTTTCTTTTTCCATAAAAAATGACACAAAACGATTAATTGATTATCAAATTAGTTGGCAATTAATTCAATAGTTGACAACTAATTGATTAATCCATTCATCTTTGCAGCTCTAACGCATATACACATTATTTGACCATATAATGAAGTCATCTGTTCAACATCTCTGGTAAATTAAACATGTGGACGATATGTTTCACTTGAACCATAAACTGTAAAGTGGTAATTCTAATTAAAAAAAAAAAACTATCCTGAAATTTACAATGGAACTGATGTTTTTTTAAATCATTCTGTATAAAAACACTTCAATATCAGACATTATAAATATTATGTCAGTTATGTAACAACATCCTTCTCTTTTTTGTAGAGTCTGAAAGCAAAAAAGACCTTCACAGGTAAGATATTTATAATAAGACTAATATGTATGTGCACTGGCTAATAATTAAGTCAGCTAACAAATTGACAAATTGTGATATGTAACTATATGACAATTCAGTTAAAGATGCTGTTGTAACATTTAAGTCATTACCAGATCATGTGATTTTTTTAAACTCATTTGATAGACTCAAGCTATCACACTTTCTGACGGTTGTTATGAAATATTACGTGTGTGTGATATTTCTATAGTATTGTATTTTCTTGTGATTTCTCCAGTACCAGAACCACATCCTGATTTTGCATCATATACAACTCCAAACCTCCACCCTTACTGTCCGCCTCTGGACCCAGTGACTCCTCCGTTGCTTCCTCATAGTAAGCTCCCCCCCACTGAACGACAGCATTACGATAGAAAAATCCACGGAAATTTCCGTCTTAATGTCTGTAAATGTGTAAAATCATAACATGCACCCACACATAAAAAGATGAGTGCCCTGTAATTAAAGAAAAAATGAATATCTTTGGTTGTGCAGCTGAGGAGAGCCTGAGTCCTCCCCTTCCCGACAGAACCCCAGAGTCCTTCATCCTCATCACAGACGAACAAAGTGAGTCAGCCACTGCTTTCTTGCAAGAGACACAATGTGGTCACTAAAATGGTGTTTGAGCATTTTTTTTTAAAATGAATCCAACATAATATTTGGAAAGATAAAGCAGCTTATTTGTGGGAGGAAAAACATGCAGAACTGATGCTAGGCTTACGGGCCTGTATGTAAGCTAGCCACTAAGTTATCCATCCAGATGCAGTTAGTTGATTTTATTTGTTTCACAGAATTAAAAAAAACAAATTATATTGAAGAAATACAAAAATACATGTGAGGGTGTGGTAGAAACCTGTATATAAAAAGCACAACTAAGATACATACACAAATGTAGATGTACAAAATTAAAAATTCACATCTATGTTTAACATTAAACCATATTGAAGGGAAGATAATAGGTAGACGCTCAGTCTAGGTGCTAGTTCTGGGTTTATCACCAGGTTCACTCAGGTGTGTCGGCCAGAACACCACTAGGCCACTTATTCCAGAGTACGAAATGAAGAGCTGAGAGGTAGTTCTTATTCTGGTTATTTATTTTCTCACTTTCTTCAATTGTGAGGGTAATTCTGAGTGTGTGGTTTCTATAAAGAGGGAAACAAATACAGATGAATAAAGGAAACATATGCATACACTCATTCCTCCTTACATTACCATACATAAAATAAACAATAGTCAGAATATGACTATATATCTCTAACTATAATAATGTAAACAGAGAATAAGGATTAAAACACTTCTTATATGCCCTTCTTTAAGTTACCGATAACATAGACGGCACTTCCTGTCATATATAATACAATTTAAAGCCTCCGACTAACTAAACGGCTGGATGCTTTTATTGTGAAAACCCCGGACCGGATGCTATGTTCGGTTCGAGCTAGCAAAGCCTCGACAGAAAAGCCTCGACCGCGGCACAGATAACAATATTTAACACTACTTACTTTGTATTCTACACAACCACAAAGTATTGTATAATCCTGACAATAAGTAGTAAAGTAGAAACGAGTTTAAACACAACGTTACATATTTTGGCCTGACGCCAGGTGAGCTGAAGCTCGAAACTAGCATGAATGAACGTGGCTATAATTAGCACAACGGTCGCGTAGCAACCCCTTGAACTCTTAACTATCATCCACGTTAACTAACACAAATAACAGCTGGAAAGAAGAATACAATATCACGAGTGAAGTAGCAGATATACTTACTCTTCTCATTTACACACACTCTTAAGTAAAGTGCCGCTCACAACTGCTATCCAACTGACCGACTAACTTTCATACTGCTTGTTAACTGTGTGACGTCTATATATATATAATATACATACCAGCATGCACTTTGGCTACCCTGCTACAGGCACTGAATAAAACGGGAGTAAATGTGAAACATAAAGCACAATATGGTCAACTGTACTAAATAATAGTAACATTAACATAACTTTGGGGCCTTTTCTACAGCCGCCGCCCCCAAATATATGGAATGCATTTGCTCATCAATAAAGGCAACAAAGTTCTATGGCTGGGGTGTAGTGGTAGGAGTGGAACCGTCTCCAACTTCTCCAGAAGGTAGTGCAGGGAGGACAACCAGCCTAGCAACTGGCCGGGTGTTGATTCTCTCCTTCACCTTTACGTCAGCAGACCTGATGTGCCCATCCGGGCTGGGATGAGTCTTGACCACTCTCCCAATGGGCCAGAGAGCCCTAGGAAGGTGTGGATCAGCAATCATCACTACACAGTCTTCTGCAATATCAGCTGGTGTAGCCTGCCACTTCTGGCGAGCTTGTAGACTCGGAATATAGAGCCGGATGAAACGGGCCCAAAAGTGGTCAGCCAAAACTTGGGAGTGTTTCCAACGGCGGCGACAGATGAGCTCACTTTCGGGGTAGACTACCTGAGGTAGCGAACCATCAGGCCGCCCCATAAGAAGAACACTGGGAGTCACTGGATCTGGATCGCTGGCATCTGAAGACACATAACCCAAGGGCTTACTGTTGAGGATCCCTTCCACCTCAATAAGTACGGTGCGAAGCACTTCTTCTGGAACAGGTTGAGCACCAACTGTAGCATAGAGTGCGCTCTTAACTGAGCGTATCTCCCTCTCCCACACTCCTCCAAAGTGAGGAGCTGCTGGGGGGTTAAAGTGGAAGGAGATCTTCTGTGGTGCAAGAACATGTTGCAGTTCGTTAGACATTCCAACGAAGGTCTCACGGAGTTCTCGCTCGCCTCCCTTGAAGTTTGTACCCTGATCGGAGAACAGCTCTGCAGGCGTTCCTCTACGGGCAATAAACCGATGAAGGGACATCAGAAAGGCATCCGTATCAATAGAGGTAAGGAGGTCCAAGTGTACTTCCCTAGTTGTGAGACACTTGAAGATAATACCCTATCTCCTCTCCCTGCGCCGGCCCACCTTGATCTCAAATGGCCCAAAGCATTCCATCCCTTTAGAATAGAAAGCAGGCTTGAAAAGGCGCAGACGGGCTGATGGCAAGTCTGACATTTTTGGCACTGCAGGTCTTGCCCTCCATCGCCGACAGTCCGCGCAGCTGTACCGGACAGCCTCGCGCCCTCGCAGGATCCAGAAGGAGCGTCAAAGCTCAGCAAACACCCGCTCTGGGCCCGGGTGACGGAGTCGGTTGTCAAAATCTTGGATCAAGAGCATAGTCACTCGATGACCTGGGTCTAAGATGACTGGATGAAGAGTGGTCAGTTCCAGGCCTTCTGCTCGACGTAGTCGTCCTCCAACACGTATGAGCTCTCCCTTTTCATCCAGCTCTGGAGACAGCGTGCGGAGTCGACTGCTGCTGGGGACTGGCTTACCAGCTTTCAGGAGGCTGTACTCCTGCTGAAAACTATCCCTCTGAGCCCTCTGAAGTATCAACTGTTCAGCCTGTCGGTAGTCTTCAGCTGTGTGCTTATCTTTATAGTTGGCCGCCCCATGCAGCTCCCGCACTGTCTCTTCCAGCAGCTCCTTCCAAGAGTTGTATCGGCCCGTGTCTGAAGTAGGCTGGCTTGGTGCAACTGTGGCGACCCCACAGAAGGTAGACTTGCGCATCTCTGTGGTATCTTCTGATTGTTCAACAGCGGGGTCCCTTGGCCATGAGTCGGGATTGGTCAGGAGGAAGGCAGGTCCCAGGCTCCATCTATTTGGCTGAACAAGCTCTCGGAGCGTCTTCCCTCGTGTTACGTCATCAGCAGGGTTTCTTGCTGTATCAACGTATCTCCAGGCGTGTCTGTCTGTCAGCTCCTGTATCTCGGCCACGCGGGTGCCCACAAAGACTTTGAATCGGCAGGACTCAGACCTCAGCCATGTCAGTACCGTTGTGGAATCAGACCAAAGGGTTGTCTGATCAATGTGGATGGTCAGTTCCCTCTTCAGCACCTGCGAGAGCTGTGCACCAGTAAGAGCGGCACAGAGTTCTAATCGGGGCATAGAGTGAAATCGCTTGGGAGCGACTCTGGAACGGGCCATCAGGATTGATAGATACACTTCACTTTGTCTGTCAGTGGTCCGGAGGTACGCCACTGAGCCATAAGCCTCTTCTGAGGCGTCGCAAAATACATGCACCTCTCTCTGAAGACCGGCGGTATCCACGTTCGTCGGCAAGTACGGTCGTGGCAGGGTTACTTGAGGTAAGACTCGTAGTTTGTCTTCCCAGTCTTTCCACTGCTGCAGAAGCTCCTGCGGTAGTAGTGGATCATCCCATCCCCTGTGTTTGTCCCAAAGGTGTCGGACAATTATCTTAGCTCTGGTGGTGTAAGGTAGAATGAACCCCAAGGGATCGTACTGACTCGCCAGCACCTTGTAGATATTACGCATCGTGGGTACACCATACTCTACATGACGATGCTTGTAGCCAAGGACATCGGTGTGGAAGAGCCAGCTTAGCCCTAGAGCAGCTTTCTTCTGGTAGGTGACTTATTACACCTGGTTCGTTGCTGGCCCACTGACGCAGATCAAAGCCTGCGGATGCGAGAAGGGCCCGTAGTTTGTCGACAAGATGCCTCGCTTCAGCAATAGTGGGGACACTCTGGAGGCAGTTATCCACATAAAAACATTTCTCAACTGAGATCCTCACCTCTTCATCTGACTGGCTGTTATCAAAGATGTGGCGTTGTAAAGCGAATGTGGCACAGCAGGGGCTACATGTTGTACCAAACGGTAGCACCTGCCACTCGTACACCACAGGGGGTCCTTCTTGACTGATGTCGCGCCAAAGAAATCTGAGCAGAGCACGATCTTCTGGGAGGAGGCAAACTTGGTGGAACATGCCTTTGATGTCTCCGCTAACTGCAACTGCATGTTCGCGGAATCGTAGCAGAACTCTCAGTAGTGATGCTCCTAAGGTCGGCCCAGGCAGTAGATGATCGTTAAGGTTCTGTCCTCGATACTGATAGGAGCAGTTTAATACTAGCCTATTCTTGCCATTATGGCTCACCATATGGTGAGGGATATACCATTCCTCACGATCTGCAGCTGGAACTTCAGGTCCACACTTGATGACAGAGCCCGCCTTTATAAGTTTCTCCATCTCCCTTTTGTAGGCTTCTGCCCGTGCAGGGTCTCTGGCCAGTCGCCTTTCTACACTTCGTAAACTAGGCATGACAGCTTCTTTAGCAGCTTGGAAGAGCGGCATGTCTCTCCGGCGGAGCAATGGGGTGGCGTAACGTAGAATGCCATCGACCTCTACCCTGATGGTTTTGGTCTCCAAGATGCTGATGGCCTCTTGGTCCTGCCTTGAACGAGTGACTAGTTTCTCGCTTCTGAATGGGACAGTGTCAACCTACCATAATCTCTCAACATGTTTCATCAGCTCGCTCACCTGGGGTGCTACGGTTGTAAATAGACACTGCTGTGGTTGGGCAAGGTGACGGACTACACTTGCTGGGCCCTGCAGTGTCCAGCCCAGCCTTGTGCGGATGGCAGCAGGCCCACCTGGAGGACCCAATCTGACGGGTTCAATGGGAGTGACAAGATGGGGATGGTCACTCCCAATGAGGAGCAGGGGCTTAACATTTGTAAGGGTCCGTATGGGGGGACCATTGAGGTGCTTGTAGGTGTTCCGAAGTTGCTCCATGGGGTAAGTATGGGCAGCTAGTCCAATGCGAGCACTGGTGAATGCACCTTTAATCTTGAACTTGGTCTTTGGCTTTGACGGCGAAGAAATGAAGAAAGACACTGATGCACCACTGAGTGTCTGCACTTCCTCTCTAATTGTGCGTAGTGGCACCCCTAGCTTTTCTGCAGCATCTGGCAACAACATAGTCCTCTCTGAACCATCCTCAAGTATGGCATAGGTGTTGATTGATTGATCACCATGGTGAATGCGTACTTTGACCACTTTCAGAAGGACCCGACTGCCTTCAGTGGGTCGGTCTAGATACAGAACCTCTGTTGTGCCCCTCGTGCCATGGCTTACCGCTGCCAGTGTTGAAGCTGCCTCCTTGGGTGACCTCATATTCACCTCATGCAGCACCTGGAGGTGTTTCCCTTGACAGAGGCTGCATGTCTTTTTTAAGTTGCATCGGGCCGCCTGATGTGGCCGTGCACATCGCCAACACCTCTTGTTACTTTTTATCCATTCGGTCAGCTGATCCTTTGTTAGTCTGGATACCTCGGTACACTGACTGAGGTAGTGTTCCTCAATGTTGCAGAATGGACAGTATGGCTTGCTCTTGTTCCCTTTGAAGGAGCTGCTTAACCCTACTGCCTCAGGTTTCTTAGATGTGTCCTTCACACCATGGAGGACAGTGGTAGGTTGCTTAAACTTCCTACCCTCAGGCCTGGACACCGGCTTCTCCCGTGTTCCTCTCACAACTAACTGTCCTTCAGAGTCTTGGCACCAAGACTCGTATTTCAGCCACTCTGAGAGATTAGTTAAGGTGTGGGTTTGTGTGCCCTGATGGTACATGCAGCGGCGAAACTCAGCTCTCTGCTCAGGTGGCAGCTTGCTCAGCAGACGAGCAACGTGTGAGCCACACTGCAGTTCCACTTCACCCTCGTGGCCTAGTGTCTTCAGCATTCCCACAAGTGACTGTATCTGGAGTGCAAACTTCTCAAATGCAGCAAAGTCTCCCCGCCTTATGTCTGGTGAGTCCATCACAGCAGCAATACGCCTCAGCGCTATCTGATGTGGTTGGCCAAACTTTTCATTTAGGGCAACCATTGTGTCCGAGAAGGGTGTTGGGGAGTTAAGGTAAGCATCTGCTATTAACCTGGCTTCTTCTAGTTGCAGGTGATCCACCAGCACTTGGTATTTAAACAGCTCAGATGCATCATGTGGTAAGAGGTTCTCCAATGAGATCTTGAGCCGTGCAAACTCGCTTGGGTCCCGACTTGAGAAGTTGCGGATTGTTGGGCGTGGTCCACGGTAACTTGGCTCTGGGATGTTGGAGTTATGACTCTGAGGTGATCTAAAGGGCAGTGGCTGTGTCCATGCCATGCCTGAATGTTGCTCTGGGGGCGTTGGGTTTCCGCCAAGCTCACTCTGTTGACCAACATAAGCTGTAGGGTACTTGTGCTCAGCGGGAGGTAAACCGTGCAGCTGGGACAGAAGATGAGCAGGCTTGTACCAGGGAGGTGGATGACGGGCATTGTCAGCCCATGGCTGGGCAATAGGAAGGGGCCCACGTGCTGAGGGATTAGGTTGTGGCTGGCCCACAGACATGGCAGGAGCTGGGGCTGGCGGTGGTTCTTCCTTAATTCTTGGAACCTCATCTATTCTCCTAATATGCGGATGTAGCATAGGTGGGTCACCAGGCAGAAGTCCGTCAATTACTGGTTCTGGCCATGGTGGTGGTGGCGCAGGCCAATCATCCTCTTCCTCAGCTTTAGGTTCCCTTCCAACGGGTGGCTGTGGTGGCGTCACCGCTAACTCTGGCTTTCTGGTATGGAGAGAGGTTTGACTCTGCATGTTGCAAACAGCATCTACTAACTGTCTCATGTCTGCTCGCAGCGCTATAAGCTCGACTATATCCGATGTCATGTGCCGCTGTGTCTGCTGCAGGAGGTGTCTTTCACGACGAATGTCATCTAACTCAACTATGCTGTCCTCATGTGAATGTATGGAGCGCAGCGCTGGAGGTAGGGGAGTAGAGTAGTCTCGTAGCTGTTCCCTAAACTCCCTCTCTGAAAGCCGCTGGGGGGGCTAGCTGATTCTTCTGGCTGTGCTGTGGGTTCTCAGCCCTATAGCTCAGGTCCATCTCCTGAAGAATAGCATCCCGCCTCTGCAGGCGAAGGGGAAAGTCATAAGGGGAGGTGAGGGGTGTCATCCTGGCATTTCCCTCCTGGTGAGTACTCTATAATTCCTCTCTGTACCTCTGACCAAGGTAGTCTCGATGATCGACCTCATAATCTGCAAAGCGTACAGGTGGGTGGATATGCCGTTTAGGACGTGCACCACGAGCAGCATACTCTGGATGTAGTTCCATCTCTGACGTAAACCCAGTGATCCGGATCGAAGGACCATCAATGAAGGGAAGATAATAGGTAGACGCTCAGTCTAGGTGCAAGTTCTGGGTTTATCACCAGGTTCACTCAGGTGTGTCGGCCAGAACACCACTTTAGGCCACTTATTCCAGAGTACGAAATGAAGAGCTGAGAGGCAGTTCTTATTCTGGTTATTTATTTTCTCACTTTCTTCAATTGTGAGGGTAATTCTGAGTGTGTGGTTTCTATAAAGAGGGAAACAAATACAAATGAATAAAGGAAACATATGCATACGCTCATTCCTCCTTAAGCCCTAATATACATTACCATACATAAAATAAACAATAGTCAGAATATGACTATATATCTCTAACTATAATAATGTAAACAGAGAATAAGGATTAAAACACTTCTTATATGCCCTTCTTTAAGTTACCGATAACATAGACGGCACTTCCTGTCATATATAAACAATTTAAAGCCTCCGACTAACTAAACGGCTGGATGCTTTTATTGTGAAAACCCCGGACCGGATGCTATGTTCGGTTCGAGCTAGCAAAGCCTCGACAGAAAAGCCTCGACCGCGGCACAGATAACAATATTTAACACTATTTACTTAATATTCTACACAACCACAAAGTATTGTATAATCCTGACAATAAGTAGTAAAGTAGAAACGAGTTTAAACACAACGTTACATATTTTGGCCTGACGCCAGGTGAGCTGAAGCTCGAAACTAGCATGAATGAACGTGGAAAGAAGAATACAATATCACGAGTGAAGTAGCAGATATACTTACACTTCTCATTTACGCACACTCTTAAGTAAAGTGCCGCTCACAACTGCTATCCAACTGACCGACTAACTTTCATACTGCTTGTTAACTGTGTGACGTCAACTATAATATACATACCAGCATGCACTTTGGCTACCCTGCTACAGGCACTGAATAAAACGGGAGTAAACGTGAAACATAAAGCACAATATGGTCAACTGTACTAAATAATAGTAACATTAACATAACTTTGGGTCCTTTTCTACACATATACTGTACATTTATATGTATATGTCAAAAAACGTTTTAGTAGCTTGATAGAATGTGTAAAGGCATTAAGCCCCCGTGCACATTATTGTAGGGTGGCTTATTTTCAAGTCAGTTTTACAATATAAGTGGGGGGGGGGTCACTGCTCTGTTTCTCCTCCAGCTAAGAGGTCCTTAGTCTAAAAAGCGCTAAAGACGCCAGGTCTAAGTGAAGTGCTTTTTCACCCCAACAGTTCAGGAGAAAGGCGCCCTCTGCCCGCAGCCATTAGCAAGGACACAGCACTTTCCCAGGGTAGGCTTCTCATCTGAGTGGGACGGCACCGCTCAGCCAAAGAATTTCCTCGACGTTGTAATGAGCAGGAGTAAGGTAATACATTATGACATTATGATAAGTCATAAAACTGGGGGTTACAGTGTGTTGTCATCGCACTCAAACAAGTGACACTTACTGACTCATTTTCCTCAGTGCTTTCCCACTCAATGATTAACTTGATAAGTTTCCATTTCATAGGCCATTAACGTTTTTCTTTCAAATGTCCCCCCCCCCTCCATCAGAGCGTTCGAGCTAAAAGTTCCAGACAAGGTAAGCAAATTTTACTTACTCTTTTGCTTTCATTCTACTCGTCCTGGTAGTTAAAGGATGGGGCCTAGCAATATTCTATATTTCTCATATACATACAGTATATATATATATATATATATATATATATAATGCTAGTCCATATCTTAATAGTTTCCCCAGCTGTTCTGTGTGGCACTGAGCCCAAGCCCATTGGTTCCTACTGAAGATTAGAGTCATGAATACAAGCTTTCGTAGTACTGTGAGGAACTTTGACGTGTGTCATTTTCCATCTGATGATCATAAATGACCCGTAGCAGCATGATTCTTCGGGCAGGTAGACCCAGAGCACACATTTTGACAGGTCTCAGATTTCATTGTAACTTCACCGAAAAAGCCTGTGTTATTGTATCCAGTCAGGTGAAAGGTAGCATGTTAGTTTAGAAGTTATCTGTTGTAGTCATGGCTGATACTGCAGTAGGATCATTACAGAAAAAAAGTCTAAATAAATTCCCAAAACTGTAGTTGTATAAAAAAAGTGAATTTGTTGGGGACTATTTTAGATGTGTTACACTGCTGAGTGTTAAAAGCAGCAGACGGTGGATGTGGGTTTCCTCTCCATTTTAGACAACAGTGCTCATGTCTATATCAGTGCAACAATGTGCCTCAATTTGTGTTTTTAATATTTTGTAAACAACATTGGAGGTCTGTCGTACATTATTATGAGGAGTTAGTTCTATCAAGCTTTGGCTGAACAGATAGTGTATTAATTCATTTTTAGTGTTTGTCTTTTCCTGGGATTTTATGACAGCGCTTTCATGGAACAGTTTAGGTCAGAGGCATAATATTTTGTGGATGATTGTAATCCACTTATTTATCCCATTTTGCATTGTGTTTTGTTGAGTACATACATACCAGTGGTAGGATGTGGGATTGAGTACATTTACTCAAGTTGTAAGTAAAGTACAAGTACCTCATATTTGTACTTGAGTCTTTTCTTTTCATGCCCTTTTCTACCACGTTTCAGAGAGAGCTATTGGACTTTTTACTCGACTACATTCATCTGACAGCTTTAGTTAATAGCTACTTTACAAATTAAAATTTTTGCAAACAAAGCACATGACAGTTTACACATTACACAAAATAAGATGTTTTATTATACATGTAACTACCCATTAATAGAACGGCCTATAAGTCCAGCTGAACTGAAGAGACCATTAAACACTTAATGGATTGGCGTTTAGATCGTATCCAGTTTCTAAAATGTGAGGGTTTTCTCCATTAAGTACTTTTATTTTTAATACTTTAAGTACATTTTCCTGATGATGCTTACATACTGTTACTTAAGTTGCATTTTCAATGCAGGCCTTTTATATGTAACAGAGTATTTTTACATAAGGGTGTTTGCAATTTTACTTAAGTAAAGGACCTGAATACTTCTTCCACCACTGGTACATACTGTACAACAGCATGCAGGTTCAAGTTAGTATTTGGAAGTACCTTCTGTTCACCACTTAGAGGCATCATTTACCCCCCCCCCACCACAGAAAAACAGAGACGAAAGCTTGGCTAAAATGTGCCAGGTTTGTTGTTGTCTTGTTCCTAATACATCTGAAAGACTGTGTCTATGTGAGGGATACTGGTAGTTTATTCATCACTGTGTTTCTACTGCAGAGCCCCTTACTGCAGTTCGGCAGCTCGCTCCACTTCCTGTGGTCGTGGCCGGAGGAGGAAGTGGTGAGTGTGTTCAGACATTAGAGGGGCTGCACACTACACAGTAGCCTCTGTCACACACACACACATTATTATGAGACACATTTACCCATATAAATGAAAACATAAAAGAATCACTTAAAAAGTGTCCAACAGCAAACATTACACATCTGAGGCAATGGTGATCCCTAATAAGAGTGGATTAAAACAGGTAATAATTGTATATAGCATAAAAGTCCATGCAAAGTAGCGTTTTTACGGCAGACTAATTGTAAAAGAATTAGTCTGCTGAAAGAAATGTTGCTACTTTGTCATTTTCAGGTTAGAGGCCAGTCTAAAAGCAGCATTGCCATCACCCATTGGCAGTAGGATGATTGGATGATGTGTTTGTCATACATATGGAGGGTGTTTCTGCCTATGCAAATTAGGATATACAGTATTCAATAAGTGTGGAGCTCATGTGCATATTCAAATTCATTTCAGAAGAAACTTACAAAAAAATACAAACAAAGTTACTTTTCATGTAGACTTAATTCTATTCAATTCAATTCAATTTTATTTATAGTATCAATTCATAACAAGAGTTATCTTGAGACACTTTACAGAGCAGGTCTAGACCGCACTCCAGAATTTACAAGGACCCAACAGTTCTAGTAGTTCCCTCCAGAGCAAGCAACAGTGCGACAGTGTTATTGTGTAAAGTTTTATTGTAGTAGGAATAAAGGAAAAAATTAAGCCTATTTGGGTGTATTTTGGGCATATTTGATTAGTGTATAGCACATTTGCATTTAAAAATTCAAAATTTAAAATTCATTTTCAAAGAAACTTGTAATACAAAAATGTTTACTTTTCATGTGTACTTTCATTATATAAAGTTTCATTTTGATAGGAAAAAAAATAGCCCCGTTGGGGTGTATTGCTGTCTGGCCTTAATGGCACACGTCTCGGATTATTTGATTAAACATATTTTCTAGGATTTCTTAGGACTTTTAGTATGTTGTTCTTTTACAATTAGTTCTATTTTTGGCTCCAAAATGAGTTACTTTGCCTGGACTATAAGCCAAGGGTGTAACTTTGGGTTCAACATTCAACATTGTCTGCATCAATTTATGGTGCAAAAGCAGTTTTAATTATTAATTATTTTCATTTCCTATCTGTTTCTGTGTTCATCAGAACAAGTGGGGCAGCATGAGGCGAACCACAGGCTCTCCACGAACACGAACACCGAGACATCAGCAGTCAAATCAGACAAAAGCAACGAGAAGGGCATGTTGCGAACAAAGGTAACACAAAAGCCACACACAACTTTAACCAATGTTAAAAAGGAAGATTAAAAAAAAAAGGTAGCCAACCAAATCTATGTTTCCGTTTCTTTTGTCCAGAGTCTGAAGTTCTTTAGACACAAACAAAAACGTGAGTGATGCTCATTTACATTTTAGCTCAATAAATTCACTGATGTTTAATAAAAAAGTAACACTAACATGTTTAAAAACTGTATTTTTAGCCAAAACTGCCCCTCCACCGCCTCCCACTAAACCTGAAACACTGCCTACGTCCAATGGTGCCTCATCATCCGTGTTCAGATTTGGTAGGCCTGCATCTACGTCAACATGACATTCATATTATATAACGTTACATATAATATACCTGTTATCTGCACATTCTATAGATCCTGAACTTTTGCACATCCCTCAACATTTTGCACACACTGCACTAATCCATACATCCTCTTTTTTCTTTCTTAATGTTAAACAGTTATATGTAAATATTTGTTTCTGTATTTATTGTTTGGATATTTCATATTAAAGGTGCAGTAGGTAAGACTTAAAAAAAATAACCTTCTGTCTTATTTGCTGAAACTGACCCATGTTCCAGTAGAACTACATGAAGCAGATAATTAAAAAAAAATCCAGCTCCTCTGGCACCACCTACAGCCTGTAGTGCTCCCTGTTTACACGCGCTCTGTTTGTGCACAGCTCTCCCTTGTGGGGGGAGGGGGTTAGGAGACCATTTTGGGCTTTAGTGGGGGGGAAGGCTGAGAAGTTGTCAATGTTCAATTTTTTTGGCTAAGTCCTGGATCTTCACAATCCTACCTACAGCACCTTTAATGTTTAATATGCACCAACAAACACGGCAAATTCCTTGTAAAAAATCCCTTTTTGATTCTGATTGTGATTTTTATGACACCATCTTCGTCTTCCACAGGATTTGGGAACCGTTTCGGAAAGCCAAAAGGGCCCAGGAGTTACCCAGAGACCTGGGTTTAATATTAGGAGGGTCACCGCTCTCTAAATATCAAAAACAGAACGATGATCAACATAATGCGTTGCATAGCTAAAGGAAGTTTATTAGGAGTATCACATACAGTACAGTGGAGTGCTGCTTCTCTTTGTCTCACACAGCACATTAGCACCCTCAGCAGAGAAGAGGAAGTGCCTTGTTACCAGCTCTGATGTATTTTGTACAATATATAAACTAAGTTGTGATTTTGGATTATTGATCGGTTCACAGCCATTTGGCAGAATGACTTGAATGGTTAATGGAAATCTCCGCCTCTGGAATAATTTCTTGGAAGTTGTGGTCAGTCTGCACTCAGTGAAATGTTTTACACTTTTTGTTTGAATGCTTGAAGCATCGCTGTTGAACTTGGTGTATGAGGAATGTAGTTAGTGTATGCGTGCCTTTGTGCTTTTGGCATGAAATAAGAAAACGGGTATAACATTGCACCCACCACACCACTTTTTCTATTAAAAAGACATCAAACTAAACTTCATTCAGTGTACCACGTGTGTCATTTAGTTTCTTTGACGTAATTCCCACATCCATCTGTAGTTTTATTTTTATTAAGAACATTTTGTGGGCATTTTTAGGCCTTCATTTGACAGGACAGCTGAAGATATGAAAGGGGAGAGAGCAAATGACATACAGCAATGGGCCGCAGGTCGGAGTCGAAACCCAGGCCTCTTGCGTAGAGGAGTAGATCTCTACATATGGGTGCCCCCTCTACCAACTGAGCCATCTGGGTGCCCTCCATCTGTAGTTTTTAAATAATTTTAAAACTGTTGTTTTAAATTATCAACATCTTCAAGTGGATGTCTCAGTGAATGTGATGTATACTGAATTTGAATATGATGGAACTGTACAGACCGTGTTACATACAAAAGTATTTATTAAAAAATATAGAAAGTCTATGCATTGTCATTGTGTGTTTTTTCCCTACTTAGCAAACATATTGGTACCGGATCTCTACTGTCTGTAACCTATCATCCAGCATAAGTGGTGTTCTTTGGATGTTTTTCTATAGGCCTTAGTGGTCCCCTAATACTGTATCTGAAGTCTCTTATATATACTTAGTCGTCCCCTACTGTATCTGAAGTCTCTTTTAAATAGACCTTAGTGGTCCCCTGATACTGTATCTGAAGTCTCTTTTATATAGGCCTTAGTGGTCCCCTAATACTGTATCTGAAGTCTCTTTTATATAGGCCTTAGTGGTCCCCTAATACTGTATCTGAAGTCTCTTTTATATAGACCTTAGTGGTCCCCTAATACTGTATCTGAAGTCTCTTTTATATAGACCTTAGTGGCCCCCTAATACTGTATCTGAAGTCTCTTTTATATAGTGCCTTGCGAAAGTATTCGGCCCCCTTGAACTTTTCAACCTTTTGACACATTTCAGGCTTCAAACATAAAGATATAATTTTTTTATTTTTTGTGAAGAATCACCAACAAGACACAATTGTGAAGTGGAACGAAATCTATTGGATATTTTAAACTTTTTTAGCAAATAAAAAACTGAAAAGTGGTGCGTGCAAAATTATTCAGCCCCCTTGCGTTAATACTTTGTAGAGCCACCTTTTGCTGCGATTACAGCTGCAAGTCGCTTGGGGTATGTCTCTATCAGTTTTGCACATCGAGAGACTGACATTCTTCCTTGCAAAACAGCTCGAGCTCAGTGAGGTTGGATGGAGAGCGTTTGTGAACAGCAGTTTTCAGCTCTTTCCACAGATTCTCGATTGGATTCAGGTCTGGACTTTGACTTGGCCATTCTAACACCTGGATACGTTTATTTGTGAACCATTCCTTTGTATATTTTGCTGTATGTTTGGGATCATTGTCTTGTTGGAAGATAAATCTCCGTCCCAGTTTCAGGTCTTTTGCAGACTCCAACAGGTTTTCATCCAGAATGGTCCTGTATTTGGCTCCATCCATCTTCCCCTCAATTTTAACCATCTTCCCTGTCCCTGCTGAAGAAAAGCAGGCCCAAACCATGATGCTGCCACCACCATGTTTGACAGTGGGGATGGTGTGTTGAGGGTGATGAGCGGTGTTGCTTTTACGCCAAACATATCGTTTTGCATTGTGGCCAAAAAGTTCGATTTTGGTTTCATCTGACCGGAGCACATTCTTCCACGTTTGGTGTGTCTCCCAGGTGGCTTGTGGCAAACGTTAGACGAGACTTTTTATGGATATCTTTGAGAAATGGATTTCTTCTTGCCACTCTTCCATAAAGGCCAGATTTGTGCAGTGTACGACTGATTGTTGTCCTATGGACAGACTCTCCCACCTCAGCTGTAGTTCTCTGCAGTTCATCCAGAGTGATCATGGGCCTCTTGGCTGCATCTCTGATCAGTCTTCTCCTTGTCTGAGCTGAAAGTTTAGAGGGACGGCCAGGTCTTGGTAGATTTGCAGTGGTCTGATACTCCTTCCATTTCAAAATGATCGCTTGCACAGTGCTCCTTGGGATGTGTAAAGCTTGGGAAATCTTTTTGTATCCAAATCCGGCTTTAAACTTCTCCACAACATTATTACGGACCTGCCTGGTGTGTTCCATGATGCTCTCTGCGCTTTCAACAGAACCCTGAGACTATCACAGAGCAGGTGCATTTATACAGAGACTTGATCACACACACAGGTGGATTCTATTTATCACCATCAGTCATTTAGGACAACATTGGATCATTCAGAGATCCTCGCTGAACTTCTGGAGTGAGTTTGCTGCACTGAAAGTAAAGGGGCCGAATAATTTTGCACGCACCACTTTTCAGTTTTTTATTTGCTAAAAAAGTTTAAAATATCCAATAGATTTCGTTCCACTTCACAATTGTGTCCCACTGTAGCAACTAGAGCCAGTCCAACAATGAGCTTTCCTTAGTATGTCTGTAGCTTTTGAGGAGGAGAGGGGGGTGCAAGGTGGAGGCTGGGGGTGTGGCCTTGACCAACTGCCACTTTGCTTGTTTGAAAGCCATGATGTCTCTCTCATGGGTGGGCCAAATTCCCTGGGCGGGCAAAGCAGAGAAAGGGGCGGTAACCTTGCCCCTTATGACCTCATAAGATCCAGATCAGCCCATCTGAGCTTTCATTTTCTCAAAGGCAGAGCAGGATACCCAGGGCTTGGTTTATACCTTCACCATTTCTAGCCACTGGGGGACCATAAGCAGGCTGGGAGAACGCATATTAATGTTAAAAAAAACTGAGATTTTCATGCCATGGGACCTTTAACAACAGCAATCATTGGTGCTACAACACATATCGTTACAGATATAACCAAAGGCTGATGTGACAGTATTGTAACTGTCACCTTATTTCTAAATTGAGCTACTAAGTCAGGAGACTACAGTATGACAGCCATATTTCTAACAATATATTAAACCAATCTGACTCCTGAATAGGATCTAGTATGTACTGTATGTTACGTAGTAATTGTCTCTTCCAGGCAACATGCAGATGTAAAATCAAAAAAAAAAAAATCATGTGAGCACTAGTTTTAATAATTATAAAAAACAAAACACAAGCTGCAGTATGGCTGCATGGCCAATCCTTATTTTACGATTCTTAGGGCTGGGTACTGAACTTCCGTACTGAATTGCCTCCTTAGAGTCAAGTATCGAAATGTGCCTTCTCATTCACTACCACATTTAAATACCTAAGGAGTACATCTCATCAGCATCAGTGAGCCAATTAGCAGCATGCTTCTCACCATATTTAATAATGCTGCTGATTGGCTGTCTAACGTTACGTCATAGAGACACACACTCTAGGTTGCACAATGAGTCTAGTCTATATCCACGATGTTCCACTTCCGGGAATACTCCCGGTGCCGCTGGAAATGCTGCCATATGTCCTTTTCGGACAGATGGCCATTGCCTTCCGCTTTCTTTGTGTTGTAATTCTAAACTCTGGATTTCTTAGGACTATGGCTAACTGCTTCTCCAATCTCTGCAGGGTAAATCCAGACAGCTAGCTACACAACTTTTGAACATACACATGTTCCACCACAACAAGTTCCTTTAAGGGGCTACTTTGCAGGCGCTTAGCGCTACCCATTACAATTGTGATTGGTTTGAAGACATAACTACAATATAACAATAAACAAGAGCATGTGTCACACCCCGGCGAGAATGCTGGGGCGTCAAACTAAAATACCAGCAAAAGTCCTTCCACTGACAAATACGACACAGACCAAGAAGTTAAATGTTGTAAAACAGCTAAAAAACATCAAAAGTTAAACAAACTGCGTATTAAAAGCGATCTCTTCCTTTCTCTCGCCTGTCCTCGTCGCGTGTTCCACCCGGCCGACGCTGAGGAAGAACAAAGGGAGCTTTCAAACAAGACACAAAAACAGTTCTTTTCCACACACTCTCCCAGAGGACAGCTGGAAGACTTTCCTTCACTTAGGTGCGTTGAACTCCTCATTTAGGTGGCTGCAGTCCCCCTGTTGCTTCGGGCTCTAAGGACGTAATCCGGTCTGCACCACTCCGAGTTCACCCGCACTTCGGACGGCTTGTCCCACCGGCACTTCTCCAGCCCGTCTGCTGGTCTCGGCTTCCACTATCCTCCGTGTCACTCAGTCTCTCTTCTGCTCCTCAGCGTCCCCTCTTCTTTCATTTATCCTCTTGGTTCCCTTGCTCCGTTCTGTGCATCGCCCCACCACCTCCGCCTGGGCACGGCCTGAGCTTTGTCGGGGCATGAGCTGGCCCAGCGCTTCAGCTGTTCCCTGCCCTTGGCCCTCCGAGTCCCCCTGCTCCTCAGTATCACACCTTCTCTGTCTGCAGCGTGTCTCCTGTCTGCCACCTGTCCCTGTCTGTTTCTCCTCCCTTTTCACTGGCCAGTTCCCCTACCACACCTGCTCTGCATTAAGCTCAGGTGTTTTCCATTGTCCTGCCTTGAGCTCGTTTAGGTCTAATTAAAAAGGGAGGAGCTCCAGTCTTGGCAAAGGTGGTATAATTTTAACAGTTTATGCAATAAAAAAAAGCTGTAAATAAAACTTAAGCATGCAATAAAAAGAATAAAAACATGCAAACACTAAAATCCTAAAAACACATGCCACAAGTCTTATTTAAAAAGGCATTCACAGCAATTCACATGCACTTATCTTAATTGTAGCAAATCCACATTTGACACATGTGTAAGCTGTGTGGTCTAGCCAGACCCTCCGATGCTGCGCTGTGGAAGAAGGTTTGGCAGTGGGAGACTACACAGAGACAGACAGTAGGGGCTAAAAAAATGAAGAAAAAGATTTGTGTCGTAATGTTTAATGTTGGCTTTTTTGTTGTTGTTAAAATTGTATCGAAAAAAGTTCAGGAACTAGTATCAAGTCACGGTATTGGTATCGGTTGTGGAATTGTTTTTTAACGACACCCAGCCCTAACCATTCTACTCTATAACAAATAAACCTCACCGTATTAAGTGAGGCAAACTGTATACATAACAAGGAACAGAGATGTGGTTAGTGCCACGGTAAAGCAAAGGCAGTATCACTTCCTTACAGAAAACTACAAAATAAAGGCCTCTGGGAGGTTGAGATGAAATCTCTGATCAGAAACCTCCAGCAACCATGTTCAACGGGAAGTTAGAAGATATTTTAGGACAGATTGCTTGGAAAGGAAAGCGGAATTCACTGACAACGCTTCAGTCTTGGATCATTTTGTAGGCCTCCTATTTATTTCGGACTTTGCTGCAACTATGAGAAAGAAACAGGAATTCGCAGTATCACACCATTACATTCACATACAACCACAGTAACCCACTACGACGATGCCTTCATCCCCCCTCACAGAGGCTAAAACCAAAAGGTGAGAATGAATTCATGTCCAATAAGAAAATGACTGCAGTGCAACGAGAGCATTCACATATTCCCAGCTGTAACATCAACATATTTACACTCCACAATTTGAAGACATACTCCACCCCTGAAGAAAAGATTGAAACCATTATTGCATTAGTCCATTAGCCATAATTGCTTTGTTTTTTGGAGGCGCTCGTAATTTAAGATAATAGTCTTAAATATTTATCACTGGTTATGAACTTGTGTTCATATGTTCTGCTCAGTCTTAAGAAAAATAAATAATCAAATACAATATCAACAGTAAGAAAAAGGGAAGCGTATAAACAACTTATAAAGCTGACACATTTTTATATTATTATAACATAATAATATATTATATATATTTTAGTTTAATTAGATCATTTTAAGCTCCCAGGTTTCAAACCAATGTTGTTTTTTATCCGGCTGTAACCAATCCAGGAAATTTAATATTAATTTGGAGCTTTTTATTTTTTTTTAATGACAAAGGCCCAGACAAAAGACAATGTCCGTAATCTATAAAACTAAGTAGACTGTATCTTCTGGGTAAGGTTAGTCTACATGCCCCTGTCAGTGACATGAATAGAACAGTAAATATCATGCTTCCAGAGTAGTCATATATTATATATGTAAACAATCATTCTAACTGCCATAGACGTCATAACTAAAGAAACAACGAAACCTTGAAAATACATAAAAATGGGTTTCTGGTTTCTACAGTAAAACTTGATATATAGTTACACTCCTAGTGTAGCAGATCCACGCTAGTGTGTCTGCGTCGTTCTAGAGTACCTCTTTAAGAGAATAGCAGAGCCTGTGTGTGTGTGCGTGTGTGTGCGTGGTAAAGCAAGTCCGTAAATACATGTAACTACAGTACAGCGTAGAATAAACGCAGAACCATATATCAAGCTTTAGTGTGACAACTCATATTGTTAGTCTAAAATGAATAGTTTCTTTACATGATACACACCGTCTAAATGAGACAATAGAGAGTTCAGGTGCTATCAAAAAAAGAACAAAATGTATTACATAGTCCCATTAAGTCCCTTTGGCTGAAAAACATACGGGCACATACTATCAACATTTAAAGATTAAAAAAAACAAAGTATGATTAACTCAGATGTCAGTGTAAGTCGACGATTCCTTCTCATACGCTCCTTTGCAGTGGGCAGAGATGGGGGGGGGGTGGGGGTCATTTCGGGAACCCCCCTGTGTGGTCGGAAGCTTTTGGAAGGTTGGGCTCTTTTGAAGGTGTACATCCAGAGTGGACTGGTTCAAAGGAAAGGGGGGGATTGTGGTGTCTTGAGGGCAAGTGAGCAGATTTGGTGGGCTGTGGAGGGGCCGGCTGAGGCTCCTGGGGAGGTGTTGCAGGCCTCTGGAACTCTGGTTCTTCAGTCTTGGCCACACCCCCTTGGGTGTTGTCTCCCTGTGGCCTTGCACAGGGGGTTACGGTGGGGTCAGGCCTGGCAGGGGTGGAGAAGGAGAATGGCCCTGAGGTGGGGCTGAGATCACTGGGCCGCTGCTCCTCCTCCCTGTCCTTCCCCTCTGGGTGGTACTGTTGGAGGCGGATGTGCCAGGCCAGGCTGCAGACTGCAGACACCGTCTTGAACTGGTGGATGACGTTCCGCGGGATGAAGTAAATGTCGTCGTCACACAGCTGGACACGGACGTAACGGATGCCTTCTCTCCTCAGCTGGTTGAGCTTGGCATCGTCTACCCACTGGACACACTGCACGGAGACACACAGTCGTTTCATGTGTAACATTTTAGCAGGACATGCTATCTGGAGTACAATGGCCAAACTAACATGTGATGTGAAGTGTGGGAAATTAACTTGTGCAGAGAGAGATTTTAGATCTTTGTACTGGGGCTGCACAATATATCGTTCCTTTATCGTCTTTGTGACATCAACTGGCGCAATAAACACTAAAGCATTAGGCTGAGACCAGGGCTTGAAATTAACACCCAACCACCCGACCACCCGCCAAAGGGGGTTGAATTTTATTATCTACAATCCCAGCAGTCCCACTAGCAGCCACTGATAAAGCAGGCGTGAATAGGGTCAAATTAATTTCTGTGTTTCTGATATGAAGACGAGACGTGTGTGACTCGAACATCTCACATTTACCAACTAAACGCACAGCGAAAGACCGTCCTGCCAACATGGACACATTTTAACATCAATGTACTCCTTCTCCATGAATAACATGAAATCAAGGAGAGGGTTAACTTTTCCTGCTACACATTTCCCACCCTGGTCAGAAAGCACAGGGGAGACACTTTGTGTATCTCACTCTGACTCTAGAGTCGGTAACGGTCACTCTCTCATTCGCTCTACCACACACTCCTCACAGACACACCAGCCCTGTTATTCTTGTAAAGAGATCGACGCGCACACCAACGCACAAGCATTAACTTCAGTCTCCTCCTTATGCAACATGAATTAAAGTCTTGATTCATCACACCAGCTTCTTTGTAATTTTTCCTGAAGACAGTCTTCTACATTTTGACTTCATCACACTAGTGGTTTTGTAATTTCTTGGGGACCAAGGAAATCTTCCCTGACATAAACATCCTAAAGGAGAATGTACCTGAGATACTGGGGGCTCGTACAGATCCAGCTGCAGCCTCTGGACAACTTCACTGAAGTCCCCTGCCTGGAAACACACCGCATCTTTGGTTATCCGAGGCCGGTTGTTCCTGTAACACAATACAAAGAAGTGTAAAAACACACAGACGTACTGCAGTGGCGTTTCTCAACACATTACGTCGTTGCGAACATTAATGACTGCGTCCCAACATTTTTGGTTAAGGCATATCAATAAACAATAGACACTCACCATTCTCCAAAGTGGACCGCCTTCAGGACCCCCACAGCAGCGGTGCTCTGCCAGTCAAAGCTCTGGCCTACATGGTCAGCATGGGCTTTAGTCCGGTCCTCAAACAGAACCTCCCTGGGTTCACTGGCCCTCGGCAGGTAGTGGAGGTTTTTGATCTCATTCATGGACCTAGACAAAAAGATTAAGGCTACACTTTCACAAGCATACCTAAACTCATAAATCTATGTATATTCTGTGTAATATATACTATGTTTCTATCATGTGGTTCCAGGACTGTGTTCATATGTTGCATTTGCAGCTGGGGCAATGCAGTACCTGCGTCTTTTGAATGGAGACTTGGGCATGTCAGCGGTGGGTACCATTTGTTCGCCCGGTCGCACCCACATGATGGGCCCATCGTCACTCTGAGAGCGACAGTCCAGCTTCAGACTGGAGAGGCTTCCCCACGGTAGGGTCATCTGTGGCGAGAGAGACACACCCACCACACACCCACACACACCCACACACACACCCACACACCCACACACACACACCCACGCACACACACACACACCCACACACACACACACACACACACACACACACACACACACACACACACACACACACACACACACACACACACACACACACACACACACACACACACACACACACACACACACACACACACACACACACACACACACACACACACACACACACACACACACACACACACACACACACACACACACACACACACACACACACACACACACACACACAAAAAAAAAGTATAGTCTGGATCAATGGAAGTACATTTCCAGAATTCCATTTTCCAGAATTGCCTGAAGGCGATGGACATGTAGTGGATGTCCCTGATCTTCCTCTCTCTGTGTGTTGACGTTCTCAAACTCTGTTCGCTTTGGAAAAACAACAACAACCTTTGAGCTAGCAAGCTACATGCTAAAAAAGTTTTCAAGACAATTTGGATCATGCAATAACACTTGGTTCTTTCAGTGAACGATTGTAAAGATTATGAATATGTTTAGGGTATTTCCTCTCTAACTGGGACATTTTGGGACTGATTGGTGGGACTGCTGTGGAGGAAGTACACACGGCTATACACTGGTAAGAGATAATGAGATTTAACCCTGTATCAGCTGATTGAAATAACTCACGTTACTGTATTGTGTGAACAGTTAACTTGATTTAATTTTGTATGTGGCATTTTCTTTTGCGGGGTGCAAATGTTCCACCAAAACTTCCTTCCAGAGACTATTTAGCAGAGGCACCGTCGCTGTGTCCGGAGCTTAGTGCCACCTCCGACAATTGTGATTGGTTCAAAGAAATGCAAACAACCCAGAGAGTTTTTTCCTCCTATCCCAGAATGTATATGTGGTATGGCCAGACCTTACGCCACAGAATTGTGGAGATAGGGCTGGCGATGCCAGACTATGAAAAGTTACAACAATAAATCAGCAATGAAGTTATTAGGGAGTGTGGTACATGTACTGTTTAATGATGTTCCAGAGAGAAACATACTGAATGCAGCATATTAAGTGATTCTGGCGGGGGGTCTAAAGGTGGATGCACAGGATATGGATGCACCGTGAGTTTAACGTCCAATATGTAATATATTTTACTGTAATAAATCCAAAATGACCCCAATGCATCATCAGATATTAAACAAAGTTGAAATAAAAAGAAATTCTGACAACAATGCTAATGCCAGTATTTTCTCCTTTTGTCGTGAAAGAATTTGGGTTTGTGTTTTGGCCTGTGTGTTGTTATCAACTGCCCAGTTTGACCTGGTCCTGGCTAACGCCACCATGCTAACTCTGCTAACTGCTAACGTTACCGGAGGACAGAGCAAGCGGCCACGGAGCGTGTTCAGCAGCCACGGAGCGTGTTCAGCAGCCACGAAGCGTGTTTAGCGGCCACGGAGCGTGTTCAGCGGCCACGGAGCGTGTTCAGCAGCCACGGAGCGTGTTCAGCGGTGAGTCATTTTAAGCCAAGAGAGGGGGCTAATAAGCTAATAAAGTGTGTATTTCAGTCGGGTGTGGAAAAGGACGGCGAGGTTGTGGAATCTTTAGCAGTTCCTACTGTAATTCTAAGCCGAGGAAATGTTTCTGTTAGTTGGAAACATAGTTCTGCGTGAGCACGGGCTTTTATGACTGTCATATAGCCAGCATCTAACGTTAGCTACTCCGCTGTGCTGTGAAGTAATATATGTGAGACAAGCGTCTAGCAACATTGTTGTGGCTGTTGCGGTCTCAGCCTGGCAACCAACGTGAACTCTGAGTCTGAGGAGGAGGGGGCAGGGGAGACGACTCTCTCCAGTATTTTGAATTTGTACTGCAGAAACTATTTTAAACACTAGCTGTCAGTATTACATATTGCACCTTTATGTCCTCCAATCAGTTGGCAGTCAGACCAAAAACATTGTTCCTGCTGTGCTGGGGTTTACTATCCCCCCCCCAACCCCCATATGGTCCTTAGAATATTCATAAAAACTATAACAATAAATCTTTTTTCCAACCTTGAGAAAGGGCGACTCCTCCAGCATGTCAAGGAACTCTGGAAAAAAGTCTCCAACTTCCTCATCCACAGCTCCCACCAAGCTGATCTGCCTCATGGGTCCAGACCGGTAGGTTCCTGAACAGTAAGTCCGGCTCACCTAGGACAGGAGAAACAGCCTATGTCATTCAATGCGTCCCAGTGGGCTCTACACACCAATTCATGATGCATACAGTATAAGCTATGCTTACTAGAGCTATTGTCACCATTGTTTTCCCAAATCAATTCCATTCCAATTCACAAGGTCCCGATTCTATATCATTTTGATTAGGGAAATTTCAGAATAGGATAGTCTTTATTGTCATTGAACATTTACGACCAGAATTGGATGCAGAACTATCAGTGCAAGTGCAAAACAGCTGAATAAATATGTAAACAAGCCTCTAAAAGACACTATACAAATATATAAAAAAGGGACAGGTTGAAAATAAAAAAGGGCAAAAAATTAGTTAAGTTACAATGCTATTCTATAGTTACAATGCTAACCTATTTTTAGAATGCACCAGGTTAATGTTTACATTAATTGACCTACTTTTTGGGGAACAGTTCACCACACCCATGGTGGAAAGGCATATATTAAAAGCTCAATATAGGACTTTAATAATTAATATCAGATCACTCAAAGATTGATTGTAATTGGAGAATCGGTTAATTTAAAGTACACATATTATGAAAACAAATAACCTTTTCTGGGATTTGGGGTGTTATTTTGTGTTTCTGCTGCTTCCACACACATACAACACTATCCATGCTGTTTTGAGTGAGATACGGTTTCTGAATGTCCTCTGCCTTCCGTCTCCGGCTGAGCTGTTCAAAATCTGCAGACGTCTCCCAGCTAATCCGGCCTTGGACCGACTCTTTTGGAGAAAGAGTTATCTAGCTGATGGGATCTACTGAGCATCTGTGACTCCCAACAAAGATAGGATAGAAGTGAGATGTCTCACCCTGTAGCTAAAACAGAGACCTAAACACACAGCGTGAAAACAGGATCTGCAGCAATGTGCAGTACAACAAAAATATGGTGTTTTTGATGAAACCATGTAAACCTATTCTGGTACAACCTCAAAATACAATTATGTGGATCAATCTACACAAGTTATTGCTAGTGCTTTGCCAAAATCTTGCTGATGTCATCACTGTTCTGCTTTGAGCAAAACAAAATGACCGCTCTGAGGAAGCGGTACGTTACCTACAATATTACTTTTCTCTGACATAATCTTTTAATCCAGAGGTAGAATTTGACTGTGAAGAAGCTACAGCAACACATCATGCCTGAGGAAAATAAGTATTTTAACACCCTGCTATTTTGCAAGTTCTCCCACTTAGAAATCATGGAAGGGTCTGAAATTGTCATTGTAGGTGCATTTCCACTGTGAGAGACATAATCTAAAAAAAAAAATCCAGAAATCACAATGTATGATTTTTTAACTATTTATTTGTATGATACAGCTGCAAATAAGTATTTGAACACCTGAGAAAATCAATGTTAATATTTGGTACAGTAGCCTTTGTTTGGAATTACAGAGGTCAAACGTTTCCTGTAGTTTTTCACCAGGTTTGACACACTGCAGAAGGGATTTTGGCCCACTCCTCCACACAGATCTTCTCTAGATCAGTCAGGTTTGTGGGCTGTTGCTGAGAAACACGGCGTTTGAGCCCCCTCCAAAGATTCTCTATTGGGTTTAGGTCTGGAGACTGGCTAGGCCACGCCAGAACCTTGATATGCTTCTTCCAGAGCCACTCCTTGGTTATCCTGGCTGTGTGCTTCAGGTCATTGTCATGTTGGAAGACCCAGCCTCGACCCATCTTCAATGCTCTAACTGAGGGAAAGAGGTTGTTCCCCAAAATCTCGCAATACATGGCCCCAGTCATTTTCTCCTTAATACAGTGCAGTCACCCTGTCCCATGTGCAGAAAAACACCCCCAAAGCATGATGCTACCACCCCCATGCTTCACAATAGGGTGTTCTTGGGATGGTACTCATCATTCTTCTTTCTCCAAACACGGTTAGTGGAATTATGACCAAAATGTTCTATTTTGGTCTCATCTGACCACATGACTTTCTCCCATGACTCCTCTGGATCATCCAAATGGTCATTGGCAATCTTAAGACGGGCCTTGACATGTGCTGGTTTAAGCAGGGGAACCTTTCGTGCCATTCATGATTTCAAACCATGACATCTGTGTTACCAACAGTAACCTTGGAAACGGTGGTCCCAGCTCTTTTTAGGTCATTGACCAGCTCCTCCCGTGTAGTTCTGGGCTGGTTTCTCACCTTTCTTAGGATCATTGAGACCCCACGAGGTGAGATCTTGCATGGATCCCCAGTCCGAGGGAGATTGACAGTCATGTTTAGCTGCTTCCATTTTCTA
The DNA here is from genome assembly GCA_026937815.1 of Etheostoma perlongum. NCBI lineage: Eukaryota > Metazoa > Chordata > Actinopteri > Perciformes > Percidae > Etheostoma > Etheostoma perlongum. The sequence goes on from CM049377.1 coordinate 6,865,552, forward strand.
ATGATTGCTCCAACAGTGGACCTTTTTTCACCAAGCTGCTTGGCAATTTCCCCGTAGCCCTTTCCAGTCTTGTTGAGGTGTACAATTTTGTCTCTAGTGTCATTGGACAACTCTTTGGTCTTGGCCATGTTAGTAGTTGGATTCTTACTGATTGTATGGGGTGGACAGGTGTCTTTATGCAGCTAACAACCTCAAACAGGTACAGGTTAGGATAATAAATGGAGTGGAGGTGGACATTTTGAAGGCAGACTAACAGGTCTTTAAGGGTCAGAATTGTAGCTGATAGACTGGTGTTCAAATACTTATTCGCAGCTGTATCATACAAATAAATAGTTAAAAAATCATACATTGTGATTTCTGGATATTTCTTTTTAGATTATGTCTCTCACAGTGGACATGCACCTATGATGACAATTTCAGACCCCTCCATGGTTTCTAAGTGGGAGAACTTGCAAAAGGGTGTTCAAATACTTATTTTCCTCACTGCAACAGATCCTCTTAAAATCCATAGGATGCTTTACATGCTTATGAGTGTGTCTGGGAGATAAGCTGCACATCACAACCTGGGGCTTTTATACAATTATATGCAGATTCCTTATTATTATTATTACTAACAGCTACTGTACCAATGTGTAGGTAACTGCATTGAAAATATGCCCGACTGTAATCATTACTGCAAAGATTTTCCTGCATAAAGTCATTATCCAGGTATGTGAACATTGCTGTCATAATATATTTTCCATCCATAGGCCTACATGATGCAGTTTTATATACAGCACTGAGCCCAGTAAAGTGCAGTAGATAGAACAAAGAACTTTAGTGCAATCAATGATCAAGCTAGGTCTACTTACCTCTCTGTGTTCTCTGAAGATCAAACGTTACACATGCAGCCATACTGGCACACTGTTTCTCCCCTCTCTCTTTTTAACCCTTATTTATTCAAGGCAGGTCCACTGAGAGGAAGCCTCTCTTTTGCAGGGTTGTAACTTTCCACACCCAGATTTGTCCTGTCGGTCTAGGGATTGAACCAACGACCTCCCGTCCCGAAGGGTTTGTCACAAGCTTGCTTCTCTAACTTTTAGGCCACCACAGCCCCTCTTCTTCTGCCATCTTTCTTAGACAGCAACGGTACTCTAGGTATAACTCTGCATCGACATGGAGCAAAAGCCACTCCATTAGAGCTCTCCAAAAACTAACTACTGGGTGGCAAACACGCTCCAAACGCACTGCAGTCACTTCAATATTTTTTTTTTTTTTGTCTACACCACAGAGAACTAAGTTACTAATGTATATTCTTTTTAGTTTCTTAATTGAAATCAATTATGTTTTATCAATAATAACAAAAATCCATAATGCTTTATTTTAGAGTTCCTCTTCTAAAAAGTCTCTCCGTTATTATGCATTATTACCACTTTGCCTCTCAAAATGCAATCTGAGCTCTAAATAGAAGGGACCCTGTGATGCCTAAATTAAATTTATTACATTGCAACCAACATGCTATTCTATGCCACTGCACTCTTGTCTACTTTACCAGAAATATATTACAATTTAGACTACTTGACTACTACTACTTGATTTGTCATTTTAAGACATTTTTTAAAGATTTTTAAGCACAAGTTCTCTGGTTACAACTTGTCAAATGGGAACATTTGCTGTTTTCTTAGATTTCTATGATGGCAAACTGAAACTCTTTTTTGGTTTCTGACCGCTGGTTCGACAAAACAAGCATGAATATGTCAACTTCATGTTTGTTGCAGCCCTACATTTTAAAATTAAAAAAAAACCTTACAGTTTGAGCTGTTCCAGAACAACGCTAAGTGACTCCTGTATTGGGTTGTGATAAAAGTGCCAGTGTTGTAGAGTGCAATGCAAGAGCTACACAGACCAGTTGCCTTTTAACATACCTGAGAGTGAAAGTTGGCAATAGTGGTAGTCTCAATGTCTTTCTTGCCCAGTATCTCCATTTTGACTGGTGTGTTTGGGAAGTTGAAGGCAAAGTAGTCCAGGAAGTCGGGCAGGAAGGCGGCTGCTCTGTGCACCACTGCCAAGGCGTACAAGGCTGCACCACGAGGCTTCTCCGCAAAGGCCAACTCCAGAAACTCCCGGGAAAAGCACTCCATCTCAGCCGGGCTAAGACAAGCTATCTCGTCAGCATAAGCATGCAGAACGGATCCTCCGCCATTGGCTTGCCTTTCCTCGTGCATGAAGCGTCCGCACCAGGTGCCTGTCTGGATGCAGGAGCTCCGGATGTAGTGGTCTTGGTGGGACAGGAAGGGGACGTGTCCCAGTTTGAGAGCGTGGAGGTAGGGTTGGTGGTTCTCGATAGTGTCTCTGCCAGGCTGGCAGTTGCTGTCGTGCTTCACGGTGTCAGGCAGAGGTGGATCAGGGCAAACGGGCACACTGAGATCTGCTCCAAGCCCTGCACACACAGTCTGAACGGCTTTGTTGTGCATGTATCGGACCTTCTTGCCACTGTGCTCATCCTCACGGTGCTTCTTCTTCTTCTTTTTCTTCTTCAGGAGATATTCCTCCAGTGCAAGAGACTTTCCATTCTTATTGTGGGGCTTTGGCACTACAGATACAGGAATAAGTAAAGGTCAGAGGGGCAGGGTATATGTAGATAGTGAGGGGAAACCAAGAGGGTATTTTGCTCTGTAACCTTGTTGAAGCCTGATTATTTTCTAAAAACAATGCAGAATACATTCATTTAGCAATGCTGATTCATAATGGCACGCTACACACACTTACCACGACATTGTACATAACTACCCAGCTTATCTATTGTCATGCACCCTCAAATAACGGACACCGGGCCACAGGCCACAAATTAATGAGATTTTGTCAGCATATATAGCATATAGGGCTTTGTAGTTCACTTAGCACTACAGTGCGCCTCACCTGTAAGAGAGCAGGTAAAACGTACTGGAATCCGCTACCTAAACACTAATTGTAGGCTACATAATTGTTACAGTAGCTTACTAAACATATTAAGTGAAAATTGTAAACCTGTTGCAACCTGTCAAAGACTTGCGTTTTCCCTGGACACCCCTGTGGGGGAAAAAAAAGGCTATTCTTTCCATTTTTAAATTAGGAACCCTGCCCCCCTTTTTGTATGTATACAATATAAACTCACCCTTGCTTTTCTTCAGTTCTGCGTGTTTCACATTGGCCTCGGTATTTTCCTTCTTGAGCTTCAGTTTCAGGTCTTTATCCCGGGTTTTTTCTTTGAATTCCTGGGGCTTGGCCTTGACCGTTTTGAGAGGCGTGAGAGTGAAGAGCGCAGGTGGTTCGGGGAGCACCGCTCGCTGCTTCTTCTGCTCCGGCGGTACCTTCCGCGGAGGAGGAGCCGCCAAAGTCGGCTGCAGGTTCTTCGTACCATTGGTAAGAGTGCGGTTGTGGTGGTGCTGGTGGTGGTGCTGGTGGTGGTGGGGGTGGCTGTGCAGGACGTGTTTATCTGCGCTGAACTTGTGGGGTTTCGGGTTCTGCTGCAGCTGATGCGGCTGCTGGGTCCGGGGCTCGGCGTGCTGCTGTGGGTCCTGACGGAGCTTCACTTTCTTCGCTTCTTTCACACACTTGTCCCGTTTGTCAGCGGACGGCGACAGCTCCCTTCTCTTCTTCTTTTTCCTCTCTCTAATTAATTTATCCAGACTGTCTATCCTCACATTTCCTTCTTCTACTTTGGCACGGAGCAAGTCGACTTGAGCTGCCATCTTTGCACGTACAGTACATTTAAAAGGACTCGGGTTTCCTACTGCGCAGGTGCGCAAAATATTGTAGTCCAACTGCCGTTATTTTGTAGTTCATGGCAGTATACTGGGTCTTTTGCGCACGCGTATCATGTGGAGCTGTGGGTTATGTAGTACATTGGTATCGCAAAGCTACACGGGAGTTAGAGTATTCTGTGCTGACTCCGTGCGGCAACGCACGCACTCACTTCTGCTCAGCTGACGTCATGGTTTATTTATAGTCACAGCCACGAGAGGCAGAGCTTCGCCGCTTATACAGTCGTGATCAATGTGAAGCAGATCAAAACAAGCTAATATTTCCATTCAACTTCACATACTTATATACTGTCTGGAGGAACCAAACAAGGCTGGCTTGTGTTAAAGGATGAGTTCACAATTTTTCAATGCTGTCTTAAATGGTTCATTAAAACAGGTTTGCTTGCTGTACCTGGTTATAATGGTCATTAAGAAATCCTTTCCTAGTGTGCTTAAAGTGTAATAGGGGACAAAATCCAATGTCCTTGTTCTTTGCAAAATAAATGTCAGCATTTATTGGAAGTCAATATGAGCCTAGATTTAAATTATACTTTTGAATTCTCCCCAGTGGGGAAATTACATTTTTTTTCACTCTGTCGTTAGAACACAGGCCTGAAATATACACACATGCTCTGGTCGTATACATGCACTAATGGAGAGATGTCAGAGGGAGGGGGCTGCGACTGTTGGAAAGCCCCCCCCCCCAAGTAGTTGGGGGAGTTCAGTGCCTTGCTCAAGAGCACCTTGCCAGTGCAAGTCCGTACAAGGACCTGAACCAGCAACCCTCCGGTTCCCAACCCCACTCCCTACAGACTGAGCTGCTAAGCTGGCCTAAAGAGGCCGACTAATAGCCTATTAGTTTCTTATAAACTATTAATGAAGGACTGGGGATTTTCTTCTTCATCACTAACAACCTTTAAATGGCCAGAATCAGACCAGAATTAATGGGATGAGTGACTGCATCAAGCAAAACCTTGTTTCAATGTTTATCCCTCATGTTGTCGTTGGGTCAAACTGACCCTTTTGTCTATATCAATGTTCTTTTTAACTACTCAATATAACATTATTTACTTTGCCAAGTACAAATCTCTACTTTCATTATTTTTTGTCTTATTCAATTTTATAGCATTCGAAAAACAAATTGAAGTGTTTTTGAAATAGTATTGAGTAAAAGTTGACATATTCCAGTCTGTGATTATCCATTGACATACATTCCTTTAATTTTAGACTAAATAATTCCTAATTTCTGCTTTTCTAACTCAAACATTAGGTATAATATCCTATAAATGAGGTTTATTGACTTAATAAAATAAAATAAAATTCCAAAAATAACCGTAAAACTGAAGTTAATAGTGTTGAAAACATAAAAAAGTGACAAACATTAAAAAAAAACATCAAAAGTGATAAAGAAAGGGACAAAAACGTAAGAAAAAGTTAAAAACATCGATAAAAAGCATAAAAAGTGTTGATCTTCAATTTTGACGGGAAGACAACACAAGGGTTAAATAGGCACCTGACTATGGTTTAAGTTGAACTTGAAAAAAGGGGAACCTATCTTTTTAAACTAACGTTTCAAAAGTTGCAGACCCTGCACTATAAACTGTTCATGAGCCAAAAAGGAACGTGGGCATCTTGTGACAGGCCGTTATACTGTCTGATTGTTTTACCAAAGACAAAAATCAATAGGATATATACTTGCTTCTCTGAATCCACAGAAAACAAAAACTTGAGTCATGTTCATTCAGTAAACCTTTATTTATCAGTGCATGAACAGAACGCCATGACCAGATTATTTCTTTTCACCCATTTTACAGTATATCATTTCCTCTAAGCTCCCTTAAAAAAATAATGAAACGATTTACAGAGGGTTTTTTTCTGCATGAAGGCAACTATTTATACAGGTGCTGTACAATTTATAAACATTTACAACTACCATGATGTCAAAACTAAAATTATATATATGTGTGTGTGTTGGAGCAATGCAAGGCCACAGTATCATACACAATAATGGCATGAACAGTAAATTATACAGTAGCCCATCATATCAACAACAAAGTGGACAATAAATTACTAAGTGGATTCACAGACCAATGCATGTGTTTCTTCTGTACATCCTTAAACAGGCTGGTAAGGCTACGATTCAAACAATGACTGGTTGGTGAATAGCACTTTATTCACCACTAGATGTCTCTGTACTCCATATATATATACTTTTTTCCATCTAGGACTTAAAGGTACTCTAAGCAATGTTGAGTGACGGTTCTTGTTGAAGTTCAAAGTATTTTCAAAGAAAACGAGGCTAGCTTGCCTCTCCCTCCCTACAGTGCTTCAGCGCACTAACACCCCCCCCCCCCAAATCCTTCTTTGTTTATTGGCTGGAACGTTGGAACACTGGTTGTTATGTTTGGTGGTGCAGGTTGGCCGGTTTGTTTTTGTTGCCGTGTGTAGAGCCTGGGCCGTCTACAGAGGCCGCGGCTTTTTACAGTGTGTTCAGGGGACAGGCAGCTAGCAGATAGTGAGGAGATGTTTTTTACGGTGTGTTCAGGGGACAGGCAGCTAGCAGATAGTGTGGAGATGTTTTTACAGTGTGTTCTGTGGACAGGAAGATAGCAGATGGTGAGGAGATCTTTTTACAGTGTGTTCAAGGGACAGGCAGATAGTGCGATGTTTTTACAGTGTGTTCAGGGGAAAGGCAGCTAGCAGCTAGCGAGGAGATGTTTTTTTTACAGTGTGATTTGGGGATAGGCAGCTAGCAGATAGCAAGGAGATGTTTTTTACAGTATGTTCTGGGGACAGGCAGATAGTGAGGAGATGTTTTTTTACAGTGTGTTTCGGGGACAAGCAGCTAGCAGATAGCAAGGAGATGTTTGCTGTATGTGACAACAAATGTGGTAGCCTAACGTGTGACATTGTTTAGAGCACCTTTAATATTCCTGTTGAATTTGATAATCTTTATAGAGCAGTTTTAAATAGGACTCCCAAAGAAGCAGTCAAGCCATTTTCACAACTGGAAGCATATTGTGATGACTTTCCCTCCTTGTGTGGAAAATATAACTGCATTCTTATGGAGCCTGGCTTTATTTATAATGAAAAAAAACAAAACAGGACAGCCAAGATTTTGTTAACAAAAAACAAATTAAATATTTATATTTTTCTCACATTACGGGTTATGTACTGAAAAACAAATCAATCAAAAATAGATTTGGAGGTTAGAATGAGGGAAAAGGGATATGTTTTTGTGCCTATATCTGTGATCAGAAAAATACAAATATCTCTTAAAGTTTTCATTTAAGTTGAAGGCAGAGGTCTCACTTCTTACAATCAAGCTATGTTACTCATTTAAAGTATGTGTCAATATATGCGTAGTCATTTTGTTAAATAATATATATTTTGGATTAAGTACAGTCAATGCTACATATGCGTTATCTAAAAAGACACAGGCCTACATACACACATAGCTAGAGGGTCTAAAATACAGAGCTGCTAACAGTAGACAACATCATGAATCAGGCTCAAGCTTAGAAATAGAATGCATAGATTTCATAGTGTAATTGTTTTAGATGATAGGGCTTATCTACACATTCTATTTTCAGCAGTAAAGGACAATTCCGGTGCAAAATGAACACAGGGGTTATTAACACATGGGTACCGAGTCGACCATTCTCTGGGATTTGTTTACATGCTATTCAAATGTGACCAGTTTTAATGCAAACCGCTAATTAGCTTGTGACGCTAGTAGTCGGGGCACGGGTAAAGTAACGCCGACAAACGCCGTCTGAATGCTTCGGTTTACATGCTGGAACCCTAATCATGCTACCATGGAAGTGTAGTGCTATTTTGAGCCTTGTTAGTGGTATAGAAATAGTGATTTATTTTTACTCTACCGATGCCCCGACTACAAGCGCTACAAGCTAATTAGCGGTTTGTGCTAATACTGGTCACATTCGATTAGCATATAAACTTATTCCAGAGAACGGTCGACTTGGTACCCATGTGTTATTAACTCCTAGGTTCAGTGTTCACCGTAATGGTCCTTTAAGTCCACATAAAAAGTGAAATGACTCTACATGGATATGTGTACTAACAGCTTTTGCTCACATATAATTTCAATAAATTACACTATGCTTTTTAATATTAACACACGTAACAAACATTAGAACTATAACCACAAGTATCTGGTCTGCTGATTGATGCATATAAAGCTCCGGGGTAGTCTGTCTACCCTCTGATAAGCTAATGATATCAGGTTTAATGTGCACGAATACAGTCCCCCATACAGTTCACATTTCTAGTCTGGCTCTTGAAAAAGAAACAGAAGACACTGTTTCACCCTTAAGAGAAACTCAGCAGCCTCACTTTCTAGCGACAGCGGCGGTGAATCAATCTTGCCAGGAAAAAAAGCGGAGTGACTGTCTCAGAACTTCAAAGTGACAAAAAATAAAAGTGGGGATCCTTCATCGAGGCGGGTAGACAGGGAGAGCAGTACATCTCATTACCTACAAACGGTCTTCACAGTGAGTGCAATACGGAGCAGCTTCTTCATAACTGGAGTCTCTGATTGGCACAAAATAGACTTCAGTGTAGCATCCCCAAAAAAAATCTCCCTCAGAACCAACCTGTTATACGCACGTCCACACATCTTCGCACAGTACAAACACACCTGTCGGTACGAGCATGTGCTGTCAGCAGCTGGATGCAAACTGACCGAGGCAAACTGGGTGAAAAAAGTAAAAAACCAAAAAAACAATCCGAAGCAATGAGAAGCCATGTTGCTGGTTACGCAGTGATTTGCTTTGTCTGTGAGTGTTATAACATAAAAATCCTTCCATCCTGAAAAGTACATCTTTTAGTGGCTCAGCTTTTTCTTAATGGTCGCAGAGAGTCCTGGGTGGATATCAGATATCTGCGTAGGTTGTGTCCGCCTGGGACTGGATCTTTGCAGAACTGGGAACTTTCCACGGACCGGGGGTGATGGGAGCCTTCTTGCTGGTGGTGGTCCCGTTGCAGCTGGGGTCCTGGATGCTACTGCTCGAACCTCTGGGATCCTTTCTGTTCCCTTCTTCAGGTGGACTATGGTACTTGCTTTCCTGACGTTCCTTATCCCCCTTCTCCCTTCTACTCCTCCGGCTCAGGGTGCCGCTATCGGCATCCTGACCTGCTCTCTCCCTGGGAGTCTGGGAGTGGGATTTCTGTGCCACTGCCTCTTGCTCGGCCCTTTTGCTCTTCTTGCGTTCACCAGTCCCCAAGCTTTTGTCGCCACTCTCTGTGCGCCCCCTTTCCTGCCAGGAGGCCGCATCCTCCTCCTTGTACCTCCAGTCTTTGCCTTCTCCAGAGGCAGCGCTGGGTTGCTGGCCAGCTGGATGCCGGGGGCTCTGGGGCTCTTCCAGGTTCTTCGGAGCCACAGCGGGGTCTGGCTCCTTCTTGGAGCTCTTCCTGGGGCTAGAGGAGCGGTGGTCTCTCTGCTGCCCTTGGGGTTTTCTGTCTTTCCCCATATCCTCCAAGGATCCGCCGTGGCGTTGCTCGGTTTTTCTGGGGCTCTGAGAGCGCTCTTGGTGATCTGGCCTCCCTTCAGGTGCTCGCATGGGACTAGAGGGCTTGGAGTCACTTCTGCTTGTTTTTCTGGTGTGGGTGCTGGGGCTGGTGGTGCGCTTCTGGTTCTGGTGAGAGAGCTGTTGTCCTCTTGATCTGTTAGCCTGCCTAGCGTGCTCCTGCCCGGCGCCAGGGGAACCCGGCTCCCTGGGATCCCCCCTGGAGAACTCCTCAGGGGCGGTTGTTTTGGGTGAAGATGGAGACAGTTCCGAGGCAGAGAGGGTGACAGAGGATGGAGAGGCTGGAGCCGACTGCCCGTCAGATACCGAGAGTCTGGGAAAGCTTGAGGTTGGAATGGTTACTTTGTCCTTTGAACCTGAGAAACAAGCAATGGGAAGTAAGAAAATGTTCGAGCTGAGCAACAATGTATGTACTCTACGGGTCTGCATCCAGTGGTGGAATTTAACCAAGTACCGTTCCTCAATTACTGTACTTTAGTACAATTCTGTGTCTTTTCTTTTCATGCCACTTTGTACTTCTACTCCGCTACATCTCAGAGAAATATTGGACTTTTTACTCCACTACATTCATCTGACAGCTTTACTTAGTAGCTACTTTACAAATTTAGATTGTTGCACACAAAACACGTGCAGTTTATAAAATACTATGTTTCTAAAATGTGATTTTTCTTCATTGAGTACTTTTACTTTAATTACTTTAAGTACATTTTCCTTGTAATACTTACATACTTTTACTAGTTTTTACTTACAGTAAAGTATTTTTTTGAGGCAGGACCTTGTAACAGTAAGAGTAGTTTTACAATGTGGTATTAGTAACTTTACCAAAGTAAAGGATCTGAATACTTCTTCCACCACTGTAAAATGTTATTTCACACATTCAATAAAAAAAATAAAGATTAAACATGTCATGCAACAGAAGCACAATATCCTCATTGTGAAATAAGATGTCTGCCTCGCTCGCTTTCTTAATAACCCTCTGTAATATTTCTCTAAACATTTGCCTTGTTTGAGATATGTATCAGCCGGCAACATAGCCATCAATGGAAAGGGTGCTAGCATTCGCCAAGCACTGACGTTTCACCCCCCCCCCCCCGGTGCTGATAAGAATTGCACAGCTGTGACTGAGAGCAGATATATGCAGCAGAAAACCAGAGAGAGAAAAAGAAGAGTGATGAACTTAAAGTGGGAGCTGAAATGAGCTTTTGGTTCTCTAGGAGCGATAACTCAAAGCAATTTATTTTAATGTGGTCTTTGGATTTAAAGGTTGATGCCAGTGAACACACACAGATTCTTTAACCGCTTGTCACTCACTGACCGATATCGAGTTTAGGATTACTCTCCAGGTCTCCATCTTCATTCAGGATGACGTGTGTGTTCAATGGCATCCCAGGTTTTTGCAATACCCCTTAAAAAAAACAAAAAAACTTGCAGAGCTCTGAAGCCTCCCAGCACGCCTGCAGGTCTGTTCATTCTTCGAGGACTCACTGCTTTGGTTCAGTCCTCCGGGAGAAGAGGAACTCTGCTAACCGATCTTTTTTTTCAGATTGATCATGGGGATGAAGGAAGGGACAGAGAACAACACTTAAAGAGTAACTTCGTTTTTTTTTTCTTTCTTCTTCAACCTGGACCCTATTTCCCCATGTTTTTGCGTCTTAGTGACTGATGGGAACAACAATCTTTGACATTGGTCCAGTATTAAGCAAGACTGCTGCTGTTGGCATTGGCCCAACAAGCTACAATGTAAGTTATTGGGCAATTGCGTACCTTCCATTTACCTCCACAAAAGTGCTTGTTTTGCCACCGACAGGTTCAGAAAGAGGAAGATCCTTTTTTTGAAACACAAAAACATCCCCAAAATCTCTATTGCCAAACCCACCAGACTCCATGTAAATAAACAGCAATTTTGTCATCGTAAATACACTTCATTCAAAGTTGACACATACAAAATAAAACTATGAAATGTCGTTTTGGTTTGTGCTCCAACTGTGTCAACAATCACCAATCTGGTTTAGTTTTTAAATAAACCCTTGATGCACCCATTTACATGTGGAAACATACTGGCACTAAACACACTAAAGTGTTGATTATTTCAATGCAGCCTGGTGGTTTTAACAATACCAATCTCTGAGCCGTTTGTGGTTAAACGAAGACGATTTTACTCAAAAGAAAAAAGGTCTATCTGTGTAGGGATCTTTCTCATAATGTTGACAGACACTTACATTAACAACCTGAGCCTGTCAGTGGCAAAAACAGCAAATTTTGACGAAATCGCCGATGCACATTTGCCCCATAGGGTTACACTGCAGCACGGTTCGCGGCTGCCGGGTCACAGCGTTCTCTCTCAATACTGGACCAATTTAAAAGATTGTTGTTTACATTAGTCATTTGCACACAAAAACATACAGTAGGTAAATAAGGTCCAGGTTGAAAAGGGAAAAAAAACAATGATACCCTTTAAATCTGATAGATTAATCACTTTGAAAGGAGAAGTTAAAGGCAAAAGTACAAGAAGTACAAGGTTTACCAAGGTAATTAGGGACAGACCGACAAAAGCAGTGAGGCCTTTAGTGATGCTCTGGTTTCATGTAGAAGCACAGGGTGGAAGAAGAGTGCCGACCTATAGGAGGAAAAGATAAATAGGTAGAAATAGACAGCCGTGCCAATGCAGAAAACAGGAGCAGATAAAGAGCACGAGACAAAGATCCAGATAGGAGTGAGAATGACAGGAGAAAGAAGTCAAGAAGAGAGAAGCTCGCAACACATGCATGAGAATAAAAGAAACTCAGTGCCCAGCTGTCACGCATATCCATACAAAAGCTTCTAAATATTCTAAAAACTGGAAATATGCTACTGTGTAGATCTAAATGCAGTGCTAACAATGTGTATACTGTACATGCATGCGGCTGACAGCAGTCACTCACTGTGATCCGGGACCAGGCCCTGGCCGGGTCGAAGCAGCAGATGAACTTTACTGCCTCCTGCTTGGATCAGTTCAATTGCACGAGTGTGTGTGATGCCCTGCGTGGCCTCACCGTTGATCTCCACTATCTGATCCCCAACCTGTGGTGGTGGAGAAAGCATTCAGATCCTTTACTTTAGTAAAAGTACATAACGCACCATTAAAAATACCTTGTAAGAGGTCCCGTATTAAAGTGCCCATATTATGAAAAAAAATCACCTTGTCTGGGATTTGGGGTGTTATTTTGTGTCTCTGGTGCTTTGAGTAAGATATGGTTTCTGAATGTCTGCTGTCTTTGTAATTCTCCTGGAAATTTAATTTAGAGTCAATAGTTGTCCCTGGATATCTATAGGATTCTACATGATCCACTAGTTTTATAATGTTATAATTGCTGCCTCATATCCCAGAGTTTTATCAAAATCAATGTGCATATCCTTTGTTTTGGATATGTTCAATTGAAGGTGTGACTCCTCGCACCATTGGACAAGTCTTCAATTATTGTTCTGTGGCTTCTGTCATTTTTATGGAGCAGACTCACTATGATAGAGCCATCCGCATATTTAATGATGGTCCTATTTACACATGTTTGTATATAGAATGAACAGAAGGGGTGAAAGCACACACCCCTGTGATGAACTTGAGGAAGAGTAAAGCTGACAAGACAGAGCTCCGTTCACCTTACTCTCTGTGTCAAAATCCAACTAACAAGATTGGGACAAAAATCAAAATGCTCAACAAGGCAGTTGGCTAAAATATGATGTTGAGTTGTGTTAAAAGTGGATGGGAAATTAATCAAAAGAATATGTGCTTGGGACCCACTTCCCTCAAGGTGTTTGAAATGAATGAAGCAGAGTGAGAGTGGCATCTTCTATTCCCCTCACATACTAGCATGCTAGCTCGTTCTTGCTAGCTCCTTCTCAATGGCAAAACACTGCTCCAACAGCCACTAGTTGACCCTCATCTCCAAAAGAACTACTTCCTGTCCCTGTTGTGCAGGTATTCCACAAGTGGTTCTTGTCTAGAAGACGTCTCCCAGTTAATCCTGCCTTGTACTGACCAAAGCTGGAGAAAGGGTTATCTAGCTAATGGGATCTTATCTAGCTACTGCGCATATGCGACTTCCAACAAAGATAGTGTAGAAGTGAGATGTCTCACTCTGTAGCTAAAACAGAGACCTGAACACACAGGGTGAAAACAGGATCTGCAGCAATGTGCAGTAAAACAAAAATATGGTGTTTTTTGAAAATTAAACCATGTAAACCTATTCTGGTACAACCTCAAAATACAATTATGAACCTGAAAATTAGCATAATATGGGCGCTTTAAAGGTGTTACTGTAGGAAAAGTATGTAAGTAAAATGTACTTATAGTATTACAAGTAAAAGTACTCAATGGAGAAAAATCCTCACATTTTAGTCACTGGAAAAGATGGGACACAGTGGGAGAGACGTGGAGCAGAGATACTAAATGAGGGGAAAGGGACCGGCGCACGCCGGTGTTCTCAAAACAACAGGAAATAAGTGATTGTGGTTTATCCAAGGCTGTGACAAACAGCTGACGGAGGCAGTTAAGGTACTTTAAAACCCTTGTTGCCCAATTGCTGCAATTTGTGTCAGAAAATCAGACTCCACTTCAAAGTCATAACCTGAACACATGGACACTTATTGTCAGTGTGACTTAGACTTCCTAAGGATATCATTTTCCTGATGTCAATACAAAAAAGCTCCTCATTACTCTAGAACCTACTTGAGATTTGTCACGCTTTTTATATTTTATATATTTTTTTGTAGCCTTTATTTTAGAGGACAGCTGGAGACAGGAAAGGGGGATAGAGGTAGAGAAGGGGACGGCATGCACGTGGGTTGGATTCCAACCTGTGGACACTGCAGTAAGGACATGGGCAAAAATGTAAACATAAAACAGTATATATAACACACACACACTATATATATAGTTACAATTTTTAATTGTGATTAACTGCATGAGTTGCGACTACACACATGCGACTACACACATGCTAGACATAAATTAATCACATGTTTGATCCGTTCTAGATGTACTTTAAAGAGATATTCTTTCAAGTTTTTAATGCTCAAGTGGTATTTGAGACCTTGACTACTACGGTCGTAACTCAATTCATATCGATGGTACATGCAAATTACTTCATTCTTGTGGAGAGAACCATCTGGAAGGGCTTTAGAACTCAACTTGCCATTCAAAAGAAACTTATTTATTAGTTTCTGCTATTTATTTATTAGTTTCTGCTAGCCATCCACTCCCGTTCATGGATGTACTATAAGACACGGAAGACCTGCTCACTCCGCTGTCACATCTCGGCTGGGCTGTTTGGTGTTTAACCGAGGATCTGTGGACGCATGCATGGGAATGAACCAGAAATATATTTGAAAAGTCGTTAAGGGGGTCACAAAAGTCGCTAAATCTCGAGAGAAAGTCGCCACGTAGGCAGCACTGTCCACCAGGTTACTGCTGCAGCTTCCTGATTTCCAAAACGACCGAGCAAATCCACAGGACCTGCGTGTCGCCTGTTTAAAAAATGAATGGCCGTTATAAACGTGTTTATTCTGACAGCCGTGACATATAATAACTGGATTGAAAAATTCCAAACCTTTAACTTAGGGCACAGTTGTCTTGATTTTGTCTGATAAAACCCTTACGTGTATCCTGCCGTCTTTCAGAGCAGGCCCGTCCTCAGCCAGTCGCAGGATGAACAGGCCCATGTTGTACTCTTTCCCTCCTCTCAGACTGAAGCCGAAGCCCCGCTGGCTGCGCTCCAGCTCCACCACCAAACAGCCCTGTAGTTCACACACAAAAATGTCAGCTTTCAAGACGATTGCACTTCTTGACAGGCACAAAAATATTTTCATAACCACTAGGACTGGGTACCAGCAACGATACCAATACCGTGACTTTGATACCCATTCTTTTTTTTGTACTTTATTTTCATTTTCAAGTTTACAAGAACAAAAGCAAACACAAACACAATCTCCCCCCCCCCTCCAAAAGGATGCTCCAATTTTTCAAAATCATATTTCGAGGTCAGTCACATTCCAACATTACATTATCCACGTAATCTAGATGGGCTGTCAAATTTTAATAAAGATGTATTTCTTTCTAAGGTTATATGTAGTTGTTGATTTCTAAATACCATTTAGTTCTGGAAAGAGGGGAATCAGACTTCCATGTGACCGCAGTACACTAACCCTAACCCTAATCATTACAAAAAATATACAATACACTTTCTGGCCACTGCCAAAAATTTTATTTGAAATATGTTAAGTGGTTTACCAATTTTCATAAAGTTCCCCAGCAAGCAAAATTCTGGCTCAACAGGTAATGAAGATACCGGTTCTAGAAGGAGTCTTTTTTCAATATCAATATTGTAAAACAAAACAAAGCACACTACAACCAGGGCTGTAGTACTCGAGTCCGGTCTTGGACTTGAGTCCGGACTCAAAACTGTTTTTCTATGGACTCGGACTTGTCTCGGTCTCGGTCACTGGTCTTGCCAAATATGGCTTTAGGTCTTGACCGAGTCCAGCTGTCTTTATTATGTTGATAATAATATTGGAGGGAAAGTGAAACCCAAATGATTGTCTTGATACTGTCATGCATGAGACTTTTTTTTCTGTCCTGGACTCGGTCTTGACTCGGACTTGAACCTCTTCGGACTCGGTCTTGACTTAGACTCGACTAGTCCTGGTCTAGGAGTTGTCTTGGACTCAATAAAGGTGGACTTGACTACAGCCCTGACTACAACATTACAGTCACTGTGGTACTACTTTTACTAACGTAAACATGTTTCTGGTTATTTGTACTTTTACTTAAGTACTGAGATTCAGTACTTCCTCCACCACTGCAAACATAATCAACTGTAAAACTGAGTAGAACTTAATCATTCCGGCTGTGGCCTTACCTGCTTAGAGCCTGACACGAGTGTTCCCGTCTCTCTTGGTGGGAAAGAGTTCCTGATCTCCGTGTCCCCGTTCCTACCACGGAAAAGACCACACGCGTTATGATGGGACCAACATGCTGTACCTATGATATATATTTACCCGTGTTGTTTTTCTGTTTTTCTATGTATTTGTTTCATTTGTTTGTGTTTTATTTATTTTTTTGTGATCACATTGTTTTTGTTCTTTTTAACATTTTATTTATTTTTTTATAAAGATTATTTTTTGGGCTTTTTAATTTTTGACAGGACAATTAGGTGAGAAAGGGGGAGGGGGGGGAAGATATGCAGGAAATCATCACAGGTCGGATTCAAACCCTGGACCTCTGTGTTGAGGCATAAACCTCAAAATACATGTGCGCCTGCTCTACCACTGACCCAACCTGGCCACTATATATATATATTTTTTTACATATTTAAGAAATAAACTGACAAATAATAAACTAATTGATAATTAAACCAATTGTGCAGGTTGCACTGCACTGAATGCAATCTGCACAATTGGTTTATTTACATTTTAGCATATTATTTAAGCAGTTGCACATTTTGTTTTCCCATCCTGTATATATTCAAAAATTTGTTCTTATATTTTTATTCCTATTATTATTTCATGTATATATGTATATTGTATCCTATTTCATTTATATTTATATTCTGTGCTGTGTGACTGATGTGTGTTTGCTGCTGTAACACCATAATTTCCCTTTTTTTATCAATAAATATCTATCTATCTATCTAACAATAGATTTGTTTGTGTTTTATGACAATATGGCACAATATCTCGTCTTGAGATGAGAATTGAAAGGCAGCCCATAAACAGCATATAAAATAGTAACTTGCATGTACTTGTTTCTATTCCAGTCATTGCATTTGACACTTTTTGCACTGCTGGTGTAGTGTGTTCTAAATTTTATTGTGTTTTTATATTGTGTAATACTGAAAACGAGGGCTTGCCCACAATAGTACCTCTGAGACCTAAATACAGGCTGATGATGAATACATAGTTACATACAACACTTATACACTGTATATATCTTATATATCTATCTCAATATATTCAGGCGCTCACACTACTGATCCCAGATCTGTGACCTGTCTCAAGGTGAAGGACTATCTGCTGTGGGGAAACAACATAAAAATGTCTGCACTCAGTTGTATTGTTACATGTTGGCAGTAATGCTACAGCACATGCAAGTTATAGTTAATATATAATATACTGTAAGTCTGTGCAATTAACAGTGGTAGAAGAAGTATTCAGATCCTTAAAAGAACTACTACGACACTGTAAATGACTCTGTTGCAAGTAAAAGTCACTGTGTTGAAAATGTTATTCAAGTAAAAGTGTGCAAGTTTAATCAGGAAAATATACTTTAAGTATTAAAAGTCAAAGTACTCATTGCAGAAAAATCCTCACATTTTACGAACTGGAAACGATCCAAACTGTTCTGTCAATCCACTGTTTAATCCGTTTAACCCTTGTGTTGTCTTCCCGTCACTATTGAAAATTAACACTTTTGTTCGATGTTTTAAACTTTTTTTTACGTTTTTGTCCCTTTTTTTAACACTTTTTTTCAATGTTTGTCACTTTTGACGTTTAACGTAAAATTAACTTATTAACTTTAGTTTTACAGTAATCATTCAGTAAACCTCATTTATAGGAAATTATACCTAACGTTTGAGTTAGAAAAGCAGAAATTAGGAATTATTTAGACTAAAATGAAAGGAATGTATGTTAATGGATAATCACAGACTAGAATATGTCAACTTTTACTCAATACTATTTTAAAACCACTTCAATTTGTTTTTTTCAAATGCTATAAAATTGAATAAGACACCCCAAAATTAATGAAAGTAGAGAGTTGTAGCCAAAGATCGTTGGAATCAATCATGCTATTTTGGGTAATTACAATTGGGTAGTTAAGAAGAACATTGATATAGGAAAATGGGTCAATTTGACCCGAGGACAACATGAGGGTTAATGATTTCAACAGTTATATTTTTGGGCAATTTCATTTATAATAAAACATTGTATTATATAAACTTGGTGTGTTTTGTGTGCAAAAATCTACATTTGTAAAGAGCAACTAGTAAGGGAAGCTGTCAGATTAATGCAGTAGAGTAAAAAGTAGAATATTTAGCAACCCTAGTGGATGCACTCGTGGCACCCCTTCATTAGAGCAGCGTGAGCCTCTTTCTGTTTGGTTTCATATTACAGTGCAGACCTAAATCCTTCAATCAGCCGTGTTGCTTATACAGTTCAGTGGCAGATAACGGGGGCATGCTGTAATGCTTTGCAGAGCTCATTACAATGCCTCAGCGGGGAACTTTACTGTGCTCCCACCCTAATCTAAAGAGCCGAGGCCTTCTTAGTGGCTCTGGCGTGGAGAAGTGTTTACACACTTGATGCGGTCTCCGCTCATATCGAGCCTGGGCTGACCCAAGGCATGTGTCGTTGATTAGACGCAGTGGAGGGGGAGGGGTTGCTCCTGAGGAATGGACGGAGGCAGTGTGCGATTTGCAAGGCGGGTGGATGCGTGGGATTTCCCCTTTTTCTCGTCTACATATCCCAACCTCAAATGAAACATACGGAAAAATTTGGAAAAGGCGCAAAAAACATTGAAAAAGCAGCAATAGAAAAAGCAACAAAAAAACGGTCGGGCAAAATGTATTATGAACCTATAGAGGGAGGGCCAGATCAAAATCTGCAAAGGGCCGGATTTGGCCCGCAGGCCTCAAGTTTTACACACAGACTCAAAGCAGACATAATGCACCACTGGTCATCAGGACAAGCTGTATTGTCTCTTTACATTCCCTCTTTATTTTTCTCCTTTTGAGAATATACATACAACACATAAAGCTTAATCAGACAGCAGGCTTTTATTATAAGAATGAGTGGAAATAGACATGTCTCAGAAGGAATGGAAGAAGAAAAGTATCGCGAGGGAACGCAAAAGTAGTCCTCTCAAAATGTCACAGTGACAATTCAATGCTACTTCACCAATAGACCATATTGTACCTAAAATACAGCATTTTAACCCTTGTGTTCTTGTCTTCCCGCCGAACCTGAAAATGTTTGCTTTTTGAGTCAAAATTCTAAATGAAAAACCCTTTATCAATGTTATGTTGTCTTTTGTTGACCCTTTTGTGGCTTTCCCCTAAAGATTTTATCACTTTTTCAATGTTTGTTGACTTTTTCTAGACCTTTTGAAATTTCCCCCAAATTTAGAAAGCTTTTTTTTTTATATATATTTCTCACTTTTTTGACATTTGTTCGCATTTTAGTCACTTTTATTGACATTTTTCTCTCTTTTTTAACACTTTTTTTTACCAAGTGTTTTTTCTCCAAATGCTATTAAATTGACAAAAAACACAAATTCAATGAAAGTAGAGATCTGATTGTTTATTTAACTTATGAGGAGCGTTGTTGGGAACAATCCACGTGACTTTTTTGGAAAAGTAGTTTGAAAGAAACCTAAATTTCTGATATAGAAACTTTTTGGAAAGTGGTCAAATATGACCCGAAGAACACAGGAGGGTTAAACTAAGTAAAGCGCTGTAACGTGAACACCTATAGCGCCATAGAAAGATCAAATCCGAGCGGCGTTTGCTGGTTGTATTTAGCCACTCCGGGACGCCGGCTAGCCAGCTACAGGCCCCGCCAGATGATGATCCTTCCAGGGGCCGTGGAAGTGGAGTTCGGCCAGAAAAAGTGAGCATTACACAGCGCTGACAGTTACCTTTAGGCACCTAAATGACTTGTTAAGTTTAAGAAACAGATGGTGGTTTTCACGCTGAAATGAACTCCGCTCTACAGCTTGAATGCACTGTATTTTGTGTTGACACCACCTTGTGCTCTTCCATTTTGAGTAAGGCTGTACGATAGAGGATGGATCCCTAAACCGAGCTCGATGGGACCCGATGGGACCCGACAGTACCCAACGGTCCAGGCCGGGTATGGACAGACATTTAGAAATGGTGTTTATGTTTTGGTTGGGCTCGGTCAGATCAGCGCAATAAGGCGTTGAACATTTTAAATTTAAAACAGCTTATTATGTAGGTTGAGAGATCAGCAACTCAACTACCCGAAGCTTAGTGTCCTTGCAGGACCATCGAGCAGAGGAGGAGGTCCACAGAATCTCTGCTGTGGATTTTGTTCTGTTAGCTTTGGAAATTTTTTAGGCCTATATGTTCATTTAATTTTAATTGGCTATATGACTGGGCCTGTGTTAACATGATGCGCTCATCTGCTGACATTTCCAAATGACATCCTACAGTTGCCTAATAAAAGCGGGCTTTCCACACAAAACAAACATACATGTGTCATTAGTATGAAAGAAAAAGAGATTTTAACTGTGTCTGGCTCAAGCATAAATATCTGTCAGGCTTGGGTCGGGTTTAGGCCCGATCCTCACTCTACTACACTATATGAGGAAAATATGTGATATGCGGTAACATTGTTGAATATTGCGATAGCAATATTACTGGTGATAGTTGATATTTGTCAGATATTATGACATTAAAGTGTACTCAGTTCTGCATTTCTGCTGCTTTCAGTATTCTGCTATAATTAAATCGTTGACAAATGATAGGAAATCATTTTCTCTTGATGTGAATATAAAAGGCACCACTTTTATATAAAAATTACAACTATTATGTTTATTGCGGCAGTTAATATTGCGATAGTCTCTATCCTCGATGTTCCACTTCTGGGATTGCTCCGGTGCTGCAGGAAATTCCGCCCGATGCATGTATGTCTGTTACCTTCTGCTTTCTTTGTGTTGGACTAAGGTTAACTGCTCCTCAGAACTATTTTACAGTGGCTGCGTCCGGCAGCTTAGCACCGCCCAAGAGGATTGTGATTGGTCTAAAGAAATGCCAATAAACCAGAGCATGTTTTTCTCCCATCCAAGCACGCTGTGTGGAGTAGCCAGGCCATCCTTCACAGCGTGTGGATGGTCTGGCAAAGCGAGACTATGTATTAGATATTGCTATCATAACAAAACAATATATTGTCCAGCCCCAATTTTGAATTTAATTTTCCATTGGATATTGAAGGTCATAAATAAGTAAGGTAAGCCTGCTCGAGTGGCACCATATGCCATGGTAGTGAAAGGGGGTTTTAATTATTGAATGTTTTGTTTTGTTGATGAAAAAACATCCCCTCCTCTGCTTTTTTTCACCCTTTGCACCCTGGACAGAGGGCTAAATGAGGAGCAGGGGAACACAGTTTGACGTGTGTGTGTTGGTGTTGATATTGACCAACTGTTCTGGTTTATATGTTGGTCTAGTCATTTTATTTTTTACATTTATAGTCAATTTCACTTGTATTGGGCTAAACCTGTATGTACTATTACAACTCTTTTATCTTTTTAGGTGTGACATTGTACAATCTGTCCAGGGACAGCAGACGTAAAATAGCCTTTTGGCTAATTCTGGCACATTTGACATTTTATATGTATTATTAGTGTGCATTGTCCCTGTTAAATAAACCTGAAGTTTGAGAATTGCTGCTGCAGCAATGGATTAAAACGTCCGGACACAGGTAATCTTGTTGAAAAACAAAGATCAAAGAGGAAGTGAGACTACCTCATTAATCCGTCTATTTTTCTTTGCTTCGCCATCCAAAAAGTGACCATAAAAGGGATTTTCTGTCTTTCTGGTTGATGAGGAGAATGCGGGCCACAGAAGATGCTAATTGGACACATTGTAGCACAAACCCCCGGAGCCTGCATTGAGAGGATTGAGGCTAAGGAAAACCTGTATTAATCTCCAGTGGACTTGGTGTTTGAGAAGGATGCTGGGAAGCGTGTATATTAGAGCTCTAACAATTCAAAATGTTGCTGTACAATTAATTGTAAAAATTTAAAAATATATAGTCCAATCAATAATCACTTCTATAATTACAATTTGGCATATCTAAACAAAATCAACAATCACCAGTCATACGTCTAAGACTTTAGCTAACAAAGAAACCGCGATTATGTAAAATAATTGACAATTAGACCATTATGTATACTTGTTACAGGCCTGGTGTATATTGCTGTACCTGTCTGGATAGCTGGGAGGCTGTTGGCCCATAGCTCTGTGTTGTGCCGACGGGCTCTGCTTGGCTGAATTGGTTCCAGATGGAGGAGCGCTGTCTGTGAAAAACAACATTCACACAACACACACTTTTAGAATGACACACAGCTTGTGATCTGATAATGGAAGCCACAAAGCAAAGTCTCAATCCTAAAACTGCCTGTTGACTACTGTAAAAGGTCCCATGACATGATGCTCTTTCAAGACTTTTATATATAATACTGTACTTGAAGTATCTTTATATAGACCTTAGTGGTCCCCTAATACTGTATCTGAAGTCTCTTTATATAGACCTTAGTGGTCCCCTAATACTGTATCTGAAGTCTCTTTATATAGACCTTTAGATGCAATGATTCATTTCAACACTCCTAATCAATGATCCATGATCCAATATTATCAATGCTGGGTGAAAATATCGTTATCACATGTGTCTGTGTGTTGCCCCTTTATTTTAGATTCCCACTTTATATCTATTATTTTTTACTAAAGAGAATAGTTTTGGTTTTTAATTTAAGTGTCTCAAAGTAACAAAATTGTCATATCATATTTTAGTTCCTTTTTTGAGTTTGTAAGTGTAACTGTGTTCAATGGGTGTATGATATGTCTCATATCGATTGCAGGCCCCTAAATGAAATCAAAATTATATCTTGACAGACTTAGATATTAGCAAATAGTGCATTGTTGTCCAAAAAATTGATCTAGCGTATTGTGAAAAAACTTGTGATTTACACCCCTTGTGATATAAACATTGTTTATATATATATATATATATATATATATATATATATATATAATATAAACTGTACTTGCTTGCTTTGCTTACTTCAGAGGTACTTTAACATTCCCATTATCTCCTAAAATATTCATTCTGGAAATCAGCTTCAAAGGACTGAGACTTTCTCTGCCAACCTACCATCTTCAGGCACAACGGTGAGGGTGACACAGTTGCCGGCGTCCTTGATGAGCTGGACGATGTCGTTGTGCGACAGCTCCATGATGGAGCGGCCGTTGACAGCAGAGATACGGTCTCCCACCTTCATCTGACCTATACGGTCTGTAGGGCTGCCCTCGATGATACGGCCGATCTTGTGAGGTATAACTGAGACAGGGAAACACAGAGGAATGATAACCTGTTGTGTCGGCATGTTTGAGAAGACCTTATTCAACAAACCCAACATCAAGACATCACTTTGAAATAACAACGCGATGGACAAAACCACAAATCTGAACCTCATGGTGGCGCTCAAGGAAAAGTCAGCGTTGCCCGCTGAAAGGGTAGTTTTAAGAAAGATTTGGATCATGCAATAAGGCCGGCCTGCTTGGTTCTTTCAGGGAACAATTGTAAAGATTTACAAAGAATATGTTTCGGGCATTTCCTCTCTAACTGGGATGTTTTGGGACTGATTGGTGGGACTGCTGTGGAGGAAGTACACACGGAGATACACTGGTAACAGATAATGAGGTTAAACCATGTATCAGCTGATTTACAGTGGGTACGGAAAGTATTCAGACCCCTTTAAATTTTTCACTCTTTGTTTCATTGCAGCCTTTTTCCAAAAATCAAAAAAGTTCATTTTATTTCTCAGTAATGTACACTCAGCAACCCATCTTGACAGAAAAAAACAGAAATTTAGAAATTTTTGCATATTTATTAAAAAACAAAAACTGAAATATCACATGGTCATAAGTATTCAGACCCTTTGTTCAGTATTTAGTAGAAGCACCCTTTTGATCTAATACAGCCATGAGTCGTTTTGGGAAAGATGCAACAAGTTTCTCACATCTGGATTTGGGTATCCTCTGCCATTCCTCCTTGCAGATCCTCTCCAGTTCTGTCAGGTTGGATGGTAAACGTTGGTGGACAGTCATTTTCAGGTCTCTCCAGAGATGCTCAATTGGGTTTAAGTCAGGGCTCTGGCTGGGCCATTCAAGAACAGCCACAGAGTTGTTGTGAAGCCACTCCTTCGTTATTTTAGCGGTGTGCTTAGGGTCATTGTCTTGTTGGAAGGTAAACCTTCGGCCCAGTCTGAGGTCCAGAGCACTCTGGAAAAGGTTTTCGTCCAGGATATCCCTGTACTTGGCCGCATTCATCTTTCCCTCGATTGCAACCAGTCGTCCTGTCCCTGCAGCTGAAAAACACCCCCACAGCATGATGCTGCCACCACCATGCTTCACTGTTGAGACTGTATTGGACAGGTGATGAGCAGTGCCTGGTTTTCTCCACACATACCGCTTAGAATTAAGGCCAAAAAGTTCTATCTTGGTCTCATCAGACCAGAGGATTTTATTTATCACCATCTTGGAGTCCTTCAGGTGTTTTTTAGCAAACTCCATGCGGGCTTTCATGTGTCTTGCACTGAGGAGAGGCTTCCTTCGGGCCACTCTGCCATAAAGCCCCGACTGGTGGATTGCTGCAGTGATGACTTGATTGATTGACTTACTACAACTTTCTCCCATCTCCCGACTGCATCTCTGGAGCTTAGCCACAGTGACCATTGGGTTCTTCTTTGCCTCTCTCACCAAGGCTCTTCTCCCCCGATAGCTCAGTTTGGCCGGACGGCCAGCTCTAGGAAGGGTTCTGGTCGTCCCAAACGTCTTCCATTTGAGGATTATGGAGGCCACTGTGCTCTTAGGAACCTTAAGTGCAGCAGAAATTTTTTTTGTAACCTTGACCAGATCTGTGCCTTGCCACAATTCTGTCTCTGAGCTCTTCAGGCAGTTCCTTTGACCTCATGATTGTCATTTGCTCTGACATGCACTGTGAGCTGTAAGGTCTTATATAGACAGGTGTGTGGCTTTCCTAATCAAGTCCAATCAGTATAATCAAACACAGCTGGACTCCAATGAAGGTGTAGAACCATCTCAAGGATGATCAGAAGAAATAGACAGCACCTGAGTTACATATGAGGGTCACGGCAAAGGGTCTGAATACTTATGACCATGTGATATTTCAGTTTTTGTTTTTTAATAAATATGCAAAAGTTTCTAAATTTCTGTTTTTTTCTGTCAAGATGGGTTGCTGAGTGTACATTACTGAGAAATAAAATGAACTTTTTTGATTTTTGGAAAAAGGCTGCAATGAAACAAAGAGTGAAAAATTTAAAGGGGTCTGAATACTTTCCGTACCCACTGTAAATAGCTCACGTTACTGTATTGTATGAACAGCTAACTTTATCCTTCCCGAGACTGTTTTGTAGAGCCACCATTGCTGCTGGTTTGAAGAAATGCAAACAACACAGAGCATTTTTTTCTCCTATCCCAGAAGGCTGTGTGGACTAGCCAGACCTTATCTAAAGTCGGTAGGATACATCTTTTAGAAACCATGGATGTCTGCACAATATTTCGTGCCAATCTATCCGATGGGTGAACACTTTGTCTTGCTGGTGGTGTAATATGAGTCAGGGGATCAGCAAAGTCAGAGGGATTCATCTTTGGAGTGTCTGTAATTGCATGATTTTTTAAAAGTTGTAAATGAGTGTGTTTTTCTTCTATTCTGACCTCCAGGTGGGGGCTTGTTCTTTGACGTGAGGATGACAAAGCCAAAGCCCTCGTTGTCTTTGCGCTGCAGAGTGACATCAAAGCACTCGGGCCGGGCGGGCTGGACGATGTTGGCAACCTCGCCCCGAGGCATCTTGGGAGAGCTGTTGACCAGGGCGGAGGCTACGTGCTGGGGCTGCTGACTGCTCTCTCCTCCTCTTCACAATCACCTGACAAAATGACAATGAACAGAAACATTCAGTCTTGCATGCTCTCACATGGTTACACACAGTGGTGGAATGAAACTAAGTACATTTACTCAAGAACTGTACCTAACCCTCGTTTTGGGGCGGCTGTGGCTCAGTGGTAGAGCGGTTGCCTGCCAATTGGAAGGTTGGTGGTTCAATCCCCGGCCCTGCAGTCCCATGTCGAAGTGTCCTTGGGCAAGACACTGAACCCCGAGTTGCCCCCGATGCTGTGTGATTGGAGTGTGAATGTGTGTGAGTGTTTATCTGATGAGCAGATGGCACCTTGTACGGCAGCCTCGGCCACAGTGTATGAATGTGTGTGAATGGTGAATGTATCCTGTACTATGTAAAAGCGCTTTGAGTAGTCGTTCAGACTAGAAAAGCGCTATATAAATACAGCACATTTACATTTACATTTACATTTTGTCTTCCCATAGACCAACATTTAGTTTTTCTGGGTCAGTTCTTTTTTTTGGGACATTTTTGTTGTTGTTTTGACTACGTTTTTGAAGCTTTCTCCGACATTTGTTACTTTTTGACATTTTCTAACTTTTCCCAAAGATCTTTCCCACTTTTTACAATGTCCTTTGTCGATTATTTCTGTGTGTTTTGGGATGTTTTTGTTGTATTTTTCCTATATTTCTGTCACTTTTTTCAGTGTTCTAAAATCTCTTTTCTTCTTAAAATGCTATGAAATTAAATAAAACACCCCAATTCAATGAAAATAGTGAACTGATCAGTTATTTAACTTGTGAGGAGCATGTATAGAACCATCCACATTATTTCCTTTTACAATTTGGTTGAAGAAAACCCAAATTTCTGATTTAGAAACTTTTTTAAAATGGGTCAAATTTGACCTTGAGGACAACAGGAGGGTTAAGTCCAAATGTTGAGGTACTTGTACTTTACTTGAGTCTTTTACATGCCATTTTCTACTTCTACTCCACTACATCTCAGAGAGAAATATTGGACTTTTTACTCCATTACATTCATCTGACAGCTTTAGTCACTAGTTACTTGACAAATTAGGATTAGGTTTTCAAACAAAACACATGTAGTTTATAAAATGCCATGCTTTATTATAAATTAAACTACCCAACAATATAAGCAAGGGTCATTCCGATGTAGCTGGCATACATTTGAATCCACGAACAATTGTCAAAATGTTCCTGATTTGGCTTCAGATCCTTTTAAAAATAGTCCAAAGCACAGCGGCTTTTATTGAAGAGGCGTCTTTATTGCACAAATGAAATACAAGACTGTCAACTCTACACTCGAGATGAAAGCCCTTTTACAATTTGTTGTTCAAAAGACACGTTGCTCTACCTCAATCTTCTTTTTGTTATATGTTTGAGTCCCTGAGTCCCTCTTTTGTCAGCCGCTATTAAGACATCTCTTTTAAAACCGCTGCTTTGAAAGCATAAACCCTAGCATGATTGATGCTTAACTTCTGCAAACGTGATCAAAGCTGTTGTTGCAATTCATCAAATATGAAGTCATTTCAAACAGTGCTGCTACTATCCATGGAGCGGTTGTTTGTGGGGGTAAACAAGCCTAAATGCAATAGGGGTTTGTGCTCAGCGTATTCTCTCTTTTCTCCCCATTCTTTGAGATGGAAATCGACTCTACCAGCTGATCTTATCTCCACTGCCCTCCACACGGATAAACATAGAGCAAAGCCACTTCTGCTGATATAGTTTTTTTCCCTATGTTGGTGGATGACAGTTCTCCATTTACTTTCCTTTACTTTATTTTGAAGCAAATACAGAATCCTCTTTCAAAACTTTTGAGTTTTTCGTTTCAGGAATGCATAGAATAATATCCTAAAAGTAAGTTTCGAATGAAGTTTATTTATTCAGATTTATGTGCCAGGAAAGTCATCCAGAACAAATTTTAAAAGGATTACTGAAACAAATCCCAGATCAAAGCTTTTGCTCATAGGTCCTCCTCCAGCACACAGATCTAAACAAAAAAGGGGTAAAAAAAAAAAAAAAGCTTCTGAGTGCTATCGGAGAAAACGCAGAGGCTGATTGTTCCATACAGACCCACCTGCGTGTGTCAGCTTCCTGCGGACTGTGAGCATGACTTGGCCGTTTCGGGCGGCGTTGGTCATCAGCTCCAGAACTTGTTTGTGGGATTTGCCCTTGACAGGCACGCCGTCTATACACAGCAGCTCATCCCCCGCCCGCAGGCGGCCATCTTTCTCTCAGCCGCGCCGAGTGGCACGATAGCACCGATGTACACCTGTGGAGGCAGGAAGATATGAGAGAAACAGCTTGGCTCACTGACCTGAGCCCGAGTGAGCACGAGGATTGACTTGCATTACAGTAAATAATCAGGTGAAAATCTCTCAGTTGCTTTGAGCATTTGATGCCTTGTTTCCTTCGTGCAATGTAGAGGTTTGCTGTTTATTTATTTATTTTATTTTTTGGACAATCAATTTCCCAATTTTCCTACAGCAATAGCAGAAAGTCCAGCTATTTCACTGAATGCAGCTCAAGTACTGATGTGCTTGGTGTGTTCTCTAATATCTGAGGGTTTGGGATTACAGGAGCACACCAAGCCTGGATGGCTGCTACCTACCGGCTGATCCGGGCCCTCGCCTCCGAGGACTCTGAAACCAAAGCCTGACTCCTGGTTCCGTTTGATGAACACGTCCAGATCCTTGGTATTAGGAGCTGCAGAGACAGGAGGAGAGTAGGGAATGGCTTTTTATTTGACTGAACACTTTTGAAAACTGGTTAAAAATGCTGCTTTTTACTAATGTCTATGACTAAGTTTGTTTGTTGTTGCTCTATCTTTTGCTTTGGTGGGTGAGTTTGTGTTTGTGTGTGTGTTTGTGTGTGTGTGTGTGTGTGTGTGTGTGTGTGTGTGTGTTTTGCGCGTGCTCTGTATAGCTCAAGTTTCCAATAGATATATGCATGCACCGGCTCTCTGTGTAGTTGCAGAGAATTTAGTGTCACTTTTGTACAAAGCACATTGTGTTACACTGATTTGTATGAAATGTGCCATAGAAATACATTTTTATTTATTTATTTACCATGAAGACAAGGCACATGAATTCTGCTGTTTGTGTGTTTTTTTGTGTATATTGTATAATGCAGTGGTTAATACCAGTGAGTTAAAGAAATATTTGATTCCAATAGCTAAAAGATATTATCTTGTATATACATCTTGTTTGGATTAGAGATATCTTGAGCTTTCCTTTGTCAGATAAAATATCTTAAAATAAAATGAAAGTGTTTAAATTCAGTAGTAGAACAATTAAACGATTGAAATTGATGAATGGATAAGTTGATCAACAGAAAACATTTGCTTTATTTCATACATTAAATACCACCTATAATTGATCAGACAAAAACAAACTATGTCGACTAGGTAACTTGTGATGGGCATCATTATTTTTGACGATGCGTTATCTACAGTACCTGATGAACAGTGCCACACGCAATCTGCGGACGCAGAATTCCGCAGATATTCTGCAGATATTCCACAGATAATAAAAAAAAAATGTAAATAAAACTCATAATGTCCCATCTCCACTCCGAGCAGAAAAACAGCCTGCTAAATATTGCAAAATTTTATTCTGCATCACTGCAATCTGCAAAGTCATGCTGAGTGGTGGCCGGTGGTGTCCTGAGCCATTGGGGCTGGACACTCCATGCATTCCACCGTGTACACTTACGCTTGCTGTCCAACAAGGCCTTGGACTTGAGGTAGAGCTCCGACGCGTCTGGTTTGGGTGAAGACGAGCGCAGCGTGTTGCCAGAGAAAGGGAGCGGGTTGGGGGCCACCTCGGCCTGACCGAGGGCCTCTGTGTTGTTAACGGTCTCCTGTCGCTGCGGCTGGCCGATGGACTGGGGCGATGCATGGGACAGCTGCTGAGACGCATGTTGAGGAGCAGGCTGGGATGAGGCCTGGGACATGGGACCTGTGCACTGCAACACAGAAACAAGAGCTGGGTTGTAGTGTAGGTAGAGGTGAATAGAGTACACAAATATTCTACTTAAGTAAAAGTACTATTACTTTGACTCCCGCACATTGGCTAACTTGCAAAAAAATGTGTACAGTTTAATAGTAGGTAACTTTTGTACTAGACCATCTTAATGCTCAGTTTTGGCCTGGAGATTGCAACTTTGGATCTGCTTGTCCCCTCACCGACGCACCGGTCTCACATTGCAGATGTAGTAGTAGAAGTATTTTTCTGTTCTGACTTAAGTACAAGTTAAGTTACCGGTGTATAAATCTACTCAAGTAAAATTAAAAAGTAGCTCATTTAATATGTACTCAGAGTAAAAGTAACATAATAACTTTTTACAAAGGGGGAGATGTACTTTTTTATATTCCTACTTATTCATAAGGGCACAAAGCCATATCGCGCTTTTGATTTTAGTTTGTTACTGATTAGTAAAATACTTCAAACAAAACGTACTAAATTACAGCAACGTGAGAATGTGTAATTGGTGACTTTCCAGCTCTGAGCGTAGGGCTATGCATTTAATCCAATTTGGATCGCAATTTCGGTTCCTAACAATCATAAAAACAATGCAATCAAGAAAAACAACTTGATTTTTCACATTACATTTAGCAAGTGAACTCTTATTTTGTCTTCTGTTCTGAGGAGAATTCAAAAAGTTCAAATGCGGAAAGATGTGAGGGGAATTTCACAGTTCATGGTGTTCTGTTTCATTGATTTTTTAAGTTCACAAAATGCAACATCTTTCCAAAAGTCAAAGAGTAGTCATTTAATAATAATTAATAATAATAATAATTAATACATTTAATATTGTGATTTCAATATTGACTAAAAAGAACTGTTGTTGGGTTTCTGTAAATAACACCAAAGAGTACGGTCTAGACCTGCTCTATTATGAAAAGCGCAATGAGATAACTGTTGTTGTGATTTGGCGCTATATAAATAAAATTGATTGTGAATTGTTTCCATAATCGAGCAACCCTAATGTATTGATAAACAGAGAGGTAAACTATGACTTCTTTATCAAATTGTAAGGCAAAATAATTATTTAAAAGAGCACTATATGTGTATACCTATAACCTACAGTATATAATATACCTTATATATTAAAGGCCCAATGGCTTGACAATTTCGCTTTATGAGGTATTTTAACAGTAATATGAGTTCCCCCAGCCTACCTATGGTCCCCCAGTGGCTAGAAATGGTGATAGGTGTAACCCGATCCCTGGGTATCCTGCTCTGCCTTTGAGAAAATGAAAGATCACATGGGCCAATGTGATGTCTGAAAATGAGGTCATACGGGGCAATGTTACCTCCCCTTTCTATTGCCCCTTATGAGGTCATAAGAGGCAAGGTTACCTCCCCTTTGGATTTGAATCCAGAATTTGGCCAACCCATGAGAGAGAGAGAGACATCATGGCTTTAAAACGCCATGATGCCCCCCCGCCCCCGACCCTCAAAAGCAACAGACTCAGAAATGGCTAATACTAAGGAAATCTTATACTAATACTAAGGAAAGCTTATTGTTGGACTGGCTCTAGTGCCTGTAAGCCTGCACCAAGGCAGAATTTTGGGAAAGAGACTTCAGATACAGTATTAGGGGACCACTAAGGTCTAAATAAAAGAGACTTCAGATACAGTATTAGGGGACCACTAAGGTCTATATAAAAGAGACTTCAGATACAGTATTAGGGGACCACTAAGGTCTATATAAAAGAGACTTCAGATAAAGTATTAGGGGACCACCAAGGTCTATATAAAAGAGACTTCAGATACAGTATTAGGGGACCACTTAGGCCTATATAAAAGAGACTTCAGATACAGTATTAGGGGACCACTAAGGTCTATATAAAGAGACTTCAGATACATTATTAGGGGACCACTACGGTCTATATAAAGAGACTTCAGATACAGTATTAGGGGACCACTAAGGTCTATATAAAGAGACTTCAGATACAGTATTAGGGAACCTCTAAGGTCTATATAAAAGAGACTTCAGATACATTATTAGGGGACCACTAAGGTCTATATGAAAGCATCCAAAGAGCACCATGTCATGGGACCTTTAATATATAGTATGATATATTCTAAATGTAGGCAGGGGGAATTCATTTAAGGTGGGCTTACCAACAAGCATGACAATCCTAAACTGCTACATAAGTCTTAATTATTAAAAATAGTGTTTCTGTGTTAAACCAATAAGAGGGCATGAATAAGCCTGTTGCTGCCTCAGCTCCTCTCTATTTTAGGAGTGCAGCATGGAGGAGCAGCACAGGAACAAGCTGTTGAACATGGCAGATCATCTTAAACACCCATACACAGAGGGATGTTAAGTTGCTGTTTGCCAGAAGCCAGCATATTTACCCACATGCAGCTCCAGAAATAACAGCCTGGCTAATGTGGGATCACTGAATAATGTAGCTGACAACAGTTTCCACATCACTCTCACGCTCACGCACACTCACACATACACAAACACAAACACAAACACACACAAGGAGAGTGGTGCTTGCGAGAAAACAAGTTTCAACATTTTCTGCTGAATAATTCAGCGGCGGTTTTATCATCAGTATATTCTCGGTTTCATCCTACAAAATGGAAGAAATGTCACAAAGATTTGTTCCCACTTACTGGTTTTAGGGATTTCACAGGAGATGTCTGACCTGTAAGCAGAGAGGGAGAAGGGGGTGTTAAATTCTGGATTGAATTCCACTGGGAAAACAACAACAACAATAATCTCATACATATCTTAAAAACGCCTAAAGGATGAGTTATACTTTGTGTCTTTCTACACTGACCTGTTAGCTTTCAGTGGCCGGGCATCACAGCACATCCTCTCCTACTTTTTATACAAACTCTTACTAAGAACGTATTTTTATTAATATTGCCTGTAGGTTTTGTAACTTTTTTTGAATACCTCCCTCTTTCCTTTCCTCTCTGCCAGTGAGTCACAGTGTATTTCAACCAGTAGAGGACAGTATACTCCAGCAGCAAAACTGGTTTACATGGCACTGCAGGGTGGGAGACACAGAGGTGACCCTAGGCCATGGGAAACATGCACTTCTTGGGCTTAAACCTGCCAGCTGTTCCCTACACTACCAGAACACTGGAAATAATCTCCCTGTCTGAAGCTTTTCATAACCACTGTTTGGAATGTTATCGACAGATTGAAATAAATGAAATGTTTTTAGGAATGTTGGCCGGTGTAGAAGAAAGAACTCTGTAATAAGTCTGATTCATCTCATTGCAAATATGAGTATTGCACGAGTGCAGTACATATCCAACGGGGAAGGGTACTGTGTCTAATTTCCAGATTTAAAAGCAGAACAGGGATCAGGGCCAAATCATTTCCGGTATGATTTCTCTGTGCTGCTGTCATCAGAAGGAAGTTCTAGCCCCAGGCTGGGACCAAAGCCTAACCTAATCCTGGTTTATGGGTGACTTGAGGGAAGCCCTGAAGCGATACTCTTTTTAACACAGGAAGGCTGTGATCTTCTGCTCCTTTTTTTTAGCACTAACACACACACACACCCTGCATATGCACATGTACCATCAAAAAAAAAAAATCTATGTACGGCTGGCACAAATGGGCAAAACGCACACGCACACACAGACATGCACGCACGCGCGCGCACACACACACACACACCAAGCCCCTGGAGCCCCAGCTGAGTACAACTGATATGTGGGTGCAACGCTGATAGAATCTAGGCTACTGCACTGCAGTAAAGGCAAAAAAAGGAACAAGCCCTTCAACTTGGTGAGAGCCTGAAGTATGAAGAAGGGCAATGATTACCCACCATGCTCTATCCCTCCCCTCCTTCCTTCTGTCTCTCTCTCTCTCCCTCTAAGGAGCAGCAAGTAAATCACTGAAACTGCTATCTCTTTTTGCCTTCCCGGCACAGCTCACCATGTGACTAAGCATAGCTTCAACCCTGTTTGGGAAGGTGCATGGTGGATGATGCAGAGTTGGTGTGGACCTTTCATGTGGAAATGCTTTATATTACATCAGACAAATCTGTGTGACCAAGCAGTAGCTTGAGAAAACCACAGTCCACGCAGTTATTTATGAATGAAAACATGGTACGTGTCACACTAAATCTCACCTCAGCTACAGTAATACTGGTATAACAGTAAGTACCTTCATATGCACACTAATAGTAAAGGTCATGTAAACAACATATTCTGTTAGAATATTTTCAATAAGGCCTTTTTTTTAATATAGTATTTTTGTGACACTGTGCGCTAACTAACCAGCCAACAGTTTGCAGTTTACATCTCTGGTTGGAAGGAGAAACACAGCTACTTGAACATGATCAAAGACCTGGATATCAACAGGTTTTTGAACAAGAAGAAACATTGCTGTGCCGACCTTTTTTAAGAAGCTGGCTGAAGGAATGAAACCGGGAGGCTGTGTTCGCACTGTCCAATAAGACCACCACTGGTGGAAAACTTTGAAAAAATCTATATTGCACGGCTCCATGTAAACAGGAATATAAGTGGAATCCTCACTTTCTTTAGCCGTGTTAACAGCTTAGTCGGAATATCGTCTTTCCGGAAAAAGGCAAAAACCGGAATATTATGTGCATGTAAACGTAGAGTTTGCTGCTTTCTTTCTTAAGAAATGAACTTGAAAAGCAAGCAGGTGGGCTTCTCACCTCTGTTGTTTCACTTTGTTTTGGGTAAAGGGAAAGTACGAGAGAGAGAGAGAGAAAAGAGAGAGAGAGAGAGAGAGAGAGAGAGAGAGAGAGAGAGAGACAAAACTGTGCAGGATTAAAAGGATTTTGGGAGCGTGGGACTAAAGCTGTAGACTATCTCCGGTCACCAACACCTGTTTGTTGTCTGAGCAATAACCTGAGTAGATTAATATAGACAGCAGTGATTTAACAACAGAGATGTCACAGCATCAGCACTACAACCCAGCCAGATGTGACATACTTCTAAGGATTAGTTCAATGTTGCAGGCTTACCTGGGACCGCAGTGTACCCTTCCAGCCAGTGGTGGAAGAAGTATTCAGATCCTTTACTTAAAGGTCCCATGGCTTGAAATATTTCACTTTATGAGGTTTTGTTTAACAGTAATATGAGTTCCCCCAGCCTGCCTATGGTCCCCCAGTGGCTAGAAATGGTGATAGGTGTAAACCGAGCCCTGGGTATCCTGCTCTGCCTTTGAGAAAATGAAAGCTCAGATGGGCCTATCGAAAGGCAAAGCTGAGAAAGGGGATGTAACCTTGCCCCTTATGAGGTCATAATGGGCAAGGTTACATCCCCTTTCTCAGCTTTGCCTGCCCAGAGAATTTGGCCCACCCATGAGAGAGAGACATCATGGCTTTCAAACAAACAAAGTGGCAGTTGGTCAAGGCCCTCCCCCTTTCTCCTCCTCAAAAGCTACAGACTCAGAAATGGCACATACTAAGGAAAGATCATTGTGGGACTGGCTCTAGTGGCTGTAATTCTGCACCAAGGCTGAATTTTGGGAAAGAGACTTCAGATATGGTATTAGAGGACCACTAAAAGCATCCAAAGAGCACTATGTCTTGAGACATTTAAGTAAAAGTACTAATACCACAATGTAAAAAATACTCTGTTACCAGTGAAAGTATTGCATTGAAAATGTTACTTAAGTCAAAGTAAAGTGGCCCAAATCAGAAATGGAAAAGATCGAGTGCCATGTTAGTTTGGCCTGTTTACGCTGTCATTAAAAAAAAACAGATACAAGCAAAGAAATCAAATTTAGGTCACTTTTGCCTACAGTCTAAGTACTAAGTGTCATCAAGAAAAGTACTTAATGCAGAAAATTCCTCACATTTTATAAACTTATCTTTATCAAACAAGTAAATCAGTTTATGGCTAATCATTTCAGCTGGACTTGTGGGCCTAGATATTGTTGGGTAGTTTCATTTCTTTTTAGTTTAAAACGGGTTTTGTGTGCAAACACCTTCATTTGTAAAGTAAATAGTAAAGGAAGCTGTCAGATTAATGCAGTGGAGTAAAAAGTAGAATATTTAGCAGCCCTAGTCTCCAGTATGATGCACTCGGTGCCACCCCTTCATTAGAGCAGCGTGAGCCTCTTTCTGTTTGGTTTCATATTACAGTGCAGACCTAAATCCTTCAATGAGCCGTGTTGCTTATACAGTTCAGTGGCAGATAACGGGGGCATGCTGTAATGCTTCGCAGAGCTCATTACAATGCCTCAGCGGGGTACAAAAAGTACAATATTTCTTTCTGAAATTTAGCGGAGCAGAAGTAGGAAGTGGCATGAAAAGAAAAGTACCTCAAAATTGTACTTAAATACAGTACATAAACAGTACAGTAAAAGTACTTAGTCACATTCCACCACTCGTTCCTGCCAACTCACCTCCCCGCAGCACCAGCACGCTGACCTCGCTGCCCACGGGCAGGTCTTTGAGGATGTCCACCACCTGCGAGTGGCTCAGCGTCTGGACGTTCTGCCTGTTGATCTCCTTGATCACGTCGCCCTTCAGCAGGCCTCGGCACCACTGGGCATCCAGGATCATCTTCACCTTTTGGCCCAAGGGGCAATCTGCGATGGCAAAGCCAAAACCTCCGGGGCCTTTTACCAAGGGGACACTCACCAGCTCCGGCTGCAGGAGAGTGGGGTCAGGGCCTTCTAGGTTGGCGACATGAGGAACATGGTGGTGGTGGTGGTGATGGTGGCGTCCGCCATTGGTCATGGGCGGTACCACAGCGGTCTGCCTGGAAAGGGTGCCTCCGTCTGGGACAGTGTAGTGGGGGTCCTGTGAAATGGACGTGGAGGGGGAAGGGGAAGTGTCCATGGAGGTGGAGAGGCCTCCAGATGCCTCCTCGCTGCTGCTGGAGTCCTCGGGCAGCGGGTAGCCCCGGCACAGGACCATGTCTACGTACTGGTTAATAGGGACGGACTGGAACATCTGCACCACATCGGCGTGAGTCTTCCCCAGCACACATGCCCCGTTGATGTCCACGATCACGTCACCTGAAAGGACATAGGGTTTATGAACGGGACTGATCACTAACATCTAGGCTAATATTAGCTAAGGTCTTAAGGCGTATGATTTTGTTTAGATATGGCAAATTGTAATTACATAAGTGATTATTAGTCGGACTACATCTTTTTTTAATATTATTTCAATTGTTAGTTTTTGGCACTTGACCCAATACACGTTCATAGCAACATAAATAACCAAGTGGGGGGGAAGGTGATGGGAGGAGATGCAGTTTTTTATGATATTAGACGCATGGTTTACTTTCTAGGCTGCTTACTTGTGTTACTACATTAGCTTGGTCACATAACAGTGATATAACCAAAAGATGCATCATGGAAATCATTCAAAACTTGAATCTGTTCAACAAATAATACACTAATAAATATTTAAAAATTTGAATTAAATAGACAATTATGTTGTTAATTGCAATCATTTCCGAGAAGACTAACTGTACAGTAACATTTAGAATTGTTACAGCTTGTGTGGCCAGGTTGGATCAGTAGTGTAGCAGGCGCACATGTACTGAGAGGTTTGTTCCTCGATGCAGAGGTCCCAGGGTTCGAATCCGACCTGTAACAATCTCCTGCATGTCTTCCCCCGCCCTCTCTCCCCTTTCTCACCTAGCCGGCCTGTCAAAAATTAAAGGTGGATAAGCCCAGATATATTCTTAAAAAATATAAGAACTGTTACAGCTCTACTTAAATCACCACACAACGTAGGGAAGTGCAATTTTTCCTTTAAAGATTTTTTTTTGGGCTTGTCTGCCTTTATTTGAACGGACAGCTAGGTGAGAAAAGGGGGAGAGAGGGGGAAGACGTGCAAGAAAACGTCACAGGTTGGATTCGAACCCTAGACCTTTGCGTGGAGGCATATAAATCTCTTAGTATATGCTTGTCTGCGCTACCCACTGAGCCAACTTGGTCACGACAATTAATCACAATTTTATCCAAATTGCAATATGGACTAGTGCAGTATACAAATCGCAGGTGGGGCGCGATATTTGTTGAAAACAAAATATGTGTCAAACCATTCTGAATGAAGTACTGTGGTGTTGCAGAGACGTCCCGGTCTACAAATCCTATCCTACAGACTACAGAAAATAATCGTTGTTTGGTACAGATCATTTTATTATTTTAAATGTAATATGTTTCAATGAAAATGAGAATAATGGTGCAAAAATTATAATTTCCTCAAATTGTAATATAATATCGTATCACAATCACAATATCAGTCAAAAGTCAATTGCAATCAAAACATTTTCCTCATGTTGTGCACTAACACGAAGGCACTTTTATAAAAGAGAATGTCGCTGCAAGAACTAGAAAGCTTCATTGATAGCTGTCAACTACTTTGATAATTGGTTTGAGTCATTTTCTTTTATGAAAGAAAAGATACATTTTCCTTCATTCCTGCTTCTTAAATGTGAATGGTTTCTAGTTTCTTCACTCCTCTGTGACAGTAAGCTTTGAGTTGTGGACAAAAAAAGGCATTTGAGGACGTTGGGGGAAACACGGATTGACATTTTTTGCAATTTTCTGACATTTTACAGACCAAACAACTAACCAATTAATCAAGAAAAGACAGATTGATGAAATGAAAATAATCGTTAGTTGCAGCCCTAATCGTTGCCAAAGTTAATCACCATAAATTAAACAATAAAAATCAAGCTGGATTGCATAAGTAGAATCCGTATCTGTATTTTCCTTCTGCTTGTCCAACTCTTTCGAAAACTCAAAGGTGTTAATGGGGATGTAGAGGGCAAGCAATAGTATGAAATAGAACAAGATCACTGACATGCTGTTTTCTTCTTCCACCTTTCATCTCCCTGTAAGGGGGGAGGGTTTCTCATCACCCCTGGCCTGGCTGACATATAGGACTGGATTGCCGGTTGAATCGCTGACTAGCCAGCTGGCTGAAAGCCCAGCGGAGGATTCAGCCCACCTACACAATCAATACGCTTTCTTAGCAAACACAGCTAAGGTTTCACACTCAAATGAGCTCCATATCCCAATGTAGTGCCTGTTCAGAACCCACTACACATCGCATTAAAATTACACACGTTAAAACATTCTACCTTTGGCATAAATAAATGCCTCAGGCCTGTAGTCAGAAAGGCTTAAATCCAGAATGTTACATGAAGTTACAGTTCGGCACATGCAATGAAATTAATTACATTTGTTTCTTTGTTTAATCACTTTTCTTCATTCTCAAGGGAAAAGAAACATTGGCCATAATTACTCTCTCTGTTCTAGTTTCACGTAGATTCTCCACAGCAGAGTTTCTAGAAAGCAGACTACTAGGCTACTGCATTAGCACATTATGCAGATAAGCAGGCTCGGTCACCCACCAGCCTTTGCAGACCTATTAAATCTGTAAATCATGGCTGCAAATAAAAATGTGCGTGTCAGCCATAAAGTGAACATGTGCTTTATTGACGGATGTTTCCTCCTTTTAGAGCCGCTCCACAGCCCACTATAAACTAGAAATGTTTGCCTTTGCTTGATCAAGCAATGTGACATTCAGAGCCACTTTGGTCTTTTTTCTCTGAATGTGTTTGTTTGTGTGTACCCGGGGTACATAAAATC
Source organism: Etheostoma perlongum (assembly GCA_026937815.1). Lineage (NCBI taxonomy): Eukaryota > Metazoa > Chordata > Actinopteri > Perciformes > Percidae > Etheostoma > Etheostoma perlongum. Next base: position 6,905,144 of record CM049377.1, read on the forward strand.
TGTATTATGTACAGTACGTGTGCTGATGCCAAGTCAAGTGTCACTGTGTGAATAAGAATACATGCCATGCAAACAGTATACAGGTGAATGTGACACTGGATTACTTTTAGTTAAGACAAGTTATAAAAGCCTTGTCTCTCCGTAACTCTTCCTTCTAGTAATTCCTACTTGTATTACTTTGCATTACAGACATGTAGGATGGCGTCTAGTCTGGATCAATGGAAGTGCATTTCCAGGATAATTGCCTGACATCTGGCATGTGGCTCACACACAGGATGTCCCTCACCTTCCTCTCTCTGTGTGTTGCCGTTTCTTAAACAACAAACAAGAACAACAAACTTCGAGCTAGCAAGTTACGCGCTGAAAATGGCAAGTTTTTAAGAAAATTTGGATCATGCAATAAAGCGGGCCTGTTTGACCATGTATCAGCTGATTTAAATGGCTCACATCACTGTATTGTGTGAACAGTTAACTTGATTTAATATTGTTTTAGGAGTTTTCTTTTGTGTTGTGCAAAAGACATAGTTCCTTCCAGACTAGATAGAGTCTTACTGCTAAACTAAAGTGCAATGCAGATACAGAGACTATTTAGCAGAGCCTCCATTGCTGCGTCCGGAGCTTAACAAGACGATTGTGATTGGTTTAAAGAAATGCAAACAACCCAGAGCGTTTTTTTCCTCCTATCCCAGAATGTATGTGTGGTATAGCCAGACCTTACTCCCCAACGCTGTGGAGATGGGTCTGGCAAAGCCAGACTAGATGGAGTCTTACTGCTAAGCTAAAGTGTAATGCAGATACCGGAGTGCACTTTTATAAACAGTAGGTCCGTGGGGAAAGAAAGACTACCTGAGGCGATCTTGTTGTCATGTGCGGCAGGTCCATCTGGAAGGACGTTTTTGACCTGAAGGAACTCATCGGGTCGGTCTCCTCCGATGATGGTGAACCCAAAGCCCTGGGGGCTTTTTCTTAGTGCTGTCTGCAGGATGGAGCCCTGCAGCTGAGACGGATCTCGCGTGAAACCCCGCACTCCCCTAGCGGGCTCCTCTGCTGTAGGGATGGCGGTGGAAAAAGAGGAGAGACATTTACAAGAGTTAATGGACAGGGAAATGCAGAAAAATATCTTTAATGGCCTAATTACTGTACGTACTAAATTGCTCCTGTTGCTTCCGCTTGAACAAATTACGTAGCTCTAGTCTTACGATAAATAGGAAGACATGAAATTCATCGTTAATGTTGGAGGAAGTCACAGTGGCATTCATTCCATAGATGAGAGCGTGATATATTTAAATATTCACCAGTTAACGTGCTGTGACTGTCTTATGGCGTGTGGTATGTGTATGTGAAAATGAGCCTGGGTTATAAAGGGAAACTGACAAGCTTGCTCACAAATTGCCATCTGTCTCCATCGTAACAACATTTGCACAGTGACAACGTGTCTGACAGCACGTCACTCACTGCTAGTAATTACACAAACACGCTAAGAGCATTGTGATGGAAGTGCGAACTCAAACAAATCCTGTATGAATAAACATCCAATTATTGCAAAATGTCCATATTTATGCCCCAGTTTCACAGCAAATAAGCAATTCCTTTCACTGCAGTGATAAATAAGTCCTGAAACACACCTGCCATTTTCAGGGTAAACTTTTCATTGCAAATTTCTTTTGTGTTGCCTGCAGTATGTGTAAATGGGGTAAATGGTGTGTGTGTGTGTGTGTGTGTGTGTGTGTCTGTGTGAGAGAGAGAGAAAGAGAGCAAGATAAGAGCGATGAGACAGACAGAGAAATAGAGTTAGCCTTGACAGAAAAGAGGGACATTCTAAAATGAGTGAAATTCTGTCCTTCCCTGTGGTGTGAGCCTGTGAGATTGTGAGTTAAATGCTGTGTCCCTGCACGCTGCTGGGCTTCTTCTCTGGCGGTTCCCACACTGATAGATGGTGGGACATCAATCTCATTAGGGAGGGTACGGATAGAAACCCCCCCGGTCCCAATGTGTGATGGGATTGTGATTTACATAACTGCATGGCAGACGAACGTGACCTGCTCTGAAGAAAGGATGATTATGATTCATATGACATCCCAGTATCGGTGCGGTGCCAGAGAGATATTTTTCAAGATTATGTACGTAAATGAATGTGTATGCATGCCTGCCAATGTGTAATCACATGAAATTCCTCGTGAGAATTCATGTATGTTTGACAGAATTCAGCCTGCCCAGACCTTCCGATGTTTACACACTACGTCAAGAGACCGTCAGAGCTGTTTCTTACATGATCACCACAAAAGCAACACTGACAGACAAGAAAAGAGAGAGAGAGAGAGAGAGAGAGAGAGAGAGAGAGAGAGAGAGAGAGAGAGAGAGAGAAAGAGAGAGAGAGAGAGAGAGAGAGAGATACACTGGAGTTATGTTTACATGGTCTTGATTAAGCTGTGGGCCACAAAAGGGACAGTGTGTATTCCCGGGGTGAAGTGATCCTATGAAAATGTCAGACAGGATTGTCAGCGCAGTAATTAGGGCCGAGCACAATAAACGTCCCCACACTTGCGCAAGACCACTAGTCATTAATTCTCATTAACAAGGGGTGGGAAGGTGCAGAGAGTACGGGGGCACAAGGTGGGAGGTGGGGGGGGCTGGTGGCACACAGAGGAAATATCATCCACAGACTGCAGAGAGGCTCAGCTGTGAGAGGAGGGGGTCTGCGGGCAACAGAGTGAGGCAGACAGTTCTGTCTAAGGGGTGTCTGAAATACAGAGGCTAGTTTGAATACTAATGTGGTCATTCTTTGTGTGAGCGTGCAAAGAAGAGTATAATAATTATTTTTCATGTTAGATCAACACAGGTGCTTCTGCTTCTCAGAGCTTTACACTGCCTGAGAGGAGGGCGATAAGACCAGTTGAGCACTCACGTTCACCACAGGTGGTAAATGATGAACACATGACTCGGTAAAAAGGCAATTTGTGATTGTAAGCCACTTTCAACTGCAGTCACCCCTCTTCCTCTTTCTCTGTCCCTCTACTCTTCTTCCCTTCCTCTGTTCTAAAGGGATTGTTGAACTGCGGTCGAACGGCTGGGCCAAAAGCATTTTCCCAGAGACCTCTGAGCTCGCCCAATTTCATAATCTACTTGTCAAAATGAATTCTGCCGCACAGTGAAGCGCTGCGCCATTATTCAAATTGAATATCACTGCTTCAGAGGCTATTATCTGTTTATCAGCAGCCTGTCAAGTGTTAAAACATCTTCCAGACAGACATCTTAGCATGAAGGGCATGATAAAAGTGTTCCAGTGTTTGGATAACACATCTATTACCTTGTTATATCGTTTTTTTTTTCTTGACTGAACAAAAAAAAAAGATAGAACTATAAAGCCTAGAACCTGTGTCTTAAAAACGTCTTCAAGCAACAGCAGTTAGAGTAGGAAAACACAAGACTACAATGGGCCAACGTGTTGACCCTGCTTATTAATAACACCTGCATTTGATACAGTAGATTAGCTATCATAGCCGGTAAAAAAACGATGGACGACGCGTCCCCCCTTCCTCCCACTGTGAAAAAATGAAGGCAAAATATCCCGGGTATGGGCACGGCCGTCTTGTGATCGGGTGATGGAGCGAAGTCTCGCCCAAACACCCGCCCGACCAATCACGAGTCATATCACAGCTGTCAATTATGACGTTTCACCACGTTTATATTCATAAGACGCATTGTAAAAATGATTAAAACCAAACTTATCAGAGAAACCTTGAGTAAACATCAGTGTGATCAGAACAACCTAAAATGACAGAAACCATCTTTTGGAAAAAAAATTATATTTGACGTGTCTGATGTGTTTTTGGTTTGGTCCATGATCCATCCGCTAACAAAGAGAGCAGGATTTATGACCTATACTGTAGCCAACCACCAGGGGGCGATCCAGATGTTTTGGCTTTACTTATACAGTGTATACAACTTGGAGCCCGACTGATAAAGAATTTTGAAGGCAGATACCAATACGAATATTTGGTTATTAAAAAATCCTATATGCCGATATATATTTAAAAAATATACAGAAACACGTAACAAAACAAACAGATTTTCCTAACATTAGTTATTTGTTTATGAGTTCTCACTGAAATAATATGATAATAATTAGTTTATAACAGAACATCAGAATATATTAAAGGTCTGATAAATGAAATGTATCAAAATACAAACTTAAGATATGAAGCTTAAAGCCCTTTGAATAAAAACAGAATAACAAAAGAAAGGGTTAGTCAAATCAGTATTGCCAACAGGGATGTTGTAGAACGTCCTCTGGTGGACAGACTATGCCACGCCAACGCTCATAACATGGTTGACTATCCCTTTTTATTTTATATTTTTATATCGTAAGGAAAGGCAGGAAATGCGTAATATCGCCCCGCCAATATACAGTATAGGTCAGACTCTAATGCATCTATCCCATAGATGTATTAAAATAATCTACCTGTTAGCTACATACTGGGTGCTACTTTTTACACTTTTAATTTTTGAAAAGAACATTATTTCTAATATATGTTGAATTCACACCCATAGTCATTAGTTAGCAAACGGAGACCTTTGGCAACACTGATGCCAACACTTGCCGCCTGACTGTGTCATGACATCTCCAGTTCTGAGACTAAGCTACCAACGTTACCATGGTAACTGCCAGCAACGGGTGGAACATGCATACTTTACCCCAGCATTGCGCGCCCAGTATATGAAAATGTTGATGAGATCTGCGGTTTGGGCGCGTTAGTTTAAACACAGATGAGTTTGTCTACTGGAGCTAAAAACACTTTGCACAGAGATCGCTTTTGGCTCAAAAACTTGGCTTGAAAACCAAAACGTAGTAATTTAAATGTAGCCTAAATCAAGAGTCAAACACTGAGAATGTGCTCTTGTCATTACTTTGTGCTCCCTCTCTCTCTCTCTCTAAAATTCCAGGATGCAATTTAGAGCAAATACTCTCACTTCCTGTCTATTTCCCTGATGACCAGTGAGAGTAAAACTTCCTTACCCCTTAATTTAAATCATGATATTTAATGTTAACATTGCAGAACTGACTACAGATACCAATGTCTATAATGTTGAGTTAACATATTTATTTATGCCAGAATTCAATTCGTGCTTCTCATGTCTTATTGTGGTTTTGGAGTTACCAAAATAAATCAGAATTTTCTGAACTGACATTTTCTCACTACTACTCTCTCTCCTTTTGGGGTGGCAGTAGGGAGTTGGGTTGGGAACTGGAGGGTTGCTGGTTCAAGTCCCCATACAGACCAAAATATGGTTGTTCCTGGACACTTCCAAGATGCCCTTGAGCAAGGCACCGAACCCCCAATTGATGGAACCCCCAACTGCTCGGGGAGTTCCATTTCTCCATTAGTGCACATATAGGTACTGAGCATGTGTGTGTAATTCAGGCCTGTCTGTAATGTGTGTAATAACAACAACAGAGTGTAAATTGTAATTTCCCATTGAGGGATTAATAAAGTATACATTATTATTTATTGCCACTTGTTTACATACCATTCAGCAAAAGTGAGTGACAATGGAGTGACAAGATTGTCTCACTCCACTGCAGAATCTGCAGTAAACAATTGTGCAGTTCCTGCTCCAGAGGGCTTGCTTGTCAGAGAAGTTACCTGAGGGCGTAGCTGCCGGTGGCAGTACTGCAGTGGGCGTGTCGACGCTGAACTTTCTCTTAGCTTCCTGTACTGGATTCTCAAACTGGGTCTTCTGATTGATGTGGCTGCACACGGGAGAGGAAAAATATTAGATGAACAAGAACTCTAAATAGGTACAAAGTTGTGAGCTGAAGCTTTGCTCTGCGTGGGTAATACTGTACGTTTCCATCCCTACCGCTCATCACAAGCCTACTATTTTTATTCATGCAGTTCCCTACACACAGACTCACTGCCAGCTAGTGTTTCTGCTGTTGTATATGTCAGAGGTGGATTTTTATTGGTGGGGTGTCTGCATGCGTGTGCTGTGATTTTTCCTTGTTGTTGCATGGGTTTTGTTGTTGGGCATCCGCATGTTCCTCTATTGTATGTTTTATTATTGTATGACTTATTATCGCGTGGTTTACTATTGCATGTTTTATTATAGCATGACTTATTATTGCATGTTTTGGGTTGGGTTTAGTTTTATGTATAGACTGGTTGTGTCTCCCCCTGACAAGACTGGAGCCCCTCCCCCTTGTTCCTTTTTTGGTCGCCCAGACTTAATGGGCTGAGGCAAAGACAATTGGAAACACCTGGACTTAATGAAGCAGGTGTGTGAGAGTGCAGGCTGTTAAAAGGAGAGCAGGAGTGCAGTAAAGGGAAGAGAAGGACACCGCCGGGACAGCACAGGTCGGGAGCAGGAGAGCAGTTGGTTTTTTTGACAGAATTTGAATGGAATTTACATAGTGCTGGATTTTGGATATAGTAAAATGATATGACATTAGCGGTGTCTTTTCCTGGTTTTAAAGACTGCATTACAATAAAGTGATGTCATTTTTGGAACTTACCAGACTGTTCTAGCTGCTCTATTATTTGCCTTTTCCCCACTTAGACATTATGTCTACATTCCTGATGATTATTTATGAAAAATCTAAGTGTGAAGATTTGTTAAAGCACCAGGCCGCCCTAAAAGGGTGAGTCAACCACAAACCCAAACCTGTATATGCCAGAAGTGTAGCACATACAGATGAATTGAGAGCATGTCTAAACCTCAACAAAAATGAATCGATGTTCCCAGTAAATTCAAAGAAAATTGGATAGAGAGGATGGGTAGCAATCTTTGCTGTGATCGTCCACATTGCCATTATGGGATCAGCATCTGCTCAATGCATTATGATCCCGGGATCAAAGGACTAAATCCACTGAAGATCGACGTGAACGACAATGTGCTTCATATGACATGCCCAGAGAGGCTGAAAATAAACAGCCTTGCTAACTCAGGATGAGTGGCGACAGTATACTTTGGGAAGTTTGCACCCAACTAAATCTAAAAACAATTAGTGATATGAGGTCACACCTGTGGACTGAATCCCTTCCTGCTAAATTGTCCCTCCACGGTTAGATAGTAATGGAGAGGGGTAGCTCATCTGCGTAATGAGTTAAATCCCGGTCATGACAGTACCTTGGGAAGGCAGAAGATATTGATGCTGCACAGTGAATCAGCCACATGCTGAGACACTGATGGTATAGCTGTGTGTGTGTGTGTGTGTGTGTGTGTGTGTGTGTGACACTCATACACTGAGAAATCCTCCCCGTTAAGTCTGGAGAGATAAACATTCCCCTCTCTTTCATTTCCTCTCTGTCTCCCCCCCTCCCCCACCCTCACCCCTTAATTGCCACACCTCGCATTTTGTTTGGCAGTTGAGGAAATAATGAGACTTTGTTGTCGCGTTCGGTCGATCATTCACAACAAAATTTGCCAGACAGAGGCAGGGGAGCAGCAGCCTCTCAATGACCCTCTTGCATAAACGGGCACGCTAAGGTCTCTCTCTGACCACAGTAATGGGACTAAAATGGAACATTGTGTTCTTGTTTACACTCATGATCACAATGGAATCTTGCTCTTGTTTTCCTCTTCAGGGACCCTACACCATCAGTGTCTGTTGTCGTCACTCTCTTTTCTCTTTCATACACACACACACACACACACACCCATACACACAAAACTGCAACCCACCAATGTTATCTGTACTGACATAATTGCTTTCTGCAGGGCTGTGGGAAACTACCACAAAGACAGTAGAATATGCCACTTTCACATATTCCACAGGTCCCACTGAGAATTCACATTTTTAAAACTATACCTCTGGAATTCAGCAAAACCACTTTAAGTTGCAGAAGATGTGTATATAATAAGACAGAACCTATCAAAAAATATGTATAGTTAGTGAAATCATATACGATAGAAAAGTAATGCACACCAAGGGCTGTTATGAGGTGCTGATCACTAGAAAAATAGATTTAAAAGGAAGAAAAGAAACCTGTGTTGAATCTACAGTGTTGACTGTTACTTTAGCAAAGACACAGGGATACTTAATATGAGTGGGCGGCAAGCCATCCTCTCTACAGCCACCATCCACCTGGGTCTGTTTATGCACAGGGAGAAGTTTACTCACTCTACGTAGTAGGTGCCGTACTGGGGGTCCACAATCTTCTCCCAGCCGTAGGGCAGCTCTGAAGGGGAAACAGACAGGGAGAAGGCAGTAGAAAATCACTTTAGATAACTGCTAAGGCACCACACGGACAATTGGACACACGCAATGCGGGGTGGGGCTATGACTGGCAGCTTCACAGCATGCTTACCTACACCTAGAGAACAGGAAGACTGTTTTCGTTTGTCACTGTGTGTTTATGGCTTAATCCACACTGTGGAGGAGGCAGGGGGGAGAAGGAGAAATGCTGAATTGTTAAGCAGCCTCCGTGGAAAATGATAGCCTTTTCTTTCCAACAGTGTGTATGTGTGCAACATCTTGAGTCCCTGCTGCTGTGTGAAAACCACATGCAGCGCAGAGGAGATCTTAACGCAAGAGGGGGCATAGGAAATTGCCTTTTGAGAGATGCTGCACTGATGAGCTCCCTGCATGTGTCCCAGAAGCCATTAGGAGGCGAGGGGCGGGCTGGAGGTTTGTGCTGTGTCACCGGCAAGAGAGCGACCAGGCCAGCTCGGCTGTTCAATCGTTCAGTCAGGCAGGGATGCGGCTCATGCACACGCTACTCTATGCAACAAGGAGAGTATTTGAGTGGGACTAAGGGGGGATAAGTGCCCATGCAAATGTAACTACCATACCAACTTCTCACCTCCTTCCTCGCATTTCTCAGGAGGCTTTGCCTTCTTGGCAAGGCGTGGGTCCAGCCAAGTAGTGGTCTTGCTGTTGTGACTGAAGTAAAAAGAAGATACATGGCTTTAGATGCAGTACAAAAAAAAGAAATAATAGTTTTTACAAACATTTAAGCTGCTGCCACAATCAAGCAATTAGCACTGTATTCTGCCAGCTCGAAAAACAAACAGGTAAAAGCGCCCCGAAAAAACAGAAACTGTGGCTAATTTCTAATCCTTTGGGATTGGTTTATTGAAGACACCTTTAAAACTTCAACAAAGCTCAGTAGAGCCTTTGAGGTAAAAGGAAGAGAGAGGAAGAGGGAGTCAGGGAGAGAGAGGAAGAGGGAGTCAGGGAGAGAATGGGAGTAAAGAAGGCAGAAAAGGAGGAATGCATAGGAGCACTGAAAGAAAAGAATGAGTAGCTGCAGAGATCATAAAGAGCAGAACTGAGAGAGCAGGTCAGGGATGGCGGGCTTCATTTAGCCTGTTGTTTTCTCTGGCTGGCAGAATAAGCTATTGATTTAGCAGCGAGCTGCAGCACCTGGCTCTGACAGCGGCGGCTCAGCATTGACTGCTTGCCACGCTAACAGGCCAGGTAAACAAAGCGGGGCCTGCTTCTTTTAGCGCCAGCCAACAAACCCCCGGCATCAAACACGGGGGAAATAAAAGACAAACTTAATCAAGAACAACACAACTGCTATTGCTGAGGCTACAGATAGCTTCCATGTCCGACACTTGGTTTGATACAGTGCACTGGAGAGGAGAGGAGTGCGCTGGCTGGGGAGTAGAAAGGACTCACTGCCAGACACATTTGGCTTACCATGCCGATAAAAGAGACAAATGTGGATTGTACTGGGGATGGGATTATAGCACAACGCTGATGTAATAGCAGAGTAATAGTAGAGCTTAACAGTGACCACCTATTTTTATCTGGTTCCGGAAGGGTTACTCCCTTCAGTGTCGCCATAAACGCTTCATTAAACACTTATATAAAGAGCTTTAAGCTTGGAACCAAGCCATGCAAAATAACATTTTGTGTACTGTACGTTATAGAAAATTATTCTTTATATGTACAGAAATCAGTATCACAGACTTTAATGGTAGCAGCTCGCTCTAGCCGTTCATGGTTTCATGGGTGTGGTAAACATTTCCATGGTAACAGCTAGTTCCACTAATCAATGACATTGCTTTTTTTACTTTAGGATTGGGAGTAGTGTAGTTTTTCTCCATGAGAGCTTGAGTGAAACATGTTTTTTTCTTAAAACAACGTTGTTTTTATATGGACATCGCGGTTCTACAGGAACTTTGGTTTCCCAACCTCGTGGCTCGCGGTCAGTTGATAAACCAAAATCCTTACAGAGAAAAACTGAATGGGATTTTTACTTCTGGAACCCCACTGTTGTAGCCTAGAAATCTAAACGCACCCTAGCGGCAGCAAATGTAATTTGCAGCCAGGGTCAGCCTAGCAACTCTCCGTTAGCTTGCGAGCTGGAAAAACCAGGCCAAAAACCATATAATGACGGCAGAGTTGCAACATGTTCAGCGTGAATTCCCTGCTACTTGAAAACAAAGAAGATGGCTGCTGCTGCTGAAGAACAGCAGCCTTTCGAATCGGCTTTGGCCGCGAGATGTGTTCGGAATACGGCAAAAGTTTAATCTACCAGTTGCGTTGCTCTGGTTGGTTGTATCTCTATACTATTGCTTGCAGATGGAATTTGAAAGACAACCGTTTATCCCGCCCTTTGGATTGAGCCCAGCCAATGGTGAGTTCCCAGACCTAACATCTGGATGTGGGTCTGGCTTGTCAGACACTGTTAAGGTCTTTAGGACCAAAACAAAAGGCTACTTACTCTATGAAATAGACCATGCCAGTCTCTGTGTAAGCCATCTCCCAGTTTTTAGGCAAGGACTCTTGATTTTCATCTTGCGTATTCCACACACGCAAGTCCATGGCGCCGGCTGACTGGTTGTAGCTGGGCACCGTCTTCCGCCAATCTGCCTTGTCCTTGTGCTCTGTGGCCCACCATGGCGAGAGGGACACGGGCATGGAGACAGAAAGAGGGATGGGTTGGGAGTAAGGGTATGGGAGATGGTAGAAGGAAAAAGAGACAGGAGGTGAGAATGTGGCGCCATTGGAGCTCCTCTGGGCTCCTTGCATCTCTCCCGGCTGCCGCTGTTGCTGTCGCTCGAGTTGATCTTCCTCTGTACACTGGGTGGACGGTTACATCCACATGAGAGGAAAATTGGTAGAGAGAGAGAGAGGGAGACACAGCGAGAGTACACAGAGAGAGTGGACAGAAGCGCAGCAATTGCCATAGGATTTGCATGTCAGCAGCGATGTACTGGGAACTGCCTCCCAGGCACGAGCTGACCAATGCTCCAACCCAGCTGCGAGTGCCACTTCATAACTCTATACGCATCACACAGGCTGCTGCATGTGTGTGTGTGGCTGCCTGTGTGAGCTTCTTATCTGCAGGTTTTCATCTGGCTGTGTATGACCTAGCTTCATCATGGCATTGAATACTCAGTCTGTTTGGATGGGGTCATTGAATGGCGAGGATGGAAAGTGACAGCTGTTGACTGGAAGAAGCCAAGAGCTTTTTGTGTTGAAATTAGGGACTTTTTTCCCACCATCATGAAACCATGGAGGGGTTTCTGCCCTTATAAAGTCAGTATAATTGACTAGATGCAGACACTTGCTCGAGGCTATAGCAGCTTTCAGCCCTTGCAGAGATAAATAAAGTGGGATGTAGCAGATGTGGGCATGAAGGTCTCTACAACTCATGAAAACGAAGAAAAATTGCTGTATTAAACTACCTTCAAGGCATGGTAATACGTCTTCCTCTACCCCCTTCTATTACATACACCTCATTACTCATCCTCATCACTTTAACAATTAAATTCACACTAAACTGCATTTGAGATTAGACAACTCATGAACTACAGAATTAGGAGTGACATTCTTCAACAATGAGTGTTTTTTTCTTGGCCGGGCTCTGCACTGCCGTCATTTTGCCCAGGGCCACGGAGAGATGAGTAGTGACATGCTCAGTGTATTATTATTATTTATTTTTTTTTACTACTTCCCCCATGTAACCATGTCTCACACTAGCTATGTTTCCATCCACATGTTTTTATCCAAATTAAGTGATATCAAATGAAAAATGCCTTATGGAAACCGTAAAATTCGATGGAATTTCATGAATATTGACTCAAAGGAAACACGTTCGATCTCATCAGATTTTATCTTGATCGATATACGGCTTATGCTATAAACTGATGGAAATGTTATTTGCCAAATAAATAATGAATTGTGATTAGGTTTTAGGTCATTTTATGGTTGAAAAACAATAGAAGAAGAAGAAGTTTTAGTTCATTTACAGATCACAGATGTAAGTGGACGGACGAGGAGACGAGAGACTTTTTGAATTTAATTTATCAGGAACTCGTGAAGGATATGGCTAACAAAGGTTACAACAAGCCGTGGGACGTCCTCCGGGGTAAATGGAAGGAGCTCAAACAGTGAGACATCTCGCTGTCTCGCAGCGACACATGCATATTATAACTTGTCCAATATTGATCATGTGGTTGTAGACGGCGCAATCCATTTTGTCTAGAAAAACTTTGTTTGCACATGTTTGCTTGAATGTTGTGTGATTTAGTGCGAAAATTAATAGAAACACCTTAAAATGTCTAAAATCAATTCGATATACTAATTTGATTGCAAAACAGCATGAGTTTATGGAAACTTAGCTAGTGTTGATGCTAGATATTGTTATTGTTTTTTGTGATTTGAATGAACGTTTATATTATTGAACTTGATGCATTTAGTACATGTACTGTATGTGTAAGTGATAGCAATAACATGGTAATGGCAACAATATTCCTATTTTTAGTTGAGACATTTACTTCTCCCTGCATAAGTTAGGGCTGTGTAATTGAATTTTGATTGCAATTTCGTTTTTGGCTCCTAACAATCACAAAATCTATTTAATTTTTAATGATTATTTGGCAGATTACGTTTTCCAACTAAAACTCTTATTTGGTCTTTTGTTTTGAATGGAAAAAAAGGAAAAGTATTAAGGAAAATGTTATACTTCAAGTTGTTTTCATTGTTGATGTGTTTAACTGTTCAAGTCAATGAGTAATCATATTAAATAATGATTTAGTGATTTCAATATTGATTTTTTTTCCATAATCAAGCAGCCCTGCCATGAATGTTGAATATTAGTACAGAATGGTCTTCCTATTAAACAGTGGTCATTTTGCTGCAAAAATCGTGGCATGATATGTGGCTAGTTGTTCTTAAGAATCACATATACACCAAATTAACAACATTGGAAATATTCATTCAATATGCATTGTTAATTATCTGCTTTTTTGCTGCTCTGTGTGCACAAATGGTTCACTTGGCTAACAATTTGGAGTGGCGGCGCCATACAGTACCATGCCAGGGTGAGTGTGTGTGTGTGTGTGTGTGTGTGTGTGTGTGTGTGTGTGTGTGTGTGTGTGTGTGTGTGACTGGTCAGAAGCCCGTCATTGAAGCAATAACAGAGGACAGGACAGATGAAGGAGCCTTCCCCAAGGACCAGAAGCTGCTACTTTGTTCAGCTGACTGTTTTTAGATGGGTGGATGATATTATGAGAGAAAAAACTAACCATACGGATGGTTATCATGTTACATGTTGGCACATCTTTCTGAGAATTACCATTTTATTTTGCCGTGTTTAATGATAACACAGCAGTCAGAGGTTTCTGAAGTACTTTCACAATGAGAACGGCTCCCCATTAACATGATCTGATTTTGTTTATGCCATGAGCAATGTGAGGACATCCTTGTGGGAGAATTTGAACAAGGACAAAGTCAATCCCTCTGACCGAGAGATGGCTTCTATTGATCTCTGCCAGACTTTGAGTACCTCTTGACTTGGCAGTGCTGTGATTTAGTGCTGACCGTGCATGCAGAACAGCTAATCCTGACAGTGTTTGTTTGGAGAAAAAGAATAATAAGGTGGAGAGAGAAGAAAAGATCCTTATGGTTTGCTTATTTATAACAAAAACACAGCTGGGATTTTAATTTGGGAATAAAGTGGTAGGAAGCATTACGACTAGCTGTAAGAATTGCAGAAACAGTCAAAGACAAAATGGTGTGTCTCTCTTACCAGCCAGGCCGTTGGCCATAGGAGGCCTCTCCTCTTCGTCTTCCTCCTCTGGCGCGGCGCTGTCCTTTCTGTCCATCTTACTGACAGAGGTTGTGCGTTTTCGCTGGACCTCCGTGTCAAACTCTTCGTCAAACAGAACCTGGTCCACCAAGTCCGGCTGCACGGGGCTGGGCTCTGCAGGGGGCTTAGGGGTCCCATAGTAGTTTCCTGGAATGAAGAGAGGTAGACAACATATTTATTTAACATCTAGAGGACTTCTTTGATTACAGTCATTACATGTAACCCTAACTTGGTCCCTCCTTTACTACATACCTAACTTTAAAGATACAGTGCGTAGTTTCTGTCTCCCCCATGAATTCTAAGTAATGAGAACAACACTGTCTTTGCATTGATATGATACAAGCCTTCCATGATCGCGCACCCCCCCCCCCCGCCTCTCTATAGAATATTATCCCAATACTTATTCCACGACACAATATTATTGCGATTTTAAACATATTGATATATTGTTATTTATTACCTTTTTTCCAACTTCTAATTTCAAATGATGTCCCCAAAAGGAAACTTAGTCAACATCTGTTTCATCTAAAAAGATACATTTCTCTGTTTGTTCATATCACTTCAATTGTATTGCTGCAAAATGGGATTGTCAAGCAGACAAACTGACCAACACATATATAATAAAAGATCCATACTTGGCGCCTGTGTATTGATACAGTATTGCCACTGAAAATATTATGATACTATGCTGTACCAATTTTTTCCTCTACCCCTAGTGTATGTATGTTTGCATATACCGCTGCATGTAGCTACATGCTAACATCAGGGAAAGCCGTAATCTGGTTGCAGATGTTATGAATTTTGACCCAATTTTGGATCATATTCCTGCTGAAACATTTACGGTTGTGAAGAACTCGGTTTAAAAGCTTTTATTTGCGATTTTTGACGGTAGGAAGTGCTACTACACTCCATTGCAAACCACCACTGACTACACGCATACTAGCTGAGACTTTATTTGTTGATTTATCACAGAATATCAGAGAATCTTGCTGTATACTCTGCTGTGCATGGAGGCTTCTTCAACCCCTGTTATAACATTTGGTCCTCATGAGTATGGGAATACTAGCAGAATGCACACACAGTCATCACAAATGTTAAATACTATAGGAAAAAACTGCACATGTTGACTTGGCTTAGCGGTACACCCCACAATGGGAAGAGACAACTAAGCACCAGTGCAGCTGCAAATCCCCTTCCTTGATACCAGATCAAGATGGGACCATCTCTCACTTTAAGTGTAACAGCTGTTAAAATGTAGTTTTAAAAGACTCAACGGAGTCTGATTGTGTGCTACAAATCATATCTGGCAGAGGTGTATTGGTTGGAACACAATGAGGCCAAGCTTTTCCTGCCATAACTCAGGTTTTGAAACAGTTTCCTGGATAAAGCGTCCCTCGGTTTTTTTTAACGCAAATTAGTCTTTGCCAATTCCCATTGGTTTCTGTTTTTGCTGTCACACCTGATCCACACTCTTGGCCAGGGATTGTTTTAACCACTGTACCGTATGTCTTATCCAACACACGGAGAGGTTTATGTTTCTAGATCCAAACCTGCTGATTAGGCACAACTCCCATCTAGCAGGAGATTGTAAGCCCTCTGCTGGCTTCCCACCTGGGAAAAAGCCAACTGTGAGACGGAAATGTTGGTTTTATTTTATTTGTCAATGTCCAACTCAATCTTTTGACTTTTTTTCTTTTCAAAGCTAATGACCCAAACCAAAAAGCCTGGACTGATACATTGTCATATTTACTGCTTCATTCCCCGGGGAACTGTGACTACAGCATTTACGCCAAGGTAGCATCTCCAGCACTCGATTGCCCCTTTACATCCGTGAGCTTGCATTTGCTGTCACGTTGGTGCCTAGAGCGGCAAACAGCCTTACACCGCAGAGCGAGCAAGGCTTCCTCTTTCCAAAACTATACGAGAAGGGGTGACCCACTTTACCGCTCACCACTATTTCTCTTTCAGCAAGAGAAGTAAAAGAGAGAGAGAAGAAGGGAGAAAGAGGGTGAAAGAGAGCGAGACAGAGAGATTTTTTTATTTTTTACCAAATCAAAACCACATTTTTCCATCACAATAAATAGAACTATTGAAAGTATTGCGCATCAACAAATTTACAATTAATTTACACTACAACCAATCACATCTCTACCTAAATACTTAAATATTAAATCATCTCCTACTACGGAGCATAATACATCTTTATAAAACCACTGGTTCCAAAACTCATCAATGCTTTTCATTTCTTTATAAACCAAAAATCAACCCAAACCCTGGCTTTCACCAAAGAGATGGAAACAGGAAGTGCTTCCTGTCCAGTCCTCTACTTTATTTTTCTTGCTGCTGTAGATGGACATTTTGGCCTCTCCTAGAATCAAGTTAAGTACCTTTTTTTTTTATAGAAGGCTCCAAAAATGAAAGCAACCTTAGACCACATCACACCAGTGTGTAAAAACCTTCTCCAGCACATCGAACAGCGTCCAGAGTCTCTGGCATCCATAAAAAACAGTGAAAAACTGTCTCTACTTCACCACAGAATGGACAACCACTTGAAACTGTTGGGTTGATCCCAGAAACGAAAGCATTTACAGCAATGGTGCCATGTAAAATCCTCCACTGTATCCCCAGTCCATTTCTTCAGAGGGGCTGGTTTCACACCACTGTCCACACCCAGTCTCCACACTGCGTCCACTCTTCTGTCCAGTTTATCTCTGTTCAGGAATTTCACACATTTGTACACAACCTTTCCTTTACAGTATACAAGTCCTCATACTTAGAGTCTGTCATATTTAAAAAATCCCCAGTAAATCTATCTTGTTTAAGAGTAAATCCCAACTCTGGAAAAGGAGCACTCTCATCAGGTCTTTCCACAACAGCACAGTAATCTTGGAGCATTTGACATTCTTCCACCATTAGGCTTTCAGTCCACTTCTCTAAAACAGCCAAATAGACCTCTGCCCCAGAAGAGAAGCCACAGCCAATGTATCAGTCAGCCCCGGTCCTGCTACCTCCACTATTCTCCTCAGGGTGACAGCTCCTGCGGTACACAGCATGTTGGTGAGGCCTGGTGTTGTGCTGTCCTGAAGGTCCATTCTAGCCCCATTTAGGAGGGGCTCTTCTAACAGCCAGTGCAGAGAGCATGTAGGCTCAACTCTCTTCCACTAAGTTCCATACCTTAAAAAGTGACTGATAAAAAGGAGGTAATCCACACAATTTAAAAAACTTAAAATCCATTAGAAACAGTGCAGTGTCTAACCCCAGACCAGCCGTCTCTCTTCACAAGCCACTTGTCCCATCTCTCTAAACCAAGTCTTTTGGACCTGTGAGATATTTTTGTACAAACTGTACTTTGAATCATTTTGTATCATTATTCTAAATATAAAAAAAAGATTTTTGTGAGGCTCTGTACCAAACAAAGATTTCTGCAGCGCCACAATACTTCATTCAGATGGTTGGACACAGGCTTTGCCTTGGACAAATATTGCGCCGCGCCTGTGATTTGGATATTGCACTAGACCATATTGCGATTTCGATAAAATTGCGAGCAACTGTGCAACCCTAATGCCTATTAAACTATTGTTTTCCATATTGAAAGTAAGACAAATAAGATAGGATATGGATCGATGTGCCTCACATGTACTGTAAGTCACAATAACAGCAAAGTGGGAAACTATCACAACTTGTCGAGACTTTACAGCTGACCGTTTCTTTCCCAGCTATAAATATAATATGCTAAATAAACAATCAACCCACCAACTAAAAGGCAAAAAGTGTCACAATACATTTAAATTGATTACACTAATCCGTGTTTTAATGCATGAAGTATTAATATTGGTACCTTATCGAAAACCATTAAATCCTCTAGTAGGTTTGTAATTAATGGGATGCTTACTGACGGAACGCAAAACAAGGGAGTTAAATTAAATGTGGTAATTTGCTCCGTGCACTCTGAAGCGCACACAAAGGCACACATAGCCTCAGCACCCATTAACAAGGAGCCGGGACACAGCGGCCACAATAAGGAACTGCAGTGAGATGGATCGTGTTGTAATTATACTGTAATAATGGGCCACAGTCATTGAGGACAATGTATAACTCAATCAAGCGTGGATGTAAAACTACACAGCCTAAAATAACCAAATAACTCAAAAGGACGACGCTGGGCTAGAATTAAGTGAAATGGCGTCTGGGTTTTTAATTTTTAATTTTTATTAAACAAGCAGTTTGTTTGAATCACAAGTGGCTCCCCCATTTAGTTTAGTTATTCCAACAAAATGCAGTTTAAAATTGGCATGTACGTATATCTTGTCACTGGGACATGGAACTCCCCAGCTTTCTACAGTCAGCTACATCATTTTATTTCATCTTTAATCATATTGAAAAATAGTAATATTGTAATAAAGTATACTAAATATCCACAGTTCCATTTAATATAGTTTGAATGCTCAATCCTATTAATATTCTAATTTGACAAAAAAAGGCCCCTATCTTTGTTTTGATGTGACGACTATATACAGTATAGTGTGTTTTATCATATCAGATTTTCATTAGCTCTAGCAATAACAATCAGAGTTAATAATTTAAAAACAGCTGGAACATGGGCGACAAACATGGGTTGGATCAAATGAGTGAATAGGCGCATAGACGCAAAAACACCCAGACACACAGAAGCACAGACGCACAGGCGCCACGTACATACCCACAGACGCACAAACCCACAGGCACACAGACACACAGGCCTCCCGCTTGAGTAAATAGATTAGTTGATTAGTCTTAAAACTGACTTGTAAATTAGCACTTACGTTGCTGCTGCTGTCTGCATTGAAAAAGCTAGTGAGCTGCTGCTGTGCTTTCCCCTCACGATTGATGCCAGAGAGAGAAAACACTGATCTAACCTGTCCGTACTCCTGATGTATAATTCCGCCTCATTAACACATGCCAAATGTCTCATTATCAGGACAAAGACCGTTCCTATTGGGATGCAAGGACACCATCTCAAATCACTCCTCATTTGAATAGGATGTCTGGCCACCCTTTGGCAACCCAGATTATGTCAGAGTGACCAGCTCAAATCTTCCACCTTAATTACTTCCTTAGATTAATGGGCTGTTCATTATTGGGGAAAAAATTCTCTCAGCTCTAAAGTGTGTGAGTGAGTGTGTGTGTGTGTGTGTGTGTGTGTGTCTGTGTTTCTGTGACAAAAATAGCTACAATTTATAGGGGCACTGAATCAGTAAGTCAACATGCAACATTCATTCGGTTAGAAATGCAACAATGAGCAAGATAAATTGAGAAAAAACAACTACTGCAGTGTCTAGGAAAGAATCATTTTTCCTTTCCACAGCTACATGAGCACTTTGAGCAATAAAACAATACAGTATTCAACACACGTATACAAAACATATACTTACACAGCATACATTTTTTTGTCTTAACTGGCTAAAAGCTGAAGACAATATGATTGCTGGCCTTCTACTTTCAACATGGAAAGGTCTACAATCCAAAAAAAATCATATCAGTATAGTCAAATTAACACACAATTTAGATTGATATACTGTACATATGCCACCAGAGAGGCAACAACAAGGTTTTCACTCCCCAGTGCAAACACTAATTACCTAAAATGCAGTTTTTATAGTAAAAAGAGTGATGAAAACATAGAGTTCTTTACCACTGTTATTGACAAAACCTAAAACAGAGATCAATGTTTAAAAAGGAAATTAAAAAAAACACCTTGGAAAATCATATTTCTAGAATCCTAAGCAGTTGAGGATTTTCAGATTTGTTTTCTGAATGCAAAGAGAAGGGTGTCGTCAGCGTAAGTTTAGATTCATAGATACATTAGTTTAAGTTTTACTCCTTCTCTCACTAATATGTATTGTATGTTTTAAATGTGTTGAGTAATGTGGACTTTAATGTTTATAGTCTGTTTTATGTGTTGAGTTATGGGGACTTTAATGTTTAGTGTATGTTTTAAATGTGTTAAATTATGTGGATTGTAAGGTTTAATGTATGTTTTATGTGTTGAGTTATGTGGAATTTAATGTTCATTGTTTGTTTTATGTGTTGAGTTATGTGGTATTTAATGTTTAATGTATGTTTTAACACTAGAACAGCCATGATGGTCATTTTGACCGTTTTGAAATGTATACATCTTATAACTTTGCTGGATAAAAAAATACAACCCTGCTGGTACCTGACTTTTCCTAAAAGAGTCTATATTTTCATTTAAAATAGTTTTTATTTATACATTACACAAAAGGCAAATAAAATAAAATCACTTTTACCTATTTCGGCCATACACGGTCATATTGACCGCTCCGATTTTTGCGGTATTGTTTTTAATCTTTCGCGCAGTTGAAGATGCATATTGGTTTCTTAGTAACTATCAGTGTCTCTGTGGACATCAGCAATGGGCCGAAGGCAAAGCTAGAGTCTGTAACGTAGGTTACCGCAATAAATACAGCGTGGATGGATTCTGTTCTGAATCAGAATGCAAGCGCCAGGTCCTCGCTCTGTGAAAGGTGCAGTGCACGTGGCTATATGGCCGGTGGCTGCCTACGTGTTGATATAACTTTATACATCCTCAAACTGGCTGGAATCATTGCACACATCCTCTCCAAGGAGTGCACCAGCAGCAAAATTGTCCGGAGGAAGTTCAGGCAGCATGGCAGAGGAGCTGACAGCCGAGTTTATAGAGGGGAAAAGAGCAGCAGGGCAGCACAGCAGACACCAACACGGAGGCAGTGCCAAGTTAGGTTATAAATGTTCACATTAGGTACTTTTAGGTGTTATTTTCCTGTTATGAGTTATGCTGAATGGATTTTCATACCATATTTTTCCAGATATGAATGTAGCCTATGAAATAATTACATTTTACTATGCCATGATATGAATTATTTAAACACCTGGGCTACTCAAGTGTATAATTGAACTCGTTAAATTGTACCTTTTGATGTTATTTCATTTTTCTAAAGATATCCTAACACAATACATGCATTAATATTGCAATTAGGTATTTATCATGAGCAATTATGGAGTTTGGAATCTGGTGGTCAAAATGGGCCACACACGGCAGTTCTAGTAGTTATGGAATCCAATAAATGTGTTGAGTTATGTGGACTTTAATGTTTATTGTATGTTTTATGTGTTGAGTTATGTGGATTGTAATGTTTAATGTACGGTATGTTTTCATTGTGGACCCCAGGAGGAGCAGATGTGCACAGCTAATGGTGACCCTTTAATAAACTAAACTACAGTACTACATGTCCAACTGGACATTTTACTCATATTTTCTGCATTAAACATTGAATGCAGCATGAAACGTGAAACATTATTTTAAGTTACAAAAAAATCTATGGTGTGGATCGATCAACATTGAAATCAATCAATATCAATAAATAAGGTATCTGTTGTATAACTGTGTTGCAAAGTGGGATGTAATCAATGACAAAACGATGCCATGTGGCAGAAAAAAGTTGTATTAGGTTTACTAAGAACCTCCAAAAAAAGAATCAAGGTTTGTATCAAATCGTGGGTCAATAATCGTGATACGAACCGTACCCTGGGTTTGGTGTATTGTCAGCCGTATTGTTCAGTGTTCTGCGGTTTCAACCACCTGGTCCATTTGTTTTAAAGAACCTTGGCAGATAGTTTGCCTCCAGGTAACAACCTCATGAACGATGAACACTGAAGGAACTGACTGACTGCTATGGCGCCATTGCTGTCTTTTGTTATTGTTTTGATCTGCCTGTTTACTACTGAAGCAGGAGACTGACTAGAAGGATAAACACTTGATGAGGTGCATAGACTAATTTGGTGGCTATGTTCAACCTATTAGAGGCAAAGGTTTGATTTAAACACAGAACCCAATTCCAGCTCATCATACTGTAAAATTCAACATGTCTGGCGCTCAGCAGTTTATGGAATTTCAATCTTGCATCGCTTAATCACGCTGTGGAAAAATAACAAGTACCAGTCGTGTTAAAGGTAACGGCAGCAGAAACAGTGTGCATAAAGGGCTACTAATTTGGCCATAGTGTGATTACATTAAAGCTCTTTTTGCTATCTGAGAGTGGTGGGTGGACAGTGTAAAGCAAATTTTTAGCCTGGGCCAACACATGCTTGGCACCGTCAGTGCCATTTGCTCGTTACACATGCATGGTTGTGTTTTCTGCCAGTGAGAAGTAGTTTCAAGGGCGAATTTTAAAAAGAAATATGTACGGCTGAAACATGTGTGTTTATGGGTGAGAAAGAATGTGTGTGTGTGTGTGTGTGTGTGTGTGTGTGTGTGTGTGTGTGTGTGTGTGTGGGGGTGTGGGTGTGTGTGTGTGTCTGTCACGTCATCTGTTTCAGTCAGCAGCTGCCAGCATAACTCATCTCCAACTCAAATTAAATGCGAGTACAACTGTGACCAGAGTTACTGGTTATCTGCTTTGGTGCATCTAAATCTCACTATACCCTTCAGAAAAAAAGAAGAAGAAAAAAAAAACATTCCCTATGAGCTGTGATGAAAATGTTATAGAAAGTCAAAACTCATGCTGCTATGGTCATTTAGCAATATGAAATGGTTTGGTGTTTTCAAACATAAAAGGGAAATTGGATACAGCACTTATGTTGTGTGGCACTTTGAGAAAACCTCTCAAGGGTTTATACTCGGGCTCAGCCTTCACAAGCTCCCTCCCAAAGCTCCCCCGACCCCACCCGCCACCACTCGGAGTTTATCCCTCCTGTCTCTTTGAACCTGCCAGGCACAGTCACAGAGCCCCATTAATCATTGAGGATGGGCCTCCACTCTCTCGGCCAGTGCCCTGGCTGCCCCAGTCTCACCACTGACTGCCACAGCCTCAGGCAGGTGAAGCCCATCTTGTGCTCCAGCCTTGGCACAGTGCTCTTGCCCTGCTTGGTATGGATGCCCACACCAGTCAACCCCGCATTCCTCTACTCCCAATGCTTGTGTTTGTGTGTGTGTTTGTGTGTGTGTAATTTGAACAGCTTCACAATCCCCCTGTTCGGTAGCCTACCTCTCATACATAAACATCCTTTCTCATTTATGTTCATCTCCTCAGTCTGTGCCGTGAAACAGAGTATAAATTAAACATCCTCCCTAACTTTCCTTTCATTTTTTCTTATTCAGTTGGTCTCATCTATCATAACCTTAGCTTTTTTATGTTTTCCTTTCTCTCTTTTTTTTTCATTTGGACGTGCACAATAGCAACACTAATCGGACTCCTATTACAGTCCTCCTATTTGCCAGTGGGCAGTTGTTGCTGGCGCAGCACCTTTGCACCCTTCCTCGTCCGTGACTTCTGCCCCCCCCTGCCCAGTTTCTATCTAATGCACAGCTATGCAGCTTTTCCTCTGAACTTCACAAAGCCTGTTATACCAACAACAACTTAAATTATAAAATAGCTGTAGGCAATGTGGTCCAGCAAAGGAAGGGGATGTTAAATGTCATTGTTTTTTTCAGTAAAATCCATGATTGCCAAGGTGGGTACATTTTAAATTGCACAAACGCACAGTGGATTTCCTTTTCATCGCCTGTCAAATTGACCCCTGGCAGGACAACAACTACAGACTCTAACTGTCAGCTTGAATTACCACAGCATTGTCCATGTGCTCTTATTTCTTTGTCTCAGCCTTCTTGGCAGCATGGTGGCCCAATGGTTGGTACAGTGGCCTCACAGCAAGGAGGTTCTGGGTTTGAATCCAAGTCAGTACCCTTGATCAAGGCACTGGCTCAGATCTGGAGTTGGTCCCCAGGGGGATGTAAATGGCTGCCCACTGCTCCCTTGAGGGATGGGTTATATGAATGTATGTGTATGTGGCAATAAAACAAGTACCTTTGTGCTTCATTTATAGTGTGTAATTCTGTAGTATTTTATATTTCCACTGCATCCATGCAGTAGGCCCCATTCTCCACACATAGTACTACTTTAAACCTCCAACAGTGTTGTATTCAAGAACCCCTAAACCGTCTGAGACCAAGTCATCACCAAGACCAGAGTGTATCGACACCGAGTAAAGACCAAGACCAGTGCGAGTCCCACTCTGCATGCCACGATTAAATGTGAAAACTACTAACTAGAGATGGTCCGATACCAATACCAGTATCGGAAAAAGCCTCTGATACTGCCTAAAATGCTGGTATCGGTAATGGAAAATCCTGGAGTTTAAGCACCGATCCAATACCACTTTGAAGTAGTTTAATTACGTCCTTTTTCCATTATGACTGATTGTCAAACTGGATAGTAAAATCCAGTCAACGGCATTCATTGTTTGTGTTGTGAGCCAGGCCGAACAACAAAGATAGAAGTCATTTCACATCCATACAGGGATAGTAGTATACAGTTGTTAAAACATGATAAAATATATGACCGCTGGTATTGGATCAGTACTTGAAATCGGCCAATACCCAAGTTCTGGTACCGGAATCGGTATAGACAAGCAAAAAAAAGTATCAGAACATCTCTACTGCTAACCATAGGCACTCGTCAAATTGATCTGAAAGATCCACAATCCCATAAAAAAGACCCACAGAAAACATATTAAGAGTCTTCTTCATTCAGGATTTGCCGGACATCTACCAGCAAGCAAGAGCTTCTTCTCCTGTCTCCCACATTCACTTAGTTGGGAGTGTAAGTTAAGGGGGGAAGGGAGGTAGAAACAAGTTAAATTATTGGTTGCATCTGAAACAGGAAGTTTTACACCCAATCAAAGTAATGTTAACACACAAATCAGACAATGCACAGGGAATTTAGTGATATATATATACTGAAATAAAATCTTCTCTATAGGGCTCTTTATCTGAGACTGACACAAGATACATGTTAAAATGCAGGCGGCTCCGAGACGAGACCGAGGCTATTTTACATTGCTACGTTTTGGTATAAAAACAAATATCTTTTGCTACGTTCACAAATAGCTTTCACACTGCTCTGGCGTTTCCGAGTCCCTAAACCATTTGAAAATACTTCTGACCCCGGTTGCAAACAGAGGCCTTTGGCAATACCAACACTGACACCAATGTTTCTGCGCCTGATTGGGTCATGACTAGGGCTGCACAATTATGGCCAAAATGATAATCACGATTATTTTGATCAATATTGTGATCACAATTATTATCACGATTATTTGTTGATTTTAACCAAAACTAATTTTATAGTCACATAGGGTATCTATAACTGCTTTCACATCTATATTGTGCTACATTCCTGTTATGTTGAAGTTGTATGTTGTATAGACATACGGCTGCAACACATGTAAATAAAAATGATCTGAAATAAATAGCCTAGGATATATATATATATATATATACACTACCGTTCAAAAGTTTGGGGTCACCCAAACAATTTTGTGTTTTCCTGAAAAAGTCACACTTATTCACCACCATACGTTGTGAAATGAATAGAAAATACAGTCAAGACATTGACAAGGTTAGAAATAATGATTTGTATTTGAAATAAGATAGTTTTTACATCAAACTTTGCTTTCGTCAAAGAATCCTCCATTTGCAGCAATTACAGCATTGCAGACCTTTGGCATTCTAGCTGTTAATTTGTTGAGGTAATCTGGAGAAATTGCACCCCACGCTTCCAGAAACAGCTCCCACAAGTTGGATTGGTTGGATGGGTACTTCTTGCGTACCATACGGTCAAGCTGCTCCCA
Source organism: Etheostoma perlongum (assembly GCA_026937815.1). Taxonomy (NCBI): domain Eukaryota; kingdom Metazoa; phylum Chordata; class Actinopteri; order Perciformes; family Percidae; genus Etheostoma; species Etheostoma perlongum. The sequence continues at coordinate 6,930,859 of CM049377.1, forward strand.
CAACAGCTCAATGGGGTTCAGATCTGGTGACTGTGCTGGCCACTCCATTACCGATAGAATACCAGCTGCCTGCTTCTGCTCTAAATAGTTCTTGCACAATTTAGAGGTGTGTTTAGGGTCATTGTCCTGTTGTAGGATGAAATTGGCTCCAATCAAGCGCTGTCCACTGGGTATGGCATGGCGTTGCAAAATGGAGTGATAGCCTTCCTTATTCAGAATCCCTTTTACCCTGTACAAATCTCCCACCTTACCAGCACCAAAGCAACCCCAGACCATCATATTACCTCCACCATGCTTAACAGATGGCGTCAGGCATTCTTCCAGCATCTTTTCATTTGTTCTGCGTCTCACAAACGTTCTTCTTTGTGATCCAAACACCTCAAACTTGGATTCATCCGTCCACAACACTTTTTTCCAGTCTTCCTCTGTCCAATGTCTGTGTTCTTTTGCCCATCTTAATCTTTTTCTTTTATTGGCCAGTCTCAGATATGGCTTTTTCTTTGCCACTCTGCCCTGAAGCCCAGAATCCCGCGCAGCCGCCTCTTCACTGTACATGTTGACACTGGTGTTTTGCGGGTACCATTTAATGAAGATGCCAGTTGGGGACTTGTGAGGTGTCTGTTTCTCAAACTAGAGACTCTAATGTACTTATCTTCTTGCTCAGTTGTGCAACGTGGCCTCCCACTTCTTTTTCTACTCTGGTTAGAGCCTGTTTGTGCTGTCCTCTGAAGGGAGTAGTACACGCCGTTGTAGGAAATCTTCAATTTCTTAGCAATGTCTCGCATGGAATAGCCTTCATTTCTAAGGACAAGAATAGACTGTCGAGTTTCAGATGAAAGTTCTCTTTTTCTGGCCATTTTGAGCGTTTAATTGACCCCACAAATGGGATGCTTCAGAAACTCAATCTGCTCAAAGGAAGGTCAGTTTTGTAGCTTCTGTAACGACCTAAACTGTTTTTAGATGTGTGAACATGATTGCACAAGGGTTTTCTAATCATCAATTAGCCTTCTGAGCCAATGAACAAACACATTGTACCATTAGAACACTGGAGTGATAGTTGCTGGAAATGGGCCTCTATACACCTATGTACATATTGCACCAATAACCAGACATTTGCAGCTAGAATAGTCATTTACCACATTAGCAATGTATAGAGTGTATTTCTTCAAAGTTAAGACTAGTTTAAAGTTATCTTCATTGAAAAGTACAGTGCTTTTCCTTAAAAAATAAGGACTTTTCAATGTGACCCCAAACTTTTGAACGGTAGTGTATATATATATATATATCTATATATATATCCTAGGCTATTTATATATACTGTATATATATAAAAAGTATCTCTGAGAAAGCTCCTTCACTTGTTTTCAACAATAACTGATTAAAAGAGCTAGGGAGAGGGGGGGGGGGGGTGCGGACGTACTCACAGAGAGACGGCTGACCCATTATGAATGGGTCCAGCAGGCTCAGTCTCGCGCTATTACTGTACAAACTGAAGTTATTGCATTCAATTACTTCTGTGTTTTTCGCTAGGGCCGCCGCGATAATACAGGTTTGCCTCTCATGCAAATGTCAGAAGCGTGACACAGGCGCTGTCTCTGTTGCTGGGAGCCGTGTGTGAGTGAATGGAGGTGGGGCTGGGCGGAGAGTAAGAGGAGAGATCCAAACACAGGCACGGCTTTACTGAAGAAATGGGTCGGTTAATCCTTGCCTCAGTTGCCTAGTGCTTGCTCTTGGTGGGAACTGTTGGGTTTCTGTAAATAACATCACAAAATACGGTCTAGACCTGCTCTTTTATGAAAAGCGCTGTGAGATAACTGCCTCTTCAGCTGAGCTCTTTCCTTTATATCCACTGTTGTTGACTTTGAGTTTTAGCGGAGAGAGGCAACTGCTTTCCTTGAACTGTACTTGTCCGTTTCAGCTCCCTGTCTCTGTCATGAATGATTCATACTGCTGGCTTTCTCTGTGCCGACCACGGTGTGGGCAGGAAATTGGATATGCCCTAATTCACATATATGCACACACTCTGGCTCACATGCAAATCTAATTCTCGAGAGTTTCAGCACAGCCAAGGTAACAAGTATTACTCACACCTTGACACTATTATCATTGTGTAAAATAAAAACTTGCAGACTGATCATTCTTTGTTTTTTGTGCACATTTAACTTCACCAATGGCTGAGTCAGCTTTGCTGCAAAGAGCTGCTTGGAATGCAGAGAGCCAGACAGTCGGGATTTAAAACTGTATAATGGATTAATGCTGAGGAGCGATCTCATAAACACACACAATTTTCCTCTTTTATGCTTGGTTATGTTTTTTTTAATAATATTAGCCTTCTTTGGCTTTCTATTAGTGGGGAACGATATGACAACCAATCTGTGAAACACTAAGCATCTCAGATATTGGCTCCAGCAGAGCAGTGGGGAGCGAGTGTCACTCTTGGTTACAGATTAACCGTGGATACATCCAGCCCCCGTTGTTCACTGGTCTGGAGGATTAGTCACAGCGGTCAATGCCGCTGCTAGAGTTGATGTTTCCATTCAATCGGTCACATATACATTAAGACTTTGTTCAGACTGAGAAATGTAACGTGCACTGAACAAGGCATGTCATCTTTCTACATTTAAGCAAAAACGTGCTCTGGTTTGTTGGCATTTCTTCAAACCAATCACAATCGTGTTGGGCGGTGCTAAGTGCCAGACGCAATTACGGTGCTTCTGCAAAATTGCCTTAGGAAGGAACTTGTTTTGGTGGAACAGTTGCTTCTTTGTGTTGGCATTCTAACCTCTGGTGGATTTCTGAGGACTATGGTTAACTGCTCCTCAGATCTCTGCAGGGTAAATCCAGACATCTGTCCAATCTGAGCTTTCTGTTGCACGACTAAAACAAGCTTTGAACGTAAACATGTTCCACCAAAACAAGTTCCTTACCGAGGCAACTTTGCAGCGGCACCGTGGCTCTGTCCAGCGCTTAGCACCGCCCATGACAATTGTGATTGGTGTAAAGAAATGTCAATAACCCAGAGCACGTTTTTCTCCTATCCCGGAATACTGTATCGCCAGACCTTCCTCTGCAATACCAATACTTCAGATACTGTATCTGAAGTATCTTTTATATAGACCTTAGTGGTCCCCTAATACTGTATCTGAAGTATCTTTTATATAGACCTTAGTGGTCCCCTAATACTGTATCTGAAGTATCTTTTATATAGACCTTAGTGGTCCCCTAATACTGTATCTGAATTCTCTTTTATATAGACCGTAGTGGTCCCCTAATACTGTATCTGAAGTCTCTTTTATATAGACCTTAGTGGTCCCCTAATACTGTATCTGAAGTCTCTTTTATATAGACCGTAGTGGTCCCCTAATACTGTATCTGAAGTCTCTTTTATATAGACCTTAGTGGTCCCCTAATACTGTATCTGAAGTCTCTTTTATATAGATCTTAGTGGTCTACAAATACTGTTTCTAAAGTCTCTTTTTTTCAAAATTCCGCCTTGGTGCAGAATTACAGCCACTAGACCCAGTTCCAAATGCCTTCCTTAGTATGTGCCATTTCTGAGTCTGTAGCTTTTGAAGAGGAGAGATTATGACCTCTAAAGGGGCAAGATTCCAGATTGGCCCATCTGAGCTTTCATTTTATCAAAGGCAGAGCAGGATACCCAGGGCTCGGGTTACACCTATCACCATTTCTAGCTACTGGGGGGCCGTAGGCAGGCTGGGGGAACGCATATTACTGTTAAAAAACCTCATAAAGTGAAATTTTCATGCCATGGGACCTTTAAAATACACATTAGCAAAAATAAAAAATATATTATTTTTTTTTCTCTCCAAAACATGCGACTCTTCTTAGGGCAAATTTTATGATCTTCATTGTACTGGCTGTGGTAACCAGTAACATCTGTAGTCAATGACTAACTTCACCATGGGAAAATCATTCCTTATAAAAAGGTAAATATCTCTCCCTCTCTCTCCCTCCCTGCATTCAACTGCCAGTCTATCCGTAGATAACCCTGTTTGTTTATCTGTGGAGACTCAAAGGTCAAAAGCCTAGGCATTTTGAGGACCTTCAATACACATACGGTTGTGTTACGTTAAGCAGGGAAGGGCAGAGCGGATCCATTTTTCATCCTGTTGACTGGTTCACAGGTTCAGTGCTGGAGGGCACACTCCACCCTCTGTCTATGATATGGGACAGAGGGCGGACGAGAGAGTTCATACGTAGCCAATCCCAACACAACGTGTAAAAGGACCAAGGTGAAGTTCTTTTTCAGCAGCAAAATCACTTGGGGATATTTCCTCCTATATTATCCAGCTCTTTCACATATATACACGGTTGACAGGCTGTTGATGACTTGAGCAATGTATTGAATTCCTGTGATGACCTAATGGTGCACAGCTCAGCGAGTTTACAAGAGAAATAATAAGCAGGGCAGCGTGTGGGAAATCATCCTGAGCTGCAACCGTATCCCCAGGGTTTAGTAGTGATAACTTAATACACTGTTTCTATGGTTTAATCTTTTAGGAAGTGTTTTTTTCTCGTTTGGTCTTCCTAGAAGCATGCTTCTACCAAGATCTAATGTAGCTCAGTGTAAATTCTTTCAGGAAGACCTTACTTTTAATCGATGCTCTCCTAAATCAATTCAGCTGTTATCCTAATAAATGTATATTTTATCATGCTGTATATAACTGTTGCTTATCTGCAACTAGTCTCTCCTGATTGAAATGTATCTCATTGTAAATCCTTTCAGGAAGACCTAACTCTTAATCGATGTTCAACCTAACTCTAATCAGCTGGTGGAGGCGTTCACCTTCCTGCTAAACCAATCAGAATTGTACACAAATGGCAAAGGCCAATCACAGAGTCACAACCCTGCTTTAAACAATCATTTCTCTCTTTGCTATCAGCTATTGCAGGCAAAGAGTGCAACCCTCCACCCCCCCTCCACCTTCAGTCCTCTACTCCAGCTGACCGGTCCGGAGCCTCCTTCGGTCGGGTTTTCAGGCTCCTTCATCTCCACCACCGCTGTCTAGATTCCATTGGGGGGTCTGATGGTTCTGTACTTCTATATAAAGTACGAAATATTCAAATAGCGATGGAGTCTAATCGCCAAAGACTTGGTGCATTTTATTGAGCTGTACAATAAACCTCATTTGCATATCTGCAGACATGACTCTCCTGATTGAAATAAACGCTGGTGATTTGCGGTCTTACATTACACGTCGTAGAGGCAGGCAGAAAAACTTGTAGGAACGAAGATTTTGTGCCGTCGTGTTGTAAAACGGATTTTATAAAATTAGTAGCGAAAAAAGTTTAGGATCCAGTATCGAAGTCCTGAACTTTTACTGATACCCAGCCCTACCTAAGTTAGCTTTGTTCTACTTTGTCTCCAAAACAGGTTTCACGCTTCTTGCAGTCATCGCAGAGGGCTCGTAATGGTCCCCGCGAACTGTCTCCAAGACGGAGTGGCTTCAAGAACAGACTTCTTCTCTTATCCAACCATTGAAATGCGGTTTGGGATCTTGGGAGGTGCACGGCTCGGCGCTCAGACGTTCTGCACACACTCAAGCAGAGTCGCCCAGGCCGCAGTTACGTGACAACAACGCCCCAACTGTGCTGACCGCAAGAAGCATGAAACACGTTTAAAGCCCATGTTGAAGGTTAACCACCACTTTTGATTATTGGGTACAAAAAGCACTCAAGTACAGTATATCATTTTTAAAAATGTCTCCAAATAGTGTTAAATGTCAGTTTTTGGTCATTTTTGGTATTTGCGGGTTTAATAAGTCAATTCGGCGATGACGTCACTTTGGGGAGCAAAGTCTCAGCCTGGCACAAGAACTATGGCAACTGACTGGGATGTGGAAGAGGAGGAAAGGCCAGCAGCCGTATAATTACACACCTGCCAGACATGAGAGGGCAAATGAGGAATTGTCAAGATTGTGGGGAAGTCTCCTTCATTTATCTCCTTTATTTTAGCAACGCAGCAGTGCATACAATGACTTTACTTTTTACTGTCAGTGAATAGCACCGAGTGAACGTCAACGTTTTCTTTCTATCTAGTGACAGTGATCATGTCGTTCAGATAAGTACTGGTACATTTATCTAGATATAGGGATAGAAGGTATCCCCTAGTGTTATTTCTAAGTGTTTACCTCTTTCTCCGGTGAAAATGTGTCGCTGTGTTTGGCAGGTGCTTGTGTGTGTGGTGGCGAAGCTGCGGTGGAGAGCGGGTGCTGTAGGGGAGTGAGCCTCCGGTCGGGAAGCTCGCCCAGCTGACCTGACGATGCCTAAATCCGTTTGTGACATTTCAGACAGGATCATGGTCCCCTCCAAGCCAGCACGCACCAGTATTTTAATTGTTTATATTTACTTTACCATTCCTTTAGACTGAGTCATATGAAAGGCTACTTATCCCTAGACAACACATACAGGCAGGCTCTAAAAAACATCTTATGACAGTATTAAGAAAATAATTTTGGGCCATTATAGCCATTCCCCTTGATATCATATAATCTAGAAAACGAGATATAGTGATACCGCATAATAGCAGTGTTAGAAATGATACAAACACCAAACCACTATTAACACTGCTACAGTAGGTACTAGTACTGAGCATTTGAGCAACTCAATGACAATATACTGTAGCTTTACTCCAGATGTAGTGTAGGAAAGAAGTAACCAGTATTATTGTGTAACCCTCTGGTTGGTTTATGCCTTCCCTAAAAATATTGAATTATATTGTTATTAGGACGTGGGATAATAGGAAAGACATGTCTTTTCAGAAAACATTAAAGTTTGGTTAAACAACAATGAACGGAGTGTAATTTGACATGTTATTATTTGAGAACAAAGCACATAATTTTAAAATAAATCCATATGGAAGGTTTTAAGTAAAGAGCAGGTTGGAGCAAAATCTATATTTTATGGTTACGATTAACTGAGAACTCCATAAAACATTTTCACAGTTAACTCAACAGTACACGTATTTGTACACCGTTGTATCCTTCAAAAGTTTTTTTTTTTAAGGCATGTCTGAGTCCGTTGTCTGTGAGGTTGAAACATCCACACCAGTCCAGGCTTTCGATGAATCATGTAGCTCAGACTTGATCTTAAATTGAGAATCTGAACTTTATTCCCCTGGTCTGCAGACTGCTCGCCGCAAATGTCGCTTGGCTTCCACACCGACTCTTGGTAGGACGCGTCCGTCCAGGCTGCGCACAGTCATAAAAAGAAAAAGAATGTCCAGGATCTCCGGGAAAAGAAACAATATGCGTGTTTCCATTTCAAACATCACTGCAGGTTGATTGTGGGCGACAACGCTGTCGTGGTTAGCTCACCAAAACTCTACAGCCGAAGTTGCTGGCTGACTACCGAACGTTAGCTATATCTGTTAGCATACGTACAGGCTAACTTTAGCCAGCAAGCTTTGTGTGTAACGTAACAAAAACCCACCCATCTCATAGGAGCGAAGCTTACTATTTCATTCAATACAATTATGGTACAAAAGGTGCACTAACGCCATAGGTATTATGTTGACAACATGGACGCATATATAGGCAACACCAAAGGCAATTGTAATATTTACCCAGCAGGCTAGGCTAACGCTGTTGTGCTAACGTCCAGAGGCGTAGCGTTAGCTAGCTAGCTGTCTAAACTTGTGAAAAGCCGAACAACATCCCCGTCTAAGCTCGGTCGAGACCATAGGCAGTTAATATTAAAAGACCAAAAGCCATATTAGGCCAGACCAGTGGTAAATACAACGCAGGCTGCTCTGTTATCTCCCCAATGTGACGTCATGCAATGCATTGTGGGCAAAAAAAGAGAAAACACTGTAAAATACTGCCTACTGTATTATAGGCCTATTCAGTTTTGCGATATCCAACGCCATCAAATACAATGGATTACAGTTCAAATATTTATTACCAGCAAGCAAATTGTACAAATTTGTTGCAAAATTAAACCTGCAACATGGGCTTTAAGGCTGCTTTCACAACTTGTTTGGGGAGTATCTTGTAAGCTGTGGCGCATTTGTCTGTTTTGCTGGGTTCATTCAGGTTTTAGTGAAAGCTGATCAGGTCCAAACAAGCAGACTGAGAACACCTGAAAAGCTAAGTCTTCAAAGTGAACTCTATTCAACTTTCTGTAGTGACAGCTTTCAATACTCAATGTTTGACTAAAGATTAAGGTTGACTACCCAGCCTGAGGTGCAATACCGGAAGAGTTTATCCAGGTAGATATCTGACAAATTATCAGACAATAAACCATACCAACGAGTTTTTCCAACTCGTTTTTTTTCCTACTTTAAAATAAAACTGTCTATACTGTACAACCCCATATACAGTGTAAGGATTGTAGTATGTGATGCACTGAGACGTACCATCATAGGTGCCACTCTCTAGCAGCAGTCCGCTTTCTTCCAGGTCACGGAACTCCCCCACGCTGATGAAATTGTAGTCCACTCCAGGAACTTCCCCCTCCCTGGGCTGCCGGGTGGTACCTGCCAATAATGTCACAGATTAAGACAGAGGGAACATCCAAGCAAGTGAAATGTGCCATTGACTGGGGGGCAGGGCTTCTGCAAGTTTCACAAAGTCAAATATAAGAATTTTTCAGACTTTTTTAAGATTATTATGAATGAAATTTAAAACCTATATCACAACATTAAAGTGCCCATATTATGATACCCCAACAATAGTTATAGTAATAGTAATAGTATATAAGTGAGATGTCTCACTCTGTAGCTTAAACAGAGACCTAAACACAATGTGCAGTACAACAAAAATATGGTGTTTTTTGAAAATGAAACCAAGTAAACCTATTCTGGTACAACCTCAAAATACAATTATGAATCTGAAAATGAGCAGAATATGGGCGCTTTAACAAAAAAAGTCACATAGAGTCCAGAAACATTGTCTGAAACAATTCCCCAATTTCCTGATTTGCATTATAGAACTGGTGAACATCTCATTTGTAGTCAGCAAATTATATTTGGACTAGCGAAAGAATTACAACACAGTGGAAATAAAATTAAAAAACACATTCTAAAGCGCAGCAGGAGCATTTCACTGAGCACTGGATGTAGCGTTACATGGACAAAGGAAAAGACCTGTTAAAAATTATACAACACAACAAAAGCCTTTAATTTAGATTTTGAAATTTTAGAGCTTTTAAGACCATGCAGAAAACCTGTGGAAGGGAGGGGTCAGGGAGCTGGTGACACCGTATCCAACATGCCCAAAGGGATATATGATATGATTCGAGTCCAATAACAGCACTCAGGGGTGAACTTGTGTCTACATCATGAACAGTCAACAGAGCTGGGACCACAAATCTGTCAATTCATGAATATTAATATATTATTAAAATATGAAACAGAGAAAAAACAACATCCCCTACACAGCAGCACAGCTGTCAGAATACTGAAGAAGTGTAACTGATGATAATGATAATGAACAGAATTTTAATTACACACTTTTACTTGGTCTTCTGAGTGGCCGCTCCGCTTTTATTCCTTAAGGATACAATTAAATACAATATTAATGCAATACATAAGCGAGGAGAAGACGGTTATAGTAAGTTGTGCACCAAGCACATGAATGGATGAAATCTAACTTCAGTGTTGAACTACTGCATATTTATTGAATAATTCTATGACTTTTACATCTGCCATGCATTAACAAGGCAATTTTTCCTTTAAATCCCCAACACAGCAGCGTTTCATGGCGATACAGTGGAATATATTGATTCACATAAATGTATAACTGCTACTTAAGTTCCATTCTTGCCGGACCTTTTCCTATGACATCCATATTCGCAATAAACTAAAGAATTAACGTGTGAATGCCCCTACAGCATCTTCCTCGTCAAAGTATTATTTCCAATAGAAGTAGAGGTTACAGCCTTAGTACCTGTTTCTAACATTGGGGAAAGATTTGTTCACGTTCATAAACCAAGGCTGAACTCTCCCAGATATGAATCAGTTACATTTTTTACAGTGTATTGTCTGCCTCATACCAGTGGCGATGGTCTGGGTCTGGGTGCTTCAACGATCTTGAAGCACCAATTGCAATATGACTTCCAACTAGGGTTAGGCGGTATATCAATATTATATCAATATCGTGATATGAGACTAGATATTGACTAGATATAGATTTTGAAGAATGGTAATTGTTACATGGTAAGTTCAGATGTGAAGATATTTTGTGAAAGCACCAATTCTCAACATTATAATATCGTCGCAATATTGACATCTATGTCTTTGGTAAAAAATGTTGTGATGTCTGATTTTCCCAGTCTTACTTCCAACTTCTATTTTTTTCTCTCCTTGTTCTCCTTCTTTTTAATATTGTTTACTTTTTTTTCCTTCAACTAAATCAAAAAGTGAAGCTCTACACTGCATTCCAGTTCAGGCCAAAGTTATTCATTAAATAATAATCTAGCATAACTGCTGTTTTCCCTTGCTGATGCTCTCGTCTATGACACATTAAAAACATATTGTTATGAAAATGGTTTTACGCTCCCTAACATGCCGACTCTCCTTAGCATCATCTTAGATGTAATCAGGGTTATTAACGATACCTCAGCTGAACTGCTCTGCTATCTGGCACATCTTATCTCATCTGCAGGCACAGGGGAATTTAACTCAGCGTTTTCTAGGAAGTCTAATAGGAAAGTTCTTCATTTTCTTTGTGTCAACACATCCATCCTGACTGCAGGATGAACCATCACATCTGAAACGGCTTAGTCTGTAATCTTTTATTCTATCAAATAGAGCAGTCGGGTGACCAGCAAACCCACAAAAGGATGAAATATGGGCCCGTTTTTTGTTAGAAGGAACAGGGAAATGTGGTAGCTTTTTACTGTTTATTTAGCTATCTTACCTGAAGATCCTCATATAATCTGGGGCAGTTTTAGCACCCTTATAGTTATAATTCCACCATTGTGTGCCTTTGTAATTGTTTTTGTCATCATATAGTTTGATAATCTGATGTCTCGAGTCTTGCTGTAACCAGTGCCTGAAAATGGCTTTTGATTTTTGTATCCTTACTTCTAACTTACGGTTTAAGGAGTGAAGAGATCTCGTTCCATGAGAAGTTGTGATATTAAAACGTTACAACGAGACAACTCGCTATGTCAGTACACAAGTGCAGAATGTATGTTGGTACTACCGAAGACTAATAAAAGCTTTAGTGTGTAACCTTTTAATATTAATGAAGGTCCGTTCCATTCAAGCCGTTGCCAAATGAGTTGCTACAAAGCTAATAAAAACTAGCGGGGTGCTAATGTTTGACCAGAACACGTTCCTTCCTGAGACTATTTTGCAAAGCCACCGTCGCTGTGTCCGGAGCTTAGGTTGATCAACACTATTGTGATATTTTCTCCATATTGCCCAGCCCTACCTACAGACCAAAGAAAAATAAACATTGTTTGGTACAGATCCTCACAAAAAAATTGCTTGTTTAATTTTAATATTTTTTAATTAAAATTAGGAATGAAACAAAAATTATGATTCCCTCCAATACCGTGAATCAAATCGCAATCGGAATTAGGGTAAAAAATAATCACTTATCCTCCTCATATTGTGCAGCACTAATTGCTAGCTTTTATTACTACAGGACAAGTAAGAATCAATTTTGCAACATGGGGAGATTATATCACAATGGACATTATAAATAAGCAAAACAGAGCACGAGGTTGGAGACGACCCAAGATAGGATGCTTCATTTCACCGTTCACTCCCATTTAGTACTAGATGTCTGCATTTATAATGTATTAACCACTGTGACTTAATGCAATCTTTATTTGAAATACAGAAGGAAAAAACTTGATTCAATAGGCTTCACGGTTCACTTTTTATTCCTCTATAGTAGGAAGAGTCAGTGATGAGCTACATCAATGCAAAAATGTATCCTGTCTTTTGTCTCCGTGGCTTAAGAACTTAAAAGGGACCTTCTTTAATCTTCTTCAGAGAAAATTGCTAGAATTGAAAACCTGGGGCACTTTTTTTTTTACATTTACACTGTCCTTTCTCTTTTTTCTTTTTATCTGGCATTGAGACTTGTGGAGCCAAAAAAAAGAGATTTGTTTGGTGGTGGTGATGGTGGGGTTGGTGGGGGGATTCGGTGGTGCCCTTGGCCCATGGCACTGCCTTGAGCTCCTGTCATCTGTTTTTTTTTTTTTTTGGGATGCAGCAGAGGCACCTAATGAAGCCTCGCTGTCTGTCGAGCAAGACGAAAGTCACACATCTCTAACTCTGAAATACCATTTGGGCGGCTGTAATGAGCACAGGCGCCATGCTGTAGTGGCTGTTTGGGCTCCTCGCGTGGCCGCTGTAGCACAGAGCGCTGTGATAAGCCACTGGCACAGGCTGGCATGAGCAGAGTGGACAAGGGACATATGCTGAGCTACTCGAGCCAGACGGCAATGCGCTGCATGCAGTGGTGGAAGAAGTATTCAGATCCTTTAAGTAGTATTCAGATGCTTTTAAGTACACTGTAAAAAATAATGTTACAAAAAATGTTACAAGTGAAAGTCCTGCATTGAAAATGTTACTTAAATAAAAGTATGTAAGTATGATCAGGAAAATGTACTTAAAGTATTAAAAGTAAAAGTACTCAATGCAGAAAAAACCCTCACATTTTACAAACTGGAAATGATCCAAACCTTTCTGTCAATCAACTAAGTATTTAATGGTCTTATCATTTCAGCTGGACTTGTAGGCCGTTCTATTGTTGGATAGTTACATTTGTAAATAAAATATCAAATTTTATAAATTACATATTCTGTGTTCAAAAATCTTAATTTGTAAAGTAACTAGTCAAGTGTTGTTTGACCCATCCAACACCCCAACTTGCCTCCCAACACAGATTTTCTGTCTTTTCATACTACTCCTGCTGTAGGTAAGGTTGTGAAGATCCAGGATTTAGCCAACCAGTTTACTAGTAAACGGATCAGTCCCGTCTGTGTTGTTTTTCAGACAACAGCAGTGACCAGTGCTAGTCGGTGCTAATTAGCATCGGGCTCTAGGGCGTGAGTAATGTTTTTCTTCTAGGACACACCGGTGCACCTAATGTCCTCACAACCGCTGCAATGTTGCTTATATCGGTATGGTTTAATTTTGCGTTACATGACCCATTTCTTCTGTATTGAATTGTCATTGAATGCAACTAACTTCAGCTTGTAGAGTAACAGCGTGTGAGACGGAGCTGCTGGACCTGGGCCAGAGATGACCCATCATAGAACATCATAGTTCCTAAAAATGCAGCGCAGTGACGATACAGACATTTCATACACACAACGTGTGTATTCGACCCGTGCTGGACCCATTCATAATGAGTCAGCCGTCTCTCTGTGAGTACGTCCATCGCTCTCCCCCTCTCTCCCTAGCTCTTTTAATAAGTTATTGTTGAAAACAAGTGAAGGAGCATTCTCAGAAATTCATTTAAAAAAAAAAAAATCCAATGCTAATTATTTCAGATACATGTGTTGCAGCTGTATGTCTTTACAACATACAACTTCAACATAACAGGAATGTAACACAATATGGATGTGAAAGCAGTTATAAATAGCCTACTTGACAGTAAAATATGTCTTGGTTAAAATCAATAAATAATCATGATAATTAATCGTGATCACAATATTGATCAAAATAATTGTGATTATCATTTTGGTCATAATCACTGGTATTTGGCTGGACCCCAAAAATGTGGATTCAGTGCATCCCTATTTTTCAATTCTATGTCTAATGATTGCACTTTGTGTTTTGTTGTTGTGTATATGTCTTTGTAATCTGACTCCATCACATTGTAAATACGGGTCGCGCCGCAGTAAAATGCAAAATATCAGAAAGGAGAATTTTGGAAAGGCCAGCTGAGAGTTACACAGATAATAAACGATATCTGGAGCAGCAAAAGTGATTTTTAACTCGACTGTGCATCCCAGAAAATGGCAGCTACTCTTTCATTCCTGCCGTTTTGGCCTCAACGTCACTCGGAAATCACTCGGGTAGTAAAACAAAATCGTTCTGTCCGGGTTATTTATTCCATTATTTTAAGAGGAGGAGCAGCGGAGTGGACTCGTACAGAAAAGGAAAAAGATTCAGGTGGACAAGGTGAAGAGAGAATGGAGGAAAATGTCATTCCACTCAATTCAAATGTGGTTTCTTTTGTACAGGCCCTGCAGTCTTAAAGCATATTTCACTCATGGTAGATAGTGTTAGCCTTCCATATCATTGTTTACTCAGGGTTATGCTAAGCCTATAATTGAGTGCTTTTACTAATTATGTTGAGATTATGAAGAGAACAGCAACGTTTTGGTGGAGTGGTGTTGAGGAGGAATGGAGGGAATTATGTGGGGGATTTGTTTTATTTATTTATTTTTAAAGGTGCCCGGCCACACCAAACTGTTTTTACTTGTATTTTTAGAAATATGTTAGGTCCATACAGTGCTGCTCATGAGAATAGGAACCCATGCTTAAGTTGACTAAAAAGGGTAAATTAAAATTTTTCTTTGTGAATGAATAATGTATTGGAAATAAATAAATGTTCTTTCTTAAAATACAGCGGGCATCAGAATACACACCCCTATGTTAAATTCCCATAGAGGCAGGCAGATTTTTATTATTAAAGGCCAGTTATTTCATGGATCAGGATACTATGCATCCTGATAAAGTTCCCTTGGCCTTTGGAATTGGTATAGGCATCGGATAGGCATGGGTTACTTTCCATAAAATCATCTCTCAATGCAAATCAAACCAGCTACTAAGCTAACTAAACTAAAACCATGCCGATCTCTAGGTATGGTGAAGGGTATGTGATGATTGGGGGTTATGGGGGGGAATGTGCCTTGGTTAGGGTTTCATGATATGAGGGAAACATCTAGTTGCGATTATTTTGACTGACATTGTGATTGCAATACGATTCCCAATATTGATTTTTGCGAGTATCTGTGCCAAACAAAGATGGTCCCCTTGAGACATGTTCAGGGATTACATGAAGGTGGATGATAAGTCGGATAACAAGTTGATATTATCATTCACGTTTAATGCATTCCCTTCCATCGATATATGCCTTGGACTAAACGTTTGGAGTCTGCCTCCGTGACATGTGTTTGCTACATGCTCCTGTATCCTGAAAAAAACTCTGTGTACCATTTACAGGGTTCAAAATAAGGGTTGCCCAATGGCCCGGGGGCAAGTGAAACGCAACGTTGGGCTAGTAAATAAATCAACCTGCTCGGCTGTTCGGGCATCACCGTGTCAAAAATGATGTAGTCGATTTCTTGCCCTCTGATGGAGAATGCTTGTTGAATGATTTGCCCGACTGGACAAGTGAAAAGAAAAACTAAACGTTGACCCCTGCATGTTCCAAGCCTGTGAAAAATTAAAAAATAAATATATAAAAAAAAAAAAACCTGAATTCCAAAAAAAGGATGAGCAAGACAGGAAAATGCAGGCGAGGAAAAAAAATAAGCGGGATGATGCAAGTAGAGTGTAGAGGCTATACTCACAGGGAATGGTGCGCAGGTACAGGTTGTCCCTGATCACCTGCTGGAGCTTGTGGTCCAGGGAGCCCTTCTGAAACTGAAGGCTGAGGTAGTGACGCAAATCTGTGTTCAACACCTTACCTAGAGGGAAGGAAACGACAAATGGTGGGTCAGTCCAACACTTAAATCATGTAGGAGAGCGTCTGCGTGGCGCTCATTTCCAAAACACCTGCTCTGATGATTTGATTTAGAGACAATCAAAAAGACATTCCAAAATGCAATATTCATAACAAGCTACAGCACACTCCTCCGACCGACAACGATATGAGCAACGAGCCACGGATCCAGTTACTCGTACCTGAGAGGAATAGACGGCATGGCTGCACCATATGAGGAAAATATGCAATAAAAAAAAAACACTGTTGAATATGGCAATTACAATATTACCTGGGATAAATTAACATATTTCAAAGTGTACTCAGTTCTGCATTTTGCTGCATTTAGTACAAATTGCATGTTGAATATAAAACAAACAAAAAGATATCATTTCCAGCATTCTTTAATTGAACAAATTGAAGATTGACATAAATCTAAAAGGTGGCCCTAAAAAGAATATATTACATTTTAAAATGTCCCATGACATGGTGCTCTTTGGATGCTTTTATATAGACCTTAGTGGTCCCCTAATACTGTATCTGAAGTATCTTTTATATAGACCTTAGTTGTCCCCTAATACTGTATCTGAAGTCTCTTTTATATAGATCTTAGTGGTCCCCTAATACTGTATCTGAAGTATCTTTTATATAGACCTTAGTGGTCCCCTAATACTGTATCTGAAGTCTCTTTTATATAGACCTTAGTGGTCCCCTAATACTGTATCTGAAGTCTCTTTCTCAAAATCCAGCCTTGGTGCAGAGTTACAGCCACTAGAGCCAGTCCCACAATGAGGTTTCCTTAGTATGTATGTAGCTTTTGAGGAGGAGAGGGAGAGATGGGGGGGGGGGGGCCTTAAAGCTCCTATATGTGATGAAAATCAATTAATTGGGTTCTCTTAATAAAATCCAGATGGCATGGTAAAAAAAAAAAAGCAGAAGGACAAAATAAGGACTGTTGCAGAGAGAAGTTACGTAAAGATGAAGAAGAAAAAGAAAAGAGAGTAGATTTCCTTTGTGTTTGCTAGAGCAGCACTCTTCCTCTGTGTGGACTCCAGCTGTGTGTGGGACAGATTTGCCTTAAATATGGCCTTGGTTACACTGCGGGCATCAATGACTGGCACCGAGATGATGGCGGATGTGAACGCTGTGTGTCCACTATCTATATCACGCAATTACATTAATACCGTTGTTCTGACAATTATCGCAGCAACATGGAACAATATCTGTAAGGTGGCTGATAAAAATGTAATTCCATGTCATACATCTACTTGTTCAATGCAATAGTTCAGATTCTGTATATAAGAAAATGTCAGGAGAATTAAGCAGAAATCAGGCTGTGAGATTGGTATTAAGCTAATGTGAGAAACATCAGTCAGTAACACCTCTCTCCCAGCAAGACACAGTGTACACAGATTACTAATACAGGCCTTTCCCATTCTCCTAACCTCATGATATTTTATCATACTACACAGTTTGGACACACACACAGGATTCTGTCTTTCCAATGAGTGGCAGAGTTCAAACTATTTTATCTAAGCATTTGCAGAAAGAAAAGGAATAAAACATAGTCATTCTGCTTCAAACAAAGAGAAATATTCCCAGTGTAAAAGCAAAAGACAATTTTAAAGTGAGGAGCATCCCACACATTCCACACTCACTCACAGAATTCTACTCTGAAACTTGAACAGTATTCTTTATGTTTTCAGCAGGAAGTATTGAAGAATGGGCTTGGCTGCCGCGGTATAAAAAGCTCTCTCTTGCCAAATTCAATTCAAATATTGTAAATGAAATAAAGTTCTGCTATTATTCCCAGAAGGGGATAAACTAAGAGTCCCCCAAAGAGTGGTGTTAAAAAAATATTTTCATTAAAAGATTTTTGAGTTTCTTGCTTACACAACTCAATACTTTAGCTCTGCAGGCGCACACAAGCTTATAATTTCAAATGATTATGGAATTCAGAGGCTTTCGAGTGTGCCTGCTGCTTCACTTAAGTTGTTAACAGTCCAGTCACTGCAGCATGGCAGAGGTGCGAGTGAGGGCTAGGGCCAAGGGAAGCATGGCTCTCCATTATGTAACTCTGTAGACTTTTTACTGGCACAATGAATGTGAGGAATGTGGGTCAAGGAAACAAAAGCTGGGTCTGGCTACGCTGTGCAACAGGAAAGCCACAAGCCTGCGGTCCATGTTCCCAGAAGCTATGAGACATGAAACACACACACACACACACACACACACACACACACACACACACACACACACACAAACAAAACAAACAAACAACCCGTTCCCTCCCCCTGTTCCCATGTTATAGGGAATGGGAGTGAACATGCTTTCATGTTTGGATTTGCCTTTTACACACTGCCTTGAAAGATCAGCTAGTTTCAGTATGGACAATGGATTGAGCTAATTGTTACCACAGGATTCCTGCATCTAAGGGCAGCTACCCCACTGGGTCAACAAAACCAATCTTTCTCAAATACACACATAGACTGACAAAAACAAAACAGGCATGCATGCGCACACAAAACACACATGCAAATCACCTCCCCTGCCCAAAGCAAACTCCCACTCAAGTGCTTCTAACAGGGTTGTCTTTGTGGCCCGCATGTCAGGTTGTGTTAGCGTGCCACATCATATATTCAGAGAGGGACGGGGAGAGAAAGAAAGGGAGGGAGCAGCAACTCTCAGCTTCCCGCTAGGTTACAAGGCAGCGCATCACTGGCCTGCCAGGCTGGTAGTACAAGGCATGCAGGACACAATGGAAGCCTTTGTGCCTTGTCATCTGGCTATTAGACACTCTCTCATGGGGGGTAGTGGGGGGGCTGCAGTTCAAGGATGGTGAATCATTAAAAACAGAGGGAGCAAGGGAGGGAGTGAGGGTGATGCATGGGAACACACGTGGAAACTCACCCCGCCTATCTCTTCCTGTCCTTCCATCATTATTCTATCGCTCCATGACTGTGTGTGTTTGCCTCGCTCGCTGTGAAGACTCATCAGCCCTGGCAGATCCCCACAGGGCTCCTCACACCTAGGTTTGTGATCATTTTCTGAATAGCTGCCGGCCTTCCCTGCCTTTTCCCGTTTTCTTTCTGCCACTGCTAGCCACCTGACCTTTTGTTTTCTTTCATTTTACAAGCCTTTGCTTTCAAGTGATGTGTACATGTACCTCTCGCTGCCACCACCGTAGACCCTCTCTAACTGTGTTCTACCTGGTAAATCAGTCTTGATAAAAGCAAATTGCTATAACTTTGGAGGATTTACACATAAGCGGAGAAGAGACAAAATGCCTTACTTAGATTCAAAATTAAAAATCTATGTAAGAATCTAAGTAGAGAGTGAACTGTACTAACAAAAAACCCACTGTCTCTCTCTGTCACACATACTGTATATCCATAGAAACTAAAATAAAGCACATGCTACAACCCATCATCCTTTCCCCGCTTAGATTTTGGGATCTGCCATGGGAAAGTGCTACTCTCAGCTCACCTCACCATCTGTCATTTTCTGTAACTGATGTCGAAACCACTGAAGCGCTTCGCAAAAAGTATTTCATTGAGAGACAATTTCAGCCGAAACAAGAGCTTCAATCCTTCTACTATCATAAAGCAGGTTTTTCAACATTGACCACCATTTTTAACTAAACTCTTATGCTGTAATGCACACAGTCAAAGGAGCTTTTGTTATTTGTCCTTTAGCCATATTTACAGCAAACTTGGGCAGAGCAGTGCTTGAGCCTAATGAAAAATGGCAGCAGTCATCCCCACTTTCAAAAAGCCATGCTTAGACCTAGACAACCCCAACAACCTTTGTCCAATCTCCAACCTCCCTTTCTCAGCAAAATCCTGGAAAGAGCATCGGCTGCCCAGCCCACCATGAGCTTTTGAACCGCTCCAATCTGGTTCCAGAACCCACCATAGCACTGAGGCCGCCCGACTATGGCCTCATCACCATCCTCATCCTCCTTTACCTTTCCTTGACCTACAGTTTCCCACACCATCCTTCTCCACCGCCTCTCTGAGCTCATCAGCCTCAGTGGCACATCACTGTTCTGGTTCCGGTCCTACCTCACAAACCGGAAACAATTCATCACCCTAAATGGCTCCAACTCTGATCTAGCAACTGCCAACCATGGTGTGCCCCAGGGCTCTGTGCCTGGTCCTCTGCTGTTCACTATCCGTTAACATGGACTTAATCCGCAGGAACCGAGAGAATCGCATCCAAGCTTAAACGGCAACTCTGATTCATAATTCAATCATTTAATAACCATAAAAAACAGAAACTTACCGATCGTTGCAGCTAACAGCTAACGAGCTAGCGGTCACGGGGGTCCGTTGAAGGTCTTTCTAGCCTCTACAGGTAATTTTCTATCCAGCCATGAACTTGTGTCTTTTTCAGGGTCGTTGACCATTAAATCCCAACTGTTACATCCAAGATTTATCCACTTGATGTCCGAAATGAAGGCACACTATAAGCCTTGTATGGGTGACAGCAAGAGCAAAGAGTATAGAGTGGGAAAGAGAACAATCTTCCAAGTCAAACTAGTCTAATGTGATCAAAGATATATAGCGGACAAGATAGATATCTACCGTTTTACAGAGGAGAATGGCGTCACCGTTTTGAGATTTGGCGTATATTTGGGCCTTTTTTGAAGAAATGTAAATAGTTTGTGCTTTATATGAGTTGTAATGTTTATTATGTTTATTTTTGCATATAGGAGAACTGTTTTAGACAACACAAATGCTTGCGTAGCATTGTTGTGGGTGTAATATCAATAAATATGACATTATTATGTTGATTATTGGCATAAGTAAATGTCATGAGGGCAAAAGCGTCTGGATGAGAAGTGTTTTAGAGAGGAGATTGGCTTAACTTGTACTGCTCTGTGTGTGATATCAATACATACATATCTGTAAGATTCATGTTCCGTTTTATTTATTTATTTGTTTTCAAGGTCTTACTGCCAAGTCAAGTGACCCCACAGCAGCACAAATATTCTAATAGGCCACTTTGTCCGGAAAAATGATGTTCATATCTTGACCGTAGACAACAGGGGTGGATGTTTTACAAGCTTTTTTAGAAAACAAAACCAGATGGACAGTGAACTGTAAAAATGACCTTAGGTCTCTGAGGTTTAACTTCCACTGCTACTCCGATGACACCCAACTTTATATCAGCACAAAACCCCACCTCCCAGCTCCCACCTACACAACTTGTCAACTGCCTGCAGGAACTCAAATCATGGATGATCACAAACCTACTCAAACTCAACAGTAATAAGACAGAACTAATGGTGGTGCCCCCTGCACCACTGCTCAGGAAAATTGGAGACCTGGCACTGGTTGTGGATGGCTGCTCCATTTCCCAATCTCCTGAGGTGAGCAACATGGGCGTCCTCCTGGATGCCACTCTCTCCTTCCGGTCAGACATCAAAAACATCACTAAGTCTGCCTTCCACCAACTCAGAAACATCTCAATACTCTGGCCTTCACTCACACATTCAGTACCTGAGACACTCATCCATGCCTTCATCACCTCCCAACTGGACTACTGCAATGGTGTCCTGTCTGGACTGCCCACCAAGGCCCTTAGCAGACTCCTGACAGCATATCACTCCCATTCTCCAACAGCTCCTACAAATATCTCCATGGACTCTCACCACAATACCTCACAGATCTCCTCCACCCTTACACTCAGTCACATTCTCTGCGGTCCTCTGACAAGTCTTGAAGCATTTTATCAAATGTCATTCGACATCTACAGTGTACAGATGTGTCTAATGCCCTTCTCTTGTCAGCAGACAAGCTAAATATCTCTTGGCAACACAAAATAAAACTTGTGCACTTCAGCACCACAATTATGACATAAATACTAAATGAAACATGGCACAAGCTATAATTTCGATAGAAGAGAGAACATGATGAACACAAAAAGATAAATATTTAAATGAAGCAACTTTTGGAATGCTAAGCTTTCACACTAGCTACTGAGCACTCAGGTGAACCTAACAGGCATAGTGCTACACGGATTTGGCACAAGAACCATTCTGCCTAAAGCAAAAAGACCTTTCTTCTGCGAAATCCCTGCAACTCAGCTTACTTCTTGGCACACCAGCATGCTCTCGCTTCACCGGGGCCAAAACAATTGACTAGCAGTAAAGATATTTACCAAGGCACCCAGAAAATGGGCAGTGAAATTAAAATGGGCTTGCATAGACACAATGCTTTGTCTAAATGAGAGCGGAGGCAATGCAGAGATGTCACCAGCAGGGGTGTCAGTGGGTGTCTAATGAGGCAATTCTCTAGTAGTGCAGCTCCAAAAAACAGCGTGTAAGCCCCCGCCATCTGCTAATTACCACCTTGTTAGGTTCATTTGGCATCTCGGGGTAAAAGAAGTTCGGTGCTTCATTCAGTGTGACAGAGAGAATCAACAGTATATTGGCATCTCAGGGACACCCAGTTTCTTCAGAGGCGTGGACTGTCTCCCATCTGAGACAAGCTCTGTTGCTCTTATTTCCACAGTTTATTGTTTGGCAAAAAGGAGTCAGTGTGAAGACAATTAGTGGCTGCAGAGCCCAACAGATTAATTGTGGATGGAGGTACTGTGGGATGTAAATATACATGAAGAAAATCAATGTCGCCAATCACCCTTTTCTCCCCTCAGGTTAGGTCAGGTTAGTCCCTCTTAATATCCAATTAGTGGGATGGTATCTCAACATCAGGTCAGTCTGCACAAGCTGCATGTTTTTTGCTATTAAATGGTTAATAGCCTGGTTAAAAAACCTCCCAACATCCATTTTCCAGTTGTATCTTGTTAATGATACAGAGGAAAAAAACGTTGTCCTTAGCAACATGTTTAATAGCAAAATTCACAAGCCATTAGTATTCAATTCCTATTGATAACGCAACACAGAGGGGGATGAGGTGCTGGAGGAAAAGTGACTCTTTATGATGCTATTTTGGGCTTGCTGTGCCACAAGGACAATAGCATTATTCCTGCACCCTTGGCAGAATAGCAAGTTCAACTCCTAAAGCAGATAATTGAAAGGAATGGTCTTGCTACACATTGCGTGCAGGCTTAATGTTGCGGGCTTATTATAGTCAATGTGATAATCATCAGCGCACTTGGCAATAGACACAGATGGTGTCCCAAAGCACTCAGCGTTCAGAAATATATTCTTGGCTCCGGATGAGCTTGCCTGCTATTGTTGGCCACCTGCACCAAATATCCATTAGTTACATGTTGGAGATAAAACTGGCTCAGTGTTTTCTTTTAATAGTACACACCTATTATGTTGATGGAGTACGTGTGTGTACAATCTTTAATCTTCAGAGCATCCAGCCAGTGTTGTTGGTGGGTTTTAATGGATTATTGCTAGAAGAGGGGAGATCACATTTATTCAAGGTAGCCTCCTCCCCGATCCCTGTGTTGCAGCATGTGACAAAAACGTCGACAGTGAGAAGCAACCTTGAAATTGTCCTTTCTAATCCCATTGTGGCTTAGAGGAAGATTTAACAAAAAAGCTGTAATAAAGCTAAGGTTGAGTCTTTCTTGTCTTGGCTGGCCCCTTTGGATTCTTAGCTGGGGTAGGGCGGTGACAGAACAGTCACATCCAGCCCAGGCTCATCCTGAGTGGGTGGGGCTTGTTGACTTTCTGTGATGTGGAGCAGACTGACAGATGACATTAACCTCTCCTTCGCCCAGTATCAATGTCCAATCGCTTTCCTGAGCACTGCTATCTGCCCTGAAATCGGTCAGCTCCAGTACTGCTCAGTGGACACGCCCATCACCAGTACACACCAGAAATAGAGAAAATCAGAGATCTTAATATTCTTGGCACAAAACCTTGTACATTCATGGTCCCCAAAGACTGGATCCTAATTAATCCTTTGGTGATCCCTTGATTTTTCCCTTAAGCATCCATGAGTTGTTTTGTGACCAATGAAACAACTGTCAGATGGATTGCCATGACGTGTTTTACAGACACTCATGGTCCCGAGAATATGAATCCTACCTACTGATGATCCCGTTTTTTTTGTTGTTTTTTTAATGAAGTGCCACCAGAAGGTCAGAGTTTTAATTTTCCCACTGACGTATGTTGAAATTCACTGAATGGAGTGACAAAACATTTAAGTCATAGTTTCCGGATGAGGAAGGCTAACGTCTTGATATCAAGCCCCAATATTGACATTATATCATATTGAGGTTTGAATAAAATATCTTGACAACTTTTAGATAGATTGTAATGAAATTTGATAAAGACATTCATGCCCCCCTCAGGATGAATTGTCATAACTTTGTCGATGACTTGACCTTTTTATAGAACGCCACCATTGGGTAAATTTTTAATGGCAAGCAGCTAGATGGTAAACATTATACCTGTTAAACATCAGCATGAACAGTGAACTATTCTCGTAAAATAAGCGATCCTTTACCAAACCAGCCGCCATTTTGGTCCGTTTTGAAATCTGGGAGGAGACCACATCAAGCGTTGACCCAATCAGATGCAGCCATTGGGGTTGTCGGTGGGTGTAGCCTGTTTTCTTTGCTCATCAGTGGTCAGAGAAGAGAAACTGATGACTGCTGGTGGCAAGCCCACTAGCGTGCAACGCTGACAAGCGGGGTGATCTCTGCCGCCAAAAGACGCCTATATGGACACATGCCATTACTGTGACTGTAGACTCGTTTTCTTGCTTCATTAACTGATTGCATCATATGCACAGTAAGTAAGTGATCACTCAAAATTACATCACTAGTCTCTTAGTTCAAAGTATTTTGTTCACACCAGGACAAAACTAACCCAATAAAAGCTCTGTTTATAAGACTGTTTGCTGCTCTGGGCAGACAGTGGGGTTCAATAGGGAGCCGTACACTGAGACAAGTGCTCTGGCCAAAGGCCTGTGTGGACTGTAGAAACTGTCAAATGAAAAAAAAACAAAAAAAAAACAAAAAGAAAACAAGGCAAATACAACAAGACAGACTTCAACGAGCCATGGAGAACTCTATTGTCCACTACCGCCAAGGGCATGACTCAAGCGTGCATTTCCAGCATTATGACCAGGCAGACCAAAGATATAGTGAGAGAAAGGAGGGGAGAGAGATCCTTAATAAGTCATCTTTCAAGCCTTTTTAGCTACTGGTTTCTCTTTCATCTCTAGGCTCCAATATACAAGCAGCTCTAGTCCACTATACAATGCACAGCCCTAAAACCGTGAAGTTAACGGTGTTAACGGTGTGCAGTTAACCCTCTTGTGAGACATACAAACAAGATAAAATTATATAAAACACAAACATAATGCAGCAGCGCTCCGGAAGAAAGTACTGTGGTTATGTGTGTGTGTGTGTGTGTGTGCATGCGCAAGCACACACAAACATGATTGTCAGCCTCAGAGCATATTTCCTCTTTGCTCCACTTTTCATTTGGCTGACCTGTTTGGGTGGAGGCCGTCTGGTTGCGATGCCGAGAAGAAGCTCCCTTCTGCCCTGTGCATTATCAAAAGTCTCCTGCTGTTTGCCATCGCTGCTGTTTGAAACCTCCGTCTGTCTATCTGTGCACAGTCACACACAAAGCCCTGCTGTACACGCACGCATGCGCGCAAACCCGCGCACAAACAAAACCTCATGCATGTGCACACGCACAAATGATTGCTTCCAGTGAGACTGAGTGAGATCAAAGAGTGGAACAATCTTTTCTGCCCCATCCCCACGATGGAGACTGTTTTTTTCCCCCATCCCATCGTAGGGAGCAAGAGACAAAGGGTGTCACTGTCATCAATGGATCTGAGATAATGAAAGAAGCGACATGGGGAGAGATCAATCAGTGTATTATTGAAGCACCGGAGAGAGGGGAACCATATAGAGATAGATGGAGCAGCAGGGGGAGCTTCTCCAGCGCTGTAGTTTACGGTTCCACAGAGCAAGTAGCACTCTTAGCCTTAATAACTTGGGCTGTCACTGACAATATGCTGCCTGATGCATCAGAGAAAACCCCAGGGGACACAGAAGTCTCTCTCTCTCTTACACACACACACATTGCTAACATTTTAAACCAAAATAAGGATGCCCTGAGGTCTGAAAACACACCCAAGTGACACTGTTCTATACCAGAAATCAAAGATTTTATACAATTATTTGCTGGTATGAAAAGTTTCAAGAGATATTTACATGGGACAGGTACATAGTGAGGTATTTGCATACTGTATGTGTGTGCAATGCTCGCTTTAAAAGGCTTTAGGTAGTCAGCAGTACCCAGACTGATGTCATGAGATGACGTATGTATGACACGCAAATTCGTATGGCATTATTTGCGTGTTATGAAGACTCATACTGGCTTTTTAGGGTGTTTATGAATGTTGGTTGGCCTCCATTGAGTTACATTACCTTACAATAGCGTGTGAATTTCTTGGCGTAGGGAGGTTGGTTGGGGTGGTGGATGGGTAAAACCCAGGACTTTCACCCAGGAGACCGGGGATCATGTCCCGAGTGTAATGTAAATTTTCCATGTTTGTTGTTTTCCTAAATCCAACCGCATTCTTTTCCTAATCCCAACCGTTTCTTCTTATCCCAAGCTTGTGTGTGACGTTTCCTAAACTCAACCATAGCTTTGCAATAACACGTAGCCTCACGATAACACGTGGCTTTGTATGTTTACATGTGACGTTGCAGACTGCAGTCAGCTGTATACAGCATAGACATACACACAGATAGCTCAAAATGCGTACAGATAACAAGAACAGAAAAAGTGCTGTGTATGTTTACGCAAAGTTATGATACCACGTTGAGAATAGGTTTACTTTTGGGCTTTGTTAACCTATAACATGCACAAAAACACAACACAATAAAGGAAAGGAAAGGGAAAAGCCAAACAGCATAATATGAGCAATTTAAGCATGTCTGCTAATAATATGCACAGCAGAGCAGAAGACATTGTATTGGAAAGCACAGCCTGAGGTTGTTGCTGATCTGCCTCCATCCTTGACTCACACAAATCCTCAAATGGCATCCTGCTCACACAGGCACACACCAGGGCTATATTTGGATACATGTGTTGAAAACAGTGCTGAGACAATTAGTACATTAATTGAATAGTCCAGGGGTTCCTCAGGGGGGGGCGGAGTTATAACAGGGGTAAATATGTAGAGCAGACAATGAAGCTGATTGTTGTTGTGCTCGCTGTCTCTCTCACAAAGTAACAGCTAATCTCAATTCAAAGGAACTTTAGTGGCATGGGAAACGGACGTTTTAATTGACAAAGCAAGTGAAAGAAAGAAATTAGAAACAAAAGAAGAAAAATCTACTAGCATAAAGTATAAACAGAACTGTGTATCATTGTAATCAAATGAATTAATGCAAATAGAAGTGTAACGAATATATACACAACCAATATATTTGGCCTATACATGCAGATCTCTTTCTCTTAGGTTTGGGACTACTGGATTAGTTCATGAAGTGAAACCACCACCCAGTTTAATAATTACCTAATAAACATTTGCTCCAGTAGCATCTTAGATTTGGTCAGATTGAATAAGTAAATAAAGTAGAAGTACCTTTATATTGTCCTTAAGCACAATATTTGCAACCCTTTCCACCCACTGGCATGGGTTTAATAATCAAGTAGTTTTTTCAATTCAATTCAATTTTATTTATAGTATCAATTCATAACAAGAGTTATCTCAAGACACTTTACAAGGACCCAACAGTTCTAGTAGTTTCCTCCAGAGCAAGCAACAGTGCGACAGTGGCAAGGAAAAACTCCCCTTTTTGGTCTATATAATGTCAGAAAATGATGAAAGACATCTTGTATTGTCCACAACTCTAAGATTTTCACTTTACTGCCATAGAGGAGTGAAAAAACTAGAATATATTCACATTTAAGATCGAGGTTGACTTTTGGTATTTATTATATAATTTTTTAATATTTATTTTTATATACATATTTTTTAATTCAGGGCAGAAGTGAAGTGAAGAACGTTTTTTTGTGTTCAAGTGTTGTTGAAATCATTTTCACACCTGAAAGTCCGAACCAAGGTCCGGAACAAGGTTGATGTTTTTCTTACATTGTATACAGTACATTTGATCCGGTAAGTTTTGATTTCACAGTGTAGTTATGCATGCATTAAAGATCTTTACGTGACAAAACTACGTCCTGCCGTCATCACATACGTGAACCGTGTCTCCAGATACTGGAACTGATTGGTTTGTAGACGGGTGTTCTCCCCTACTGCCGCCGCTGTCACTCCCCGATGTAAGTCGAGTACAGATGTGAGTTGTGCACGCGTGAGTTTGTGAGAAGTAGCCTAGAAGATGCTAACGAGAGACTTCTGTAATGTCAATACAGTAAAAATTGAACTACTTAACCAAGTTAGCATTTTTCTACAAGTTACCATTAAACACAACACAGACTGTCAGTTGAATGGTGTTTTGAGCTAACTTTAGCAATCAATCATAGCTAGCTAAAACGTTTTAGAAATGACTGCTAGCTTAGCTACAAGCTAGCAATCAAACAACACAGGCTGTTAGTTGAATGGCGTTTTGAGCTAACATTAGCAATCAAACAATTATAGATAGCTACAACATTTTTTAAATGATTTCCTTCTTCTGTTATTGTTTGTAATGAGAAAAGTTTATTTCATGGATTTCACAAATTTCAGTATGTCACATTATGCCTTAAACCGTTTAAACCTGAGCACGCGTGACTCACATTGGGTGAGTGACAGACACTCTTTTTGTTTTGTTGTGATGTTGAGAAGCGAGACACAGGACCTTTCTTTCTTGAGCATTTTTTCAGAGACAAATGGAAACCTAAAACCATACATTTGCTACCACTTAACAAGTAAAATGGTGATGTATTCTCTGCCCTGATAGCCGACAGCTGTCTGCTCTGAGCACATTCACCATCCCTCACTCTCTCATGTATCCTCACACACTAAGCACCCAGCTATTCCTAGGAGAGCCTGCCAGAGCTTCATGCATCCATCCAAGAAATGCTTTCAAACTATAAACCAACCGCACCATGGTTCAGTTTGATCCGGACCGAGACCACCTTTTTTGATCGGACCAAAATTTGATCTTTTGACTGTGGTCTGGTGCACCTTTCACACCTGCAATTTTGGTTCGGACCAAACTGTAAAGTCCGAAAGTCTGGACCATATGAGGTAGGTGTGAAAACGCCCTAAGAATAGTCACCTTTTTTCATTAAACAAATAAAACCGATTAATCTATTACCAAAATAATTGCATGCAAAATGATGCATCACTGTAGATTAAATACCCTGCAGTAGATAAAAGTAGTATATACCAGTATATGAAATGTCTCGGATACTCCCTAAAATGCTGGTATCGTATCGCGGAGTAAACCACGTCATCCATCCATCCTATCAGTGAAATGAGACAGCTGGCTGGACTTCAGTCATTTCAGTCCTATGTCCACCTAACGCAATGTCCCCCATTTGAAATATGTTTTTCATCCAATTACCCCCTGAACGTCACAAAAGAATTTGGGTAGAAAAAAATAGCCTAGCTCTAAAAAGAGGCACTTAAAAAAACTGAAACCTGAACACTAATGCTATATAAATGCTATACTTTAATAAATATTTGCAATCACTAAATCCAATTATAACCAGAGTGTATAATTATTTTAGGACTTTTGACTGAAATGTTTTAAAAGCCCCCATTAGAGAAACACTGACCTGAAGTGTGTAATGTGTGTGTGGGTGTGTAATTATATATACGGTTGATTGGTATGTGCAATCTTGGTTCATGCATTTTGTTTTGTGTTATTGTACAAAAGAACAAAGGGCAATAATCCCTTGCTCCTATTATGTTTGTGTGCGTGTGTGTGCGTGTGTGTGTGTGCGTGCAGAGAATGTTCAGAGTTTTAGGTTATGACTTTAGTTTAATGAAGCCTATGGACATTGCTCGGCCACTGGATACTGACATTTAGTCCATGATTCCATGATTTATCAGAATCTCTTTGAAGGTGCACACAAGGGGCTGCTCAGTGAGCTGGGCAGATGCCCAGAGAGGAGAGGCCAGCCACATCACAGCAGATGATAAGGCTTTAGCAGCCAGATACCACACAGAAAATATGAAGAGAATAACAGGCAAAAGCTTCCTACAACCTCTGAATGTCAACTGAGTATTTACCTTATGTTGTTTTCCGGGCTTTATCTGATGACTCATATTTGTATTATTTCAGTTGCACATAAGAGATGTTAGTTAATAAATAATTTTTACACATGACCGATGGACTTACAAATAGGGATGGGGGGGCGGGGGGCGGGGTGGAGTGAATCAAAATGAACATCTATGTGCTTGCTGTTACGAGATGGATCAAAAATGCGGTCTGGCTGAGTCAGCCAACACCCTGTGTATAAACACTGCGGATCACAGCACATGTGTATCTGTGCATGTGTGTTTGTAGGTAAGTGTGAGACAGAGGAACGCACATGCATCTTCCTGTAGGGTGCACAGCAGTGGAATAGAAAGAGGCTATGACTACAGTATAGTATACTGAGTATACACCTCACAGCCTCTTCATATTCCACTGCAGTCAAACTGCAGTAGAGGTTTATTGCTTTTATGTCATCAAAAAAAGTCAAATATCTGTGACTGTATCATTGCATGTCTCATTTAGTCTTCTCAGTTACAGATTTGCCGAAATCGTCGGGGGAAAGAGTGTCAAAAATGTATCAAAAAAGATTTAAAAAGCGCCAGAAACGTAAAAAGTGACAAAGAAAATTAGGCAGGCCTATATGTTTTAATAAATTAATATGGGGACCGGATCAAAATTTTCAAAGAACCGGATTTTGCCCGTGGGCCGGGAGTTTAACTCATGTGGCCTAAAGGAAAACACACATTTGTAGAGAGGCAAAGATTAGTCAATTAGTTGTCGACTATTACATTAACTGCCAACTATTTCGATAATGGATTCATCGGTTCAACTCTTTTTTCATGACAAAAAGTTCTGATTACAGCTTCTTCAATGTGAATGTTTTCTCATTTCTTCACTGTTCTGTGACAGTATACTGAATATCTTTGAGGTGTGGACAAAAGACATTTAAGGACAACATCTTGGACTTTGGGAAACACAGATTTTTTACCATTTTCTGACCTTTTACAGACCAAACAACTAATCGATTAATCGAGAAAAACAATCGACAGATTAATCAGTGATGACAATAATTGTGAGTTGCAGCACTACACATTTGTTATATCCACAGAACAATGTCTCAGTGATCCAGCAAAGCCGATTTATTAGCATCTTGGACATATAAAGGGGCTTTCTGTCAGGAATGAACAGTGCACCCGGAGAGTAATGACACCCTGCCTGAGAGGGTGAGTCATGGTGTATTGCTCAGGGACTGATCCCGTCACAACTGATTTAATAGAGTACAGTCCACTCCCTGTTGGTCCATAGGTCGTTGTTATTAGTGTGATGTCAGAGAGATAGCTCGCCGGAGCTTTCTGTCCGGGGGATTTCTGTTAGACTGATTCTTTCAATGTGTGATGTGCTCCAGCTTTGTTCATACCGGCATATAGTCACACACAAACAAACTAACAGATAGGTCATCACCCTGAGAGGGATACCTTAAAGTGCCCATAATATTCTCATGTTCTGGTTCATAATTGTATTTTGAGGTCGTACCAGAATATGTTTACCAGGTTTCATCAAAAACACCATATTTTGTTGTACTGCACATTGCTGCAGATCCTGTTTTCACCCTGTGTGTTTAGGTCTCTGTTTTAGCTACAGAGTGAGACATCTCACTTGTTTTAACTACAGAGTGAGACATCCACTACTAAACTATCTTTGTTGAGCTGCACATTCTTAGTAGCGAGGTAAGATCCCATAAGCTAGATAACTCTTTCTCCAGCTTTGGTCAGTCCAAGGCAGGATTAGCTGGGATACTTCATCTAGATGAGGGCCACTTGTGGAATACCTGCACAGCAGGGACAGGAAGTAGTTCTGTGTAGTGTGTGTGCTGTAGTTGCCATTGAGAAGGAGCTAGCATGCTAGCGGCTAGCATGTGCTAAGATTAGCTACCTCGTCTCGGTTAGTGACGTAGAAAGCCGTGCAGTTGAACAGCTCACCCAGAGACTGAAGACAGAGGACATTAAGAAACCGTATCTCACTCAAAAGAGCATGGATAGTTTGTATGTGTGTGGAAGCAGCAGAGACACAAAATAACTATATAAATAATGATTTTTTCATAATATTGGCACTTTAACCCTTGTGTTGTTCATCTGTTTTGCACACATATGAAGCATGAAGTATAAACTGTCACCCAATTGTCTATTAAATCTTCTTAGCCAATTTCATTCCAATTTATTACCTCTAGTTTTATCTTTGGATTTAATGGTCAATAAACCTAATTCATTAAATAATACCCAATATTTGAGTTAAAAACCCACCAAAATTAAGATGAGAGAAATGTATGATGATGAATAATCCCAGCCTGTTTTGCGTATGGAACCATCCGTGTTGTTTTTGGGCAACGTGGTTGAACTAATCCCATATTGTTGACATAGAAACTTTGAAAATGGGTCATATTTGACCTGACCTCATATTTAACATGAGGGTTATCAAGAGCGGTGTGGTTTTGATCATGACAGAAGAATGGGCTTCAGGGGGAGACAGAAAAAGGAAGAAGATTAGGGCCACATGTGAGAAATGATTTGGGTTCTGAGTTTAGAGTCAGAATGTTAATCTCAGAATCAGTACAATGCTGACTTTATTCCTGACAGAATTATGAAGAAAAATAATCTTAGAATTCTGACTTCATTTTTTACAAAATTCAGAGAGAAAAAAAACACGCTTTGTATCTTTTAACTAGCTACATCTGTAGAGCAAGCATTGTGTAGGTCTGTATAATTCACAGGAGACACTGTGAGCTTTCCCGCTGGAATGGAGGCGTTTTCGTTTAAAGTCCGACTGATAAAGGATTTTTAAGGCCAATACCGATATGAATATTTGGTTATTTAAAAATTCAATATGCCAATATATCGGCCGATATATATATTTTTTTTAAATCCAGAAACATATCAACATATATTAAAGTTCTGATAAATAAAATGTATAAAAATACAAACTTAAGATATGAAACTCAAAGTCCTTTGAACAAAAACCCATCAACAAAAGAATAATCAGTGTTTCCAAAAGGGACGTTGTAGAGCATCCTCTGGTGGACAAACTACGCAACGCCATCACTCATAACATGGTTGACCATGTAAATGTAAATGTGCTGTATTTATATAGCGCTTTTCTAGTCTTAACGACTACTCAAAGCGCTTTTTGTTAGATACAGGATACATTCACCATTCACACACATTCACACACTGTGGCCGAGGCTGCCGTACAAGGTGCCTCTAGTTTCGGTAACACTTTACTTGAAAGTATCTACAGAGTGACATGACACTTTCATATTAACAAATGAGGTATCTACATAAGAGTGACATGACACTGTCATATAATCACATGAGGTATCTATATAAGGGTGACATGACACTGTCATATAAACACATGAGGTATCTATATAAGGGTGACATGACACTGTCATATAAACACATGAGGTATCTACACAAGAGTGACATGACACTGTCATATAATCACATGAGGTATCTATATAAGGGTGACATGACACTGTCATATAAACACAGGAGGTATCTACATAAGAGTGACATGACACTGTCATATAAACACATGAGGTATCTACATAAGAGTGACATGACACTGTCATATAAACACATGAGGTATCTACATAAGAGTGACATGACACTATCACATAAACACATGAGGTATCTACATAAGAGTGACATGACACTGTCATATAATCACATGAGGTATCTACATAAGAGTGACATGACACTATCACATAAACACATGAGGTATCTACATAAGAGTGACATGACACTGTCATATAAACACATGAGGTATCTACATAAGAGTGACATGACACTATCACATAAACTCATGAGGTATCTACATAAGAGTGAAATGACACAGTCAAGACACATGAACCCTAACCATAACTTGTTATGACAAAACAGAATGACACTTAATAAAAGAAGCGTTATTGCATAAACGTTTATGACAGTTTATAATGTTTGTGACACGTTCATTACAGTGTCATGTCACTCTTGTGTAGATACCTAAAGTGTGACCGTTGTTTCTTCAGTTTCTCGAACTGTATTTTTACACTTGTAGAGGTGATCCTACGGAGCATACACACCACTTTGGGGTCCAGTGTAGCCAGTTTCATTGATTAAAGCGGAAGCATAGATTGGAATATCCGCTCCGCATACATTACACACGCAGAATGTTGCCAGACCGTCTGAATTTTGATTTTATTCTCATAATTCAGATTTTTTTTTTATCCCGAAATTCTGACTTTAATATTATAATTTTCACTTTATTCTCCGAATAAAAGCTCACATTAGTGCTTTATAATGGCAATGACAAATAAATGGTCAAATGTTATGAGGTTTGGCGTTGCATAGTCTGTCCACCAGAGGACGCTCTACAACATCCTTGTTGGCAACACTGATTTTTGTTGAAAGGACTTTAAGTTTCATATCTTAAGTTTGTATTTTTATACATTTTATTTATCAGAACTTTAATATATTTTGATGTTCTTCTGTTCTGTTGTGACAATAAAAACAAATTATTATCATATAATTTTAGTGAGAACTCATAAATAACTACAAATAACTAATGTTAGGGAAATCTGTTTTGTAACGAGTTTCTGGATTTAAAAAAAAAAAATATATATATATATATATATATTGGCCAATATATATCGGATTTTCAAATAACTAAATGTTTGTACTGGTATGGGACCTTAAAAATCCTTTATCGGTTGGGCTCTACTACACATACAGGCACAAAAGCATGGAGATATTATTTCAGAGACATAATGCAAAGTCAATAAATGCTTGAGGACATAATCACCCCTGACCACAAACACATTGACTCACTCCCACTGACTCACTCTAATACAATTATCAGCGTTGTTTTGCCACAGATGCTCGTCTTCAGATGCACTGTACTGTAGAACAGAGAAGTTAAGAAATGAAATATGACACTTAAAATGCAGTGAACAATACAAATAGTTCATATAAAAGGTCAAGAATGTAGGAGGGAGGAGAGGAAAAATAGAGAGAGTAAGACCGTTAATGTTTTGCCTATGCATGCATAGACTCTGTTCAGCTCCATATGTAGTAGGTGTACTAGTGTCCGTCTTCTTCAACCCCGAACAGCTCCAGTTGGAGGTGCGCTGCAATGAATTTGAAGGTTCCTCGCCTCTTTTGAGCTCTCCTCACACACTCCTCAAGCTTGTTCTTGACAGCTGAAAGCTTTGCCATCTCTTAGCATGGAGAAGTGTGTCTGCAACAAAACAACAACCTTGCTTTTATGTGTCAAGTGCTGTGAAAAACAAGTATGGCGCTGGCAGCACTAAAGGAGACGAAAGGGCAACAGAGTGACTGCTGAACAACACAAAGCACGGAGAGTTATTAGAATGTAAATGTAAATGGAACATTCTTATATATCGCTTTTCTAGTCTCATTGTTGGCTAGAGGTTTCTTTTCTAAAGCTTCCTAGGAGAAAAATGGTCGTTATTCTGATACACCATCTTAAAAAGGTCACAGGAGTGAAGATTTTTGTAATTAAAGTTTTAAGGCCATAAATAAATAACTATACCAACAGTAACTCATTGCCTTGTCACAGAGGAAAGGCACAGTGGTAAATGTCTTGTCTTTTTCTTTAGATAAATTGAAAATAAACACTTAACAATGGCACTGCCTGTGGAGAAAGCCATGCAGTGTGGAGGTGGCTCGTCATTCATAAATAAGAACTCTTTGTGTGTGTGTGTGTGTGTGTGTGTGTGTGTGTGTGTGTGTGTGTGTGTGTGTGTGTGTACTTTTAACATGTTACATAACAGGAACAAGGGATTATTATTATTTGTGCAATAACGCAAAAAAAACGCATGAACATCACACATACCAATCAACCATCTTTATGATCACACACACACACACACACACACACACACACACACACACACAGGTGCATGAGCAGATTAAGGATGTGAATCCCCAGGTGAGGGGAATCCATTAAGCTTAATTTCTAAAACAGGCCTTCCCTTTACTAGAGGGCACATCCCAGCGAGGCTGAACAGAACAAGGACGCCAACTATTTCCAAAGACAGCGATGAATTTAATTAACTGTGGGATTGAACTGTAGGGAAATTCATACCACTATGCGCCATAATCCGCTTTCCCTGAAAATATTTCTGAACAGGATTATCAATGGAAGAAGAAGCACAGAGCTTGCAACAGGATGATGACTGAGGATCGGTAGCAGGGCATCGTTCAGCAAATGGGGTTTCCCCACTAGTGAGCAACTCATGGAGGGGTGCTACCTGCTTTTATATCCAAGCCAAACTGGTATTAGAACTGAAATATCGAATCAATTACGGTAATGTAATCGATTCGGGACCTTGCCAAGCAGAATTGTATCGAATCGGGGAAATCATTGACCATACCCATCCCTACTACACACTGTGGAAGAGAGGTGTGCCGCAGGAAGAGTATTCACCAATAGGGATGCTGCTTCCTGCATTTACACTGAAAAAACAAATGTGGTATTTACAGATGAAATAGCATCACTTTAAAAAAAGATAGGATCCACCACAGTTATGTCAGTCATTAGTGAGTATTTCCAAAGCTTTGCACGTCAGGGGTTAATGCTATTTTACTGCTCTCAGGGCGAATGGCATGTCTGTCAGGAGGCAGGTGTAAGGAATCTATTAGCGCCAATAAAGAGACTGCTTTTCCTGTGCAAGTCCTAATTTTCAATTACAATAGCGGATTAATGGCAATCAGCACACCCAGGTGGTGTCTGTGATTAGCTCATCTGCACAAGCATGCCTAATGACATCTGTTCCACTCCAAACCTCACACTAGCCTGCCCTGGTTAACATACTGTAGCAAACGGATGTATGTATGCAAACATTGTCAGTGAGGCTAACTAAAGTGTATATGTATGTATGTATGTGTGTACATATGTGTACATATGTGTGTATACAATATATATACTCTCTCTCTCTTCAGTGTGACCCTGTAATACTTTTGTAACATTTATACACTATTTTTCTGTTGGGGGGGGTTAATCATGAAAAATATCTAAAAGATCCCCTATTATACCGCTTTTCAGCATAACAGTTGTATTCTTGGGGCGTCTATTAGAATAGGTTAACATGCTTTGATGTCTCCCAAAAAGCTAAGTTTGCTCTGATTGGTCCGCTGGCCCACTCTGCTGTCATTGGTCAACCAAATTCAAACAAGCCACTGGGCGGGGCTGTGTTTGCTTAGTCACTCCCCAATGTAAGTCGACTGCAGATTTAAACTGTTTACGGCATAACGCGTCATACTGAAATTTGTGAAATCCATAAAATAATAAACTTGTCTTATTACAAACAATGACAGAAGATTGCTAACTTGTAGCCAGCAGTGAACCAGCTTCGTTAAGTAGATCCATTTTTCTCTCGTTAGCATCTTCACTCGTTGCAAAGTGACGCATGCGTGACTCAAATCTGCACTCGACTTACATCGGGGAGTGACAGGCAGCACTTATTCATTCTCAATGTGTGACATCACTGATTGAGGAATTTCAAACAGGAATGCGGGCGAGGCGTTTCTGGCAGTTGAGAAAAAGTCTGTGGGAGAAAAAGCTCTATTTGGAGTTAAATGATTACATAAACAAATAAATATATATCACACTAATACATCCAAAAAAGCTTAATAAGGGCTCATTTAATTAAAAGCCAAGGTCAAACTATGATGTCTGTAACTTCACCATTGGCCTCATTTGAATCTGTACTGTGAAGAGGGAAGATGAGAGAGCGGTAATTATAAACTAAATGTGCTCAGTTGAAATGGCCTGACATCACACAACATCTCAGCCCGCTCTGCTCCAGTTAAGCCCCTCTGGGGAAACGCCTGCTCATGTGCAGCAATCAAACTTTGCCACTTCAAAGACATTTTAACACTTAATCACGTTGACGCAAACCCGTCGCAATGATGATTTTTTGGAAAAAAAAATTTCAAACCATTTCCCTCGTAAGTGGACAGACGGAGTTAAACGCTCACAGCCCATCTTCTTAATAGGGAGGGAGGGAGCGAGCTGAGAGCGGGCGGTAATTCAGAGGAATAAATACATTTTCAATTAGACAGCGAGAGGCGGCGAAGGAAAACGTCGTTACCCAACAGTCCAGTGTTCATCACACAGCCCGGCTCAGATTGAGGAGTCACTCATTGTCGCGTCAACGACTCTCCCCAGGCCGGCTTTGACTTTGCTCGCCATCATAAGATCAAATACACTTGGAAAACCCAGAGATAATGAAACTGTACTGTATGTGGGCACCAGAGTGTAAACCAGTGGAATTATCTTTGCAGGACATCTATTGGGCCTGCCAGGGACAACTAGAGCTGCTTTATTTCCCTTCATTATTATTACTTCTTACACAGCCAAATGAGGTCATTGAGCCCTTGACCTCTTCTATCAAATAGTATAGAGGCGTCACAACGGAAAGAAAGAAAAAGTGTGGATGATAAGCCGTCTCATTAAGTCATCTATTTATTGACATAACTCAAAATTAAACCATATTGGTCTGTGTAACGCTCATCAGTTCAATGTTCAAAGCAAAAACGGACATTTGGAAGAACAGAAAAATGGGTTAAAATATCCCCCAAAATTTTTTTTTCCTTGACAAATTTAAAAATCTTTAACCTTTTTTCCAATTTTCAGAATCTGAAATTTAGCAATTCAGAAATTTAGGTTTGGCTGCTGTGCATGAGTGGGGGCGGGGCAGGGGGGGATGAGGAAGAGAATATCATTGCAGTTTTGAATAATTGGAATCCAGATGCAATTTTCTAAATTTCTGATCTTCTGAATTAAAACAGAAAATTGGAAAAACAGTTTAAAGATCCAATTTGTCAAAGTGGGGAAAAAAATGAAAAATTGGATATTTTAACCCATATTTCCGTTTTTCCAAATGTCCGTTTGTGCTTAGAAAATTGAACTGATGAATGTTACACAGACCCATATTCCCATTCCTTTGTGTTAAAAGCCATGAATAAGGTCTTGACACTGTACTCACAAGTTGGCAAGTAAAAAGGCCCACGAAGAAGACACACAAAAACCAAAACAATGCTTGTAACTGTGACAGGTTTGGGGTGGCTGTAGCTCAGTCTGCAGGAACTTGGGAACCAGAGGGTTCAAGTCCCTGTACAGTATGGTACCAAGTATGGAGTGTGGTCTGGAAGCAGGAGAGCCCGTCCATGGACAGCCCCCTCACTCTGACAGCTCTCCATTAGTGTGTATAGGTCATGTATTTGTATTTTGGGCCTTGTTTGAACAGAGTGAAAAATCTAATTTTCCCATCCAGGGTTTTTCTTTCTTTTCATCGTCTTCTTCTAAAGCCTTTGGAATTGCCTGAATTATCGAATTCCTATGCTGTAGTACAAAAGCAACACAATAAAAAACAATAAAGACGGTCCAACCACAACTAGAATCCCAGAAAAAACATGTTTTGCCGACTTGAGGAATCATTCCGCAAACTGGAAACACATTTTGGGAGGAGTAAGGCAACATTGTTAAATAGACCAATGTTAGCTAAAACCTTCCCTGGACCTCAGAGGGAGAGACTATGAAGCTCAGAGCTGCTCATCTCAAGATTTGGGCATCAGACTTTACAGATGGACAACACATATTGTTCCTGGGGAAAATTCAAGTTCAAGTTTGCTTGTAGACTTTAACTGGATTTTTATCTAGTTGTTGAAATGGTTTTTCTATTAACAGATGAGACCAAAGTTACAAAGTTATGAGCGAGGATGCACGAGAAATCCGTACTCCGCCCACACAGCTGACAAATATACGTGACGCTTCAGAGGAAAGGAGGCCTTATCCCTCTCTCCTCGCATGATTTCCTTGCGTCTCTCCCATGCCTCCTCGGTAGGACGGACTAAGACGTGAGGAAAGGAAGCAAGTGAAGGAGCCAGGGATGCAATTAAAAGGGAAGTGAGAAGCACAAAGGAGATAAAAAGAACAGCAGACAGCTTGCAAACACTAATAACTGATGGAGAAGTGTCATTTCTCCCCTCTAAACGCCGTCTGTCTGAGGGCAATGCAAAGTGATGAGCCAGCCTTTGATCGATGGCACTTATAGCCATCCTCCCCTCCTGCCCCCCCCCAACACCATCAAGCAGAGAAATGAACATGGGCTCAGATTTACGATATCGGGGCATTGTTATCAAAAATGATAAAGGCGTTTCCAAGGTTGTGGATGAATGAGAGCGAGAAAAAAAAAGAACATTAACTGAATTCTGCAAGAATAAATGTTGGAATGCCTGCTAATATTGGATGCAGCTTGCTGTGGGCTCCTTGTGAATGACAATATAACTAATGAAGAATAAAAAACAGAGTAGGGAGGCAAGAGGTAAGGTATTACAGATTTGCATCGTCTTCGCTATGACAGCACTGGGTGTCAAATGGAGCCTGCAAACACGGCATACATTCAAAACAAGACACCACAGGATGCAGGGCACACAGAGCAAGACGTTCACTATGCTTAGACTTCTCTTTATTGATCCTTTTGGGATGACTCACCGCAGGGAAATTGAAATTTCCAGCAGGTTTCAGCAGCTTACAAAAAATGTATAAAAATACAGCGCAGAGAGAAAAACAGTATACAAATAATAATAATAATAACAATAAAACCTTTGGTTATAAAAAGACCTTTAGCATAAAGTATCAGTCAAGAGCAGTTAGAGTGTCCAGGTATGTAGATTATTAGGTGAGTCAAAAGACAGACGTCAAAACTGACTGAAGACCTTTTCTCAATTCTGTAGACAGTCATTTGCCAGAAATGGAAAAGCCTTTGAGTAGGTGTAAGATTAGTGTCAGAATGGTTTCAATGGGTTGTCTTTTCATTTCAAGGCTGCGTTCCGGCCTCAGAGTTGTGTGTGTGTGTGTGTGTGTGTGTGGGGGGGACAGCAGAGAGAAGCATCAATCATCCTGATGCCTTCTGGGGATTTCAATCCTGGGGACTGCGCAGATGCACTGTGCAGGTTGTTGTGTGACAAAGTAAAAGCAGTGTCACACACAGGTCTTCATCCTGTTGGAGAGAAACAGCGCTGCAGCAGCTGCAGCTGTGACTGCAAGGGTTTAACTTGGTTTCAAACCGGGTTACTATGTTGAGAAAATAACTTCGGTGTTAACCTGGCTGAGTTTTCTGTTCCCTACATCCCCAGTGCAAACACCTTTTTGGAATACATCTTGATCCATGATGATGATGATGATGATGATGATGATGATGATGATGATGATGATGATGATGATGATGATGATGCAAAAGATCGAAAAGAGCTGCAAAACACGATCCCACTGGACTCTTTGGTCTTTGAAGGAGTCGATGTTTTTCAAATGAATATCAGAACTAAGAAATAGGTATTTTAATTCATTTTCAGCTCTTGTGTGGGATTTAACTGGGCTCTAGTAACCCCTCTAAAAACAATAACAAGGTTCTTATTTGATTTTAACAAGTCACATGACTTCATCCGCAGAGAAACTAAGGCGCAAAAAAAAAATAAAAAAAAGGGGGCCACAACATGCACATTTTTTAGAGCACTTACCTATAAGGCTGGGAATCACCAGACACCTCCCGATACAATATCATCACGATACTTATGCCGCAATACGATATTATTGTGATTTTAAACATATTGCAATATTCTGCAATATTGCAATTTATAACCTTTTTCCAGCTTCTAAATTTTCCTAATTTAAAATGATGTCCCCAAAAGGAAACTTAGTCAACATCTGTTTCATCTAAAAAGATACATTTCTCCGTTTGTTCAATTTCATTGCTGCATATTTGGACTGACAAGCAGACAAACTGACCAACACATATATAATAAAAGATCCAGACTTGCCGCCTGTGTATCGATACAGTTTTGCCACAGAAAATATTGCGATACTATTCTGTATTGATTTTTTCCCCACACCCCTACTTACCTATCCCCGAAAGTTAAGAGAGAGCTAAAGCAGAAGAGGTCATAACGCCGAAGAAGTCAGTGGTACAGGACATGAATAAACAGCCTCCAGAATTTAAAATATCACATTACCCCCGGTAGAGTGGGCAGGTTTTCAGAGCTTGATCCCAGTTTCCGTCACACTTTCCACCCTTCCACCTCTCCATCTCTGCCATTATGGAGGCAACAGGCCTTCTTTGCAGTAGAAGTGTTGAGCTGTCATTCTAGCTGAAGCACTAATAACATTAACAAAGGCTCCATTCTATTCTAGTGTCCCAGTAAGTCGTGAGCATGACCTAGCTAGCATGCTACCAGGACCCTTATACCGAAGTAGCTGAAATGGAAATTATTCATTGTATTATTCACACCTGTGCTTTTCTTACTGTGACAAGTCCAAATGTCTCCCTTGGAAAAGGCCTATTGATGCAGTTCAGCATTGAACACAGAATGGAAATATTAAGAAACATTTGGCAGGAAATGAAATTTACAGAGCGCTCTGAGCTCTGCCTATTTTCTCACCTGGCCAACGACTGCAGAAAGCAGGTTGTAGCTGTCAGATTAGGGAAGAAATATGCAAGGCACACAGGGTTTTTTGCCACTTTCAGCATGCCAGAACAGCACTTCTTTGGCAGTATACCAAAGCCATTAGAGAATTGGATTTACTCTTAATTTCCTTGAGGCAACAGTTAACAAAGTGATGCTGAAAGCTGCTTATTTCATCCATCAGCAATAACTTAACTTGACAGTGACACAGAAGCCACAAGGACAGGCCGTTGTCATACAGCACATAGCAAATACAACCCCTTCCATGCACACATATGATCACCAAGGACTCGGTATGACCACCTGGCCTAATTTCTCTGGCCGTATATGGCAGAGTGATTGATGTTGGATTGGCTACATTTAATACACAATGGAGAGGCTGTAGTTGGTGCGCTTTAGGCCAATCAGGCCGCCTGCGTGCATGCATGCAGAGAGGCCAAGTTAACTTCTGACTGTCCTTGAAAGCTAGCGCCATGCTCCACTGCCAACACAGAGCTCAACAGTGTGGTTCCCAAATTAAAATTCCCATTCATTTTCTCCATAAGGATTTAGGATATCATAAGGATCCATAAGGATATCAGCCATGATGTCTAAACAACTGAAGGCAGATTGACCACGAGCTCCGAGGTTGTAAAACGGAAATGTATGTTCCGGAAGCTAGAAGTCCGTAGTGTATGAAATCCACCTTGTTTTAAGAAAAACAGGTTTATTTCATGATCTTATGAGGAAATATTACACTACCCATAAGCTTAAGCATAACAGTAGAGCGGGGCACTATGTCAATATTGTGATATGAGACTAGATATCGTCTTAGATTTTGGATATCGTAATATGGTAATATGGCATACGTGTCTTTTCCTGGTTTTAAAGGCTGCATTGCAGTAAATTGATGGGATTTTCTGATCTTACCAGACTGTTCTTTACTGTTATTATTTGCCTTTACCCACTTAGTCATTATATCCACATTACTGATGATTACTTATCAAAAATCTCATTGTGTAAATATTTTGTAAAAGCACCAACAGTCTACACACTACAATATCATTGTGGTATCGACATCAAGGTATTTGGTCAAAGATATTGTGATATTAGATTTTCTCCATATCGCCCAGCTCTACATAACAGTGTCTGATTTGTGGAACTCGCTGTTACCATGGAAATGTTGAGCAAACCAGCCAACGGCTAGAGCGAGCTGCTACCACTGA
This sequence comes from Etheostoma perlongum, assembly GCA_026937815.1. NCBI lineage: Eukaryota > Metazoa > Chordata > Actinopteri > Perciformes > Percidae > Etheostoma > Etheostoma perlongum. Next base: position 6,974,332 of record CM049377.1, read on the forward strand.
AGTCTATGATTGTTTCTGTACGCCGAATCAGAGGTTTTATGGTCACGATTCATCTTGGTGATTGGGTGGCTTGGTTCCAGGCTCAAAACTCTTTATATAAGCATTTGATGAAATGTAAATGGAGATATTGAAAGGGGAAAATAACTTCTAATAGCTGGCTGGATGAGAGCAGCTGCAAATGTCCCTAAATCAAGAGTGTCAAACTCAACTTCACTAAGGGCCCGACTGGAAAATGAGAATCACATCAAGAGCCAGATGGTTAGTTTATTGCCATGCTTTTATTTAAGAGAAAAAAGTCAAACAAGTTGACTGTATTACTGTATGTCACATATAGCTTTCTCACTTACAGTTTGGGCCTCAGGAAGCCCAAAAAAAGTCAAAAAAAGGTCCTTAGCCATTATTGAAAAAAGCACCAAAAACGTTGAAACAAAATGACAAAAAACATTGAAAACAGGAACCAAAGCGGCAAAAAAAACCTGCCAAGATTGTCTACAAGCAAACGACAAAAACTTCGGAAAAGTGGATAAAACACTGAAGTAAGCGTCAAAAACGTCCCAAAAATACACCTAAAGCTAAAAAAAGCACCAAAAACGACTGAAAACAGAGTCAAACTTGTCCAAAAAACATTGAAAAAGGCGACATAAACATTGGATAAAGCAACTAAAAGGCCAAAATTGGGCAAAATTGATTGTGAACCTAAATTGATATGCCAGATTTGGCTCACGGGCCTTGAGTTTGACACCTGTGCCCTAGGCAATATGATATCCTCAGGTCTCTGGGGTTTGTAGTCTGTTGAACTCTGTATGTAATTGGTTGTGGGCAGGTCACAAAGTAGGTAGGAATCACAACCCCCGAGCAATGGGCTGAGGTGGCCCAGGGAGAATTCTGTTAAATGTTCCTCTCAGGGCTGTGACAGGTCCACCAATGTTGTGCTCTAGACAGTCAAATCCCAATAGGACCTAACCGGACATTACTAGATGTCAACATGGCAGACACAAAGACGCGGGCATGCTAGGTTAACCTACTAAAGAAGAAGTAAACTAGTCAGTAAAGAAAATAAATAAAACCATGCTACGATTGAGCCAAAACAGGTTTTGCTTGTGCGTGTAAAAAGCGTGAAAACATGAGCAATGAAAGACACAACCGATTGTAGGGTAAGAAGAGTAGCTACAGATCTGTTAAGAGGAGACAGTGTTTCCTTTAGGATTTATCTTAGCAGTGGGGGCAGGTGTTTGGTGGAGCTGTTTGTTTAATAGTCGACTTGACAATAACCTACATCAACAGGATGAGGTGTTAAACTGGACGGGTCAAAAAACCTCTGAATAGTTGTACTTGTTGTTGAATTGCAATGTGAGCGGCAGCCAACGGGGGTGCATTATGTGTCTGCCCTATTTCTGATACCGTGCCGGGCCTCCACTACAAAATCAACATGGAGGAAACACTGGGAGAAAAATTGCAGACTGGAGACAAAACCGATTTGGAATTCTGCCTTTCTCCATTTTCACTGTACAAGTAGACAGCCTAAACACGGCCACATGCAGTAAATACTGGACATATTTTACATATTCATAAACAGGTGAAAAAAGACTGCTCTTACCTGATATGGTCACAACCGATGTTGAATAAAAGGATCCACATGAAAAACAGAAAAAGCGCATTGTCAATCATCAAATAAATTTAATAAACATGTGTTTTATATTACAAGTGTCAAAGTGACCAATTACAGTGGGTACGGAAAGTATTCAGACCCCTTTAAATTTTTCACTCTTTGTTTCATTGCAGCCTTTTTCCAAAAATCAAAAAAGTTCATTTTATTTCTCAGTAATGTACACTCAGCAACCCATCTTGACAGAAAAAACAGAAATTTAGAAATTTTTGCATATTTATTAAAAAACAAAAACTGAAATATCACATGGTCATAAGTATTCAGACCCTTTGTTCAGTATTTAGTAGAAGCACCCTTTTGATCTAATACAGCCATGAGTCGTTTTGGGAAAGATGCAACAAGTTTCTCACATCTGGATTTGGGTATCCTCTGCCATTCCTCCTTGCAGATCCTCTCCAGTTCTGTCAGGTTGGATGGTAAACGTTGGTGGACAGTCATTTTCAGGTCTCTCCAGAGATGCTCAATTGGGTTTAAGTCAGGGCTCTGGCTGGGCCATTCAAGAACAGCCACAGAGTTGTTGTGAAGCCACTCCTTTGTTATTTTAGCGGTGTGCTTAGGGTCATTGTCTTGTTGGAAGGTAAACCTTCGGCCCAGTCTGAGGTCCAGAGCACTCTGGAAAAGGTTTTCGTCCAGGATATCCCTGTACTTGGCCGCATTCATCTTTCCCTCGATTGCAACCAGTCGTCCTGTCCCTGCAGCTGAAAAACACCCCCACAGCATGATGCTGCCACCACCATGCTTCACTGTTGAGACTGTATTGGACAGGTGATGAGCAGTGCCTGGTTTTCTCCACACATACCGCTTAGAATTAAGGCCAAAAAGTTCTATCTTGGTCTCATCAGACCAGAGGATTTTATTTATCACCATCTTGGAGTCCTTCAGGTGTTTTTAGCAAACTCCATGCGGGCTTTCATGTGTCTTGCACTGAGGAGAGGCTTCCTTCGGGCCACTCTGCCATAAAGCCCCGACTGGTGGATTGCTGCAGTGATGGTTGACTTACTACAACTTTCTCCCATCTCCCGACTGCATCTCTGGAGCTTAGCCACAGTGACCATTGGGTTCTTCTTTGCCTCTCTCACCAAGGCTCTTCTCCCCGATAGCTCAGTTTGGCCGGACGGCCAGCTCTAGGAAGGGTTCTGGTCGTCCCCAAACGCCTTCCATTTGAGGATTATGGAGGCCACTGTGCTCTTAGGAACCTTAAGTGCAGCAGAAATTTTTTTGTAACCTTGACCAGATCTGTGCCTTGCCACAATTCTGTCTCTGAGCTCTTCAGGCAGTTCCTTTGACCTCATGATTGTCATTTGCTCTGACATGCACTGTGAGCTGTAAGGTCTTATATAGACAGGTGTGTGGCTTTCCTAATCAAGTCCAATCAGTATAATCAAACACAGCTGGACTCCAATGAAGGTGTAGAACCATCTCAAGGATGATCAGAAGAAATAGACAGCACCTGAGTTACATATGAGGGTCACGGCAAAGGGTCTGAATACTTATGACCATGTGATATTTCAGTTTTTGTTTTTTAATAAATATGCAAAAATTTCTAAATTTCTGTTTTTTTCTGTCAAGATGGGTTGCTGAGTGTACATTACTGAGAAATAAAATGAACTTTTTTGATTTTTGGAAAAAGGCTGCAATGAAACAAAGAGTGAAAAATTTAAAGGGGTCTGAATACTTTCCGTACCCACTGTATAATCAATGACATTGGAATTTAGAAAATCTTGAGAAAAAGGTCTGCATAGCGATGCATCGAGGCAATGATGCACTGATTAATTTCAAAACCCCTAGGAAATAGTATGCAATTCACTTACTACTGATTTCAGTTTCGGACATAATGCAATAATACAAAAATCTCACATGTTGTGTTAGCCAACTAAATAGCATGTTAGTATAGAATTTTGGATGCATCCCTTGTGTCATTGACAAAAACAATGTAGAAGACATTCACAGAGCCATCTGCAGATGGTATTTAAAATAGTCATTTAAACACAGAAACAGAAGTGGGACAAGTGAACCTCCTGGTGAATGGTGAATAGGCTGAATGTATATATAGCACGTCTCTGCCTCAAATGACTTCAGAGAACATAATGCCTCTGTATCTGTGTGCATTGATTTGATGTGTGAGATGTGCCACGTGTGCACCAAACATGAAGAGGATTTCCAGCAGGTTGCATCAATCAAATTACCACAAAAAAACAAGCACTATTCATATTAATAATACTAAAATGACAGGCTGTCTACCACTGGACATTGATGAGAGTATACAGTTACGGTAATAAACGGTGCTGTGTCACTGAAATGGCATATCTCTGTGATGTCGTGTTGTCTAATAAAAATACTGTTACTGTAATAATGGTTTTCCATCAGATCGTTTATAGATCTTGACAATTTCTGACCGCACTTGAAGGCAACTTCATTTCACAGGAGAGAGAGAAAAGAAAGAGACGGGACGGTGCTTTGTTGTTGGAGGAAACAGTCAGCTGTTACACACATTCCTGAGCAGTCCAGTGATTGTGTTTCTTTTTTAAACCCTCATAGTGTTTTCAAACTTTTGTTTGGCAGCGATAGAGGCAGTTCAGTGGGAATCCAGGCTTAATCAAATGTTATTATGACATCAAACTGAATCCAAAGAGTCACACTGAAAACCTTTGTGTTTATGAAAACTGAAACCTCTTCCTGCCATTTAGAAAAAACTGGAGAAGAGCCTCAATGCACATCTGGCCTCTTTCCAATTTCAAAATAGCATATTGTTGCAGAGCTGCTGCACAGCAGCTGTCTCAACACTAGTCTCTCTCCTGCCGCACATCAACTGTACCACACTTTTAAAAATACAAAGAGCAGTCATAGCACATATGCAAGATTCTCCACACCATAACTATTCATATTAGGGCAGCACGATATGAGGAAAATGAGGAAAATATCCAATTTTGATTATTGTGACTGATATTGCGATTGCGATGTGATTCCCGATATTGGGGGGGAAGGATCATTTTTGTATCATTATTCTCATTTTCATTGAAAAATATTTTTTAAAATATTATTGAAGTGTGATTTTTTTTTGTGAGGATGTGTACCAAACAAATATTTTTTACTTTAGTCTGTAGGACAGGACCGGGACGTCTTCTACTACTACTACGCCTATACTTTATTTTACCTATACTTTATAGTACAGGAACACATAAATACAGCACATTCACATATTGTGATTTTGATTAATTAGTGTGGCTTCTTTTGGAGAAGGTAATGTTAAACCTTCCTGTGTCGAAGAATCGTCTGTGTGCAACAAACTGCATGCACAAAAGAAGATCAGATAACTCAACTTGCAATTGTTGTTGTGCAAGTTTTTTAAAAAAAACATTTCAAGAATTCACCACAATGAGTGGAGCTGACCTGCTATTGGTCATCTAAGCGGTTACATTGTTCTCAGTCCCTTGGTCTGTACGTAAACCAGCAATCTTGTTGTTTTACTAGAGAGTACATCCACACACAATCAAGGATAATACACAGTACAAGTTAACCTCTGTGACTGGTTCAGCCCTTGGGTGTGGTGACCCCTGTCTGCATCAGACAGGTCATGTTTCATTATGCAGTGTGCTTTTTCTAGTGACACAGATATTAGATGCCAGCATTCGGAGCCCTGAGGGTTTCTGCAGACTTCTCTCAAAGGCGTGGACAACTCAGGACAATCCCAACAGATTTGTTTCTTTCTAACCAACAGGCGTGTCCTGCACGCTCCTAGCTGCCCCCCCCCATCCATCTGCCGGCCGTCCCTCACACTCATTAATTCTGCTCGTCCCCAGGTGGCTGCTAGATGTGATTAAGCTCAAATGAGCCACCAGGAAAAAATAGAAGCTTGAGCCCCCCCCCCTTGGAGGAGATCGCGGGAGAGAGAGTTAAGAGAAAATGCTTACAGATCCTCCTAATGACAAGGTGTGAGGGATGTTTGTCTCTGTGGGCTGGGCTCCACACCAACGATGAACTGTTGTTACTGCGAAGGAAACTGGATTTGAAGGCTTTCTCGAGGAAAGATGAGGTATGGTAACAGACATCGGCTTATACTCAACAACCTCCATGAAGGTGCTTGCACAAATACACGCGTTCCCTGTTTAAACATAAGACCCACTTTGAGACGCATCAGTCACACAGCCTTTAGATTACATGAACATGTCACACCAATTGGAGGCTTAAGTAAATCTTTAGAGAAATGGGGTTCTTTAGGTGTGAGCCAAGTTTAGGGTATGACTAAGCCTCCATGCCCCTGACCACCTAGCCCCAGGGACAGAGCCTGCTGGGCGCTTGGGTGGCTCGCCTGGTGGAGCGTGCGCCCATGTATAAGGGTTTAGTCCTCGACGCAGCGGCCGTGGGTTCGACTCCGGCCTGCAGCCCTTTGCTGCGTGTCGTTCCCCCCTATCATTCTCTTTCATGTCTTCAGCTGTCCTGTAAGAAATAAAGGCCTAAAATGCCCAACAAAAAAAAAATAACTGCTTGACACAAAACACCCGCAGCGCAAAATGACCAGACATAGTCACAAAACCCAACACATTCTCACTCCCATTGCGTGAAATATGGTACGATTGGTCAGGTTCCTGACTGGCAGCTGACCAATAGTCCCTACTGTAAATTGATGCTCGAATTGACACTAAAAGTCTCCTTTAGGGCCATATCTAAACGCGCTTGGTCGGGAGTATTGGCGCCACTTTTGACGCAGTTAGGTTAAAAAACAGGTTGTGGGTGAGTTTATGTTTCCATGACATGCAGGGTAAGAACGGGACAGTTGGGTTTAGGAAAAGAAGAAACAACAGTTGGGTTTAGGAAACGTGACCCGTGGGACACGATGCCTGGTCTCCTGGGTGAGAGTCCTGTGTTGTTTGACCCATCTACCACACCGACCAACTTCAGGCTTTCATACCACTTGCTACCGTAGTCGCTCTTAGTGCTACGTCCCCTTCAAACGCAGTGTAGCTACTGCTCTCCCTGGTGCGTTCTACACACAAGCTGAAGGGCACTTTTTGTGTTGTTTCTGACGCTGACAGCCCCCGCCCAAACGTCGAGTTCAGAGTGAGAACGGGTTGCAAAACAAAGATGTTGTCACATGCAATCCACAGCAGCAAGCTAACGGTAGCGTTCATTGACAACTGTCATGCTATTAAAATGGAATTTAATACTGTGTACACTTGTATGATCTGTCATCACTAACAGCTCTGCAGCTGCTGATATATAGACAAACACACACTGATTGGCCAGATGTTGGCGCTCATCACCTGTCATACCTTATAATCATACTCCGTGCTGGCCACCCATGTTCCTCTGAGCTATCCATGCATTTCTCTATGACAACTATTGAGTGGCTCTCCACCTTTGTCCTCCACTCTCCTGGGGGTGCTCCACTTGGAGAGGGCTGCTCTCTCAAAGGCCTGTCAACCTAGCTCTATCCAGTGACTCAGCATATTGACAAGCTGTCTGCAGAGTGGCTGGGCCATCTGAGCCAGGCGTCTCAGATCAACAGGGTCTGTGTGTGCAGATACAGCACCGGCCTTTTTGAAGTGGATGCGATGGACATGCTATCAAGGCTGGCCCATCTGTCCTGTTGGCTATTGTGCGCATGGGTTTACAAAGCCAGACAAAGACGACTATGGTCAGGGTCCTGTTTAATAGCTCTGTCCGCTCACTGTTGAGATGCCAACTGCAGGGGCTTGACATGAAGCTATGGAAATTGGCGTGCGTGTTTGTATGTGACTGAGCATTTTTGCATTCTCCATTGATGCGATAAAACAAAAACAGAGTTAAAAGGATGGAAGGTGCCCCATCATAAACCCACAAGGCATCTCCTCCCAAGCTATTTAGCTAATTAGATTTTATTCATGTGACTCGTCTCAACGCCATCTCCTCACATAAGGAGTGCAGAACAGTGTTCGCATAGCTATGAGAGCATCATTAAAGCACAGATGGCCCCGCGATCAGAACGTCTGCTAGGAAAGATAATGAGAGGTATGAATATCTGAATGACCTTAACAACCTGTCCCTGAACCCAGTGTGACACAATGACAAGTATCTATCCCACTTCTTTTTTTTCTTAAAAAGAATAATACAGGCTGACCTGCTTCTCTTCCTCCTCCTGCTCTTCCTTACTCACTCCCCCCAGGATGTTTGATCATCCCATTTGCTTTTATTTTGCAGGTCCAGTCATCCTAATCACAGCCATTTGGGCCTGTTTTGACTCTGGGCTATGTTTATTTATTTATGCATTAAATTTGATCCCAGACTTGGGCCTAAAATCCCTAAAGAGGAGAGGCTTGGCAGGTGCTTGGTTAGTTTGGAGCTAGGAGTTTTTCTTAAAAGAAAAAAAAAATGGACAAAATAAAACGAAAACACTGAACCAGTCTATGTTTTAACCTATGTAAAATGGGACATCCTAATCCATAAGGCTCCATAAGATTAATATTGTTGAGAATACAAAATGACTACGAAATTGCAAAATGACAATACAGTTGATGGGATTTTCTTGTAAAGTTGACATAATATCCCTACGTTGTATTAGAGCCCGATTTCTTCCAATCTTTTTATTTTTATTTTTCATTTAGCTCAGGAGCTCGACAGCAAGACATCCACCTGTCTACTCTGAGTTTAGGATCTGTGATGGTTGTGAGAGCTTCTTTCAAATTATACTGCCGCTCCTGTGGGGATTCGAAGTAAGATTTGCAGTTAAGGAGAAACTCAAAATATAAAATACCCATCCACAGAAGTCATGCTTCTTTTGTAGCTTGCATCATCTGTTATCTCTTTAAGTTTCGCACTTGTGAATATATTTGTTAAGCAAGTGCAACTGCCAAAGAAAGCAGCATATGCTTTTAGTAACATACTAAGCAAAGTTTTAGACACCAGAAAAGTGGATTGCTGTAGGGTTTGGTTAGATAGAAGTTTTTATTAGAGCCTAACTAATACATCAGTCGGCCGATATTATTTATAATGACAAATGATTCTGATAAAGGAATATTTAAAATATAAAATAAAAATGGACGTTCAACCATGTTATAAGCGTTGCGTTGCATAGTTTGTCCACCAGAGGACGCTCTACATCGTCCCTGTTGGCTACACTCCGATTATGTGTTTTTGTTATTGTGTTTTTGTTCAAAGGACTTAAAGTTTCATATCTTAAGTTTGTATTTTTATACATTTTATTTATAAGAACTTAAATATATTTATAATATAAATGTTGATGTTCCTCTGTTCTGTCACAATAAAACAAATTATTATATTATTTTAGTGACTACAAATAACTGATGTTAGGAGAATCTGTTTTGTAACGCGTTTCTGGATTTTTTTCTTTTTAAATATATATTGGCCAATATATCAGAATATCATATTTTTAAATAACCAAATATTTGTATCATATCAGCCTTAATAATTCATTATCAGTCGGGCTCTAGTTTTTGTCTTCTGCCATTAACTTTGCAATTCAATGTAAACAACAAGAAATCCAGCCGGCAACACCCACCGTTCTCTATGAAGGACCAAAATGCAGCTTTCATAAGGAGAGATGTGATAGAAAGAAAAAAAAAAGATAAAAACATTCTGTTTGGTGTGATATCACTGCTGGCCAAAAACCGAAGCACTAAACTAAAGTTTAAAGAGCTGAACCTCGCTCCACTGAAAAGAAAGATGTATCTATGACAGTGAAAGTACAGCAGGGGGCAGGCAGGCAGTGAGCATACAGCTAAGATGTGTGTGTGCCCCAGCTGGGATGATCCCTTAGGATCTCCATGTAACAACATGGACGACAGCACACTTGCAGGAACACATAGGGGCACAGTGTACTGAGGAATTCTTCTGATGGAATTTAACACAGTACTGCCATGTGTTGTTGCTGTGTGGGATGCCTTTTCATTGACAGCACTGGCCGTCACCTTGCCAGATTCCCCAGCTGAAATGTGAGCTGGCTGCGTTGCATTATTTCACTGTTGCACCAATCCTTGACCTCTCTCCCAGGCTGGCGGTCCACGTCAACAAGGACCTAAGGATGTGGTGTGTGTACTCCCTGTGTCTCTCAGGTTTAACGAGATAGTGGAGCAGGAAGGGTCAGCTTCTGCACATTCAGAAATCCTCCACATATTCCAAAAAGGTAGGAAATGAAAACCAGTCCGTAACGTAAAGGAGAAAACTGCACTGTAACCTGACAGCTTAGGTACCAGAGTACAGTCATTTCTTTTTATCCTTTGAGTGCACTAAAAACAAGGTCCATGAACAGTACAGTTGTAGAGACCGTCCGAACAGTCAAGCATTTTTAAATGAAATACAACGCTGCTGCAACTAATGATTCTAGTCATTGTCAATTAGTCTGTAGATTATTTTCTTGCTTAATCGATTAGTTGGTTGGGCGATAATATGTCAGAAAATGGTGCAAAATGTCGATCAGTGTTTCCCAAAGGCCAAGATGACGTCCTCAAATGTCTTGTTTTGTCTAAAACTCAAAGATATTCGGTTTATGGTCACAGAGGACTGGGGGCTTTCCCCCCTTGATTGTAGTGATAGTGGGTAGACTGGAAAGGGGGACTCAGCGCCGCTGCAGGACTCAGCCAACATGGGGCGAACGCTCTTACTGGGTGAGCTAGAGGCCACCCTAATATTCACATTTAAGAATCTGGTATCAGAGAACTTTTCATTTTTCTTTCTTCAAATGTACTCAAACCGATGAATAGTTGGTGAGTTGGTGATTCACTTAATAGTTGACAACTAATGGATTAAAGGATTAATCTTTGCAGCTCTAGTCTCCACGTGAACAAAAAAAGGGATAAAGAATCTGGTTGATCATATGTATATATTGTATGTGCCTTTATGACATAAATTGTGTATAGCGCTCAACAGTCCCGCCCACAGCGGGTTCCGGAAGTAAAAATACAATGCAATTTCTCCATTGCTAATTGGAGTATACCGTTGACGGTAGACTTAAAACCAGCTACCACATGACTAAGGGAGTGTATATGCTCATATAGATGCCAAAGGTTCATGGGGCACAAATCTTGTTTTGTGATAAATGTCTTTTATTCGCAACGTCTTGGATAAGACATTGACTTTTTGGGGGATTTTCTGTTAGTTTTTTCATTCAAAATGATATGTTGTATGCTTATGAGTCACGTTGTAGCTGGTTAGCCTAAAGTATACATTATTCATTACATTAAGACATGGTCTAAAACTCTTTATATATGGATTTTTCCAGACGTCAATGGGAGAAATTAATGGAAAATTTACTTCCAGATCCCAATGTCAGAGGAGGGGCGGGACTGTTGAGGACTGTTGAAGTGTGGTTTAATAAGGCCAAAAACAAATTTGGAAAAAAGCTCCTGCAAAGCCTCTCACTCTCATTCAAAAAACATGACATTGGTAAATCAGACAACATGTACCGGCGCCCGTCTAACCCCCAATTTCCACCGGTTGCGGAACAGCTGCAGATCCGCTCTGGAACGGAACGGCTGCAGATCCGCTCTGGAACGGAACGGCTGCAGATCCGCTCTGGAACGGAACGGCTGCAGATCCGCTCTGGAACGGAACGGCTGCAGATCCGCTCTGGAACGGAACGGCTGCAGATCCGCTCTGGAACGGCTGCAGATCCGCTCTGGAACGGCTGCAGATCCGCTCTGGAACGGAACGGCTGCAGATCCGCTCTGGAACGGCTGCAGATCCGCTCTGGAACGGCTGCAGATCCGCTCTGGAACGGCTGCAGATCCGCTCTGGAACGACGGCGGAGTCATTTGATTTCCATTAAAGTCAACGTGTGTACTTCCACTGATTGCATCTCAACTCCGGCAGTCCCCAGCCCCCCAGAGCAGATAAGTTTCTATTTTTGCCGCCGGAGAGCTCTGCAGAAATTCAGCACACAGCAGATAGAGCGGGACAGGAAGTCAAGCACAGAAACAAAATAAAACATCTGGTTAATTTTCAAAATGACACCCTCTACTCTGGATGGACACAAACTGTTGTTGTTTTTGTAGTTCTATTCTACGTGAAGTTGCGAGATCTCATGGGTCCGAGACTTCAGCTGTCAGACATGGCCGCAGCCGTTCTGCAACAAATCTGGACCTGGTGGGTATTGCTGGACGGCGAAGCACGGAGCCGATCCGCAGCCGTTACACATCCGGTGGAAATTGGGGGTTAGTCAAGACGAGATGCATCCTGCTATAAATCCCACAGCATGGTCATACATTTTAAAACCCCTTATAAATGCATACAGTACATGTTGTTTGATGGTTTTATTTGAGGCTACAAAGTGTGGTGTGTGGTGTACAATGTGCATGTATTTCTGTTTGTTTGTGTGTAATGACAGTACTAAAGAAAAGGCCAACGGGCGAATACCTCCTTCACCTTTGTGCTGGGCTATTGCTGCCTTCATCCCACAGTGTTTACTTACCAACAGTATGCTAACAAGATGCTGATGAATGCCAGGCATTACCTCACATCATTAATCACACCTCATTGTCTGGGCTGATGAGACAAAAAAGATTTGGACTTCAGGCAACAGCCACCACAGAGAGGGATTACACATGAATAGCTAATGAAGCGCTGCAGAAGAGGTATTGAGTTCATGGTTATAGTCATAGTTTACTGCCTTTAAAAACACAATAAGATATAACGTTCAATGCAAAAATATACAGTGGAAAATGTGTAACACTCAGGCAATTATAGCTGACCATAAACTACAAAATGACATACTGTAAATATTACTTAGAATCAATGAGTGAAATGTACTCTTAGGATGTGGAAAATGATCATTAAAGAATGCAATATAGGAGATGATACTATATTTCTTTAATGGTGTCCATATGATTTCATGCCTGAATAACTGAACACTAGATTTAAGGACTTGACACATAAGGATTAATAGCTTTAAGCAAGATAATGAAAGCAAGAACAATGCTTAGCTCTGACACGCTTAAAGAGAAATACCTTTTGGAAAAAAAGGATTTTGAATCGGTATCTGCAGATTGTGTTCTTATGAAAATGAAAAATGTGTCAGAGACAAGTTTGAATCTGATTATAATTATTTCATGTGTGTACAAATGTTTGACATTAAATGCTAATAACAAATAAATCACAAAAAAAATAAGATTCTAGTTGCTTTTGGGGACAAGCTCAAGAGTGTGTCTTTTAGGTGTGTGGTACTTTTTGTTGTGCCGAACAAAAGGCACGGTCTATACACCATCCGTCACAGAGGAGGAGGGTATGCAAGGCATTGTGGTAGGGGTTTAAAGTATATTGCATGTGTACTGTTTGCTGGTTGTTGCAGATCAGTTATCTTCCGAAAGCTGACAGCCTGCAAAAGGCTTCAGAGTGGAGAAGGGAGTCTGGGCTCTAGGCGCTACCTCAGCGACAGTCATATTTTTACCCCCATAGAGCGGGGTGCAGCGGTAGCCAGCAGCATCCTGCGGGACCCCTAGTGATTCGTCTCAGCTTCACAGAAAATGTGGGCTACATAGAGAGCTTCCTTGTCTAATTATACTACAGTAGAAATAGCACAAATGACTTCATGTTTAACTGAAAGGAGGGAGGAATCATTCATCCCAGCACACAGAGGAGGTTTTTCCAATCCAACCACCAGCCGACTGCGTCAGCCAGGTGCAGTGTGGCAACATTAAAGCTCAAGTGGACCCAGCGACAGCAGCAGTGTTTTCAGGTTGATGTTTGAGTGGAGAGGTCTTGGAGATGAAGCGTCTCCAGAGACAAACGGTTAAAAGGTCATATACTGTATGTCAAGAGCCAAGCCTACCGCCAAGGTGGCCATAAGCTTAATCTGGGAAAAAAGATGAGGGGAAAAGTAGGAAGCAAAAGATAGGAGAGAAAGGGAAGGGCAGTTGAGAGAGAGAGCGAAAGAGAGAGAAACAGAGAGGCAAGGTGAGAGATGTGTGCACAGAGAGCCAATAAGCACAACAGAATAAGAGAGCAGAGAAATTGTATAAAGAAAAAGGGTGACGCCTATATCTGACTCCCTCTTTTTCAATTTAAAATCTATCAAAACACACAATTAAACAAATAATGTAGTTATTTAAAAAAACAAACATGGCTAAGACTCCATCACCAGGCTAGCAGCTCTAAGAGACTGTACTTTACTTACTGCTAAACCACAGAAACAATCTGGGATAGGAGAAAAAGCTAGAAAACCATTGGATGTCTACAAACTTCAGTTCAGTCCATTCAAGACTTGACTGGATATAAAGAAACGGATCAAAGTGGTTGACGGACCGACCAACCGACCATCCATTCAAATGACACTAGCACAGTTAAAAAGGCTTGTGAAAGATCTCAACCTAGTGGTTCGTAACCTGGCTCCTTATGACCTCATAAGGGGCAAGATTCCAGATCGGCCCATCTGAGCTTTCATTTCCTCAAAAGGCAGAGCAGGATACCCAGGGCTCGGTTTACACCTATCGCCATTTCTATCCACTGTGGGACCATAGACAGGCTGGGGGAACGCATATTAATGTTAAAAAACTTCATAAAGAGACTTTTTTTGTGCCATGGGACCTTTAAGAGTTAACGGACGCAGGGCAGGACTGACATCAATTGGCTTTTTATTTATCAGTCCATTTGGTTAATTAAATAGAAGGCATTGCATACAAATTTGGGCTGGCTGTATTACAACCAGCTAGGACTAATTAGTGCAAAGGCGCCATTAAATTACAGGAAACCATTTTTGGAATTATACACACCATTAGATTCCGTTTTCTCGGCCCTGTCAATAGTGTATCAGGCAGTTGTGGCTGAGAAAGAGAGGAGGAGCAGGGAATGTGAGAAAATAAAAAGAGAGAAAGAGCCCGACAAAAAGATGCAGTTTGATGCTGAACAGGAAAGGGAAAACGTGTATCCACTGCAGTGTAACATGCACACATGCCTTTGAATTCCCAGCCTGCTCTTCTCATCTTTGGCATGCGGCCATCAGAAGGTAAGCACAGCAGTACCCAGACTGATCTTATGAAATGGCGTATGTATGACACGCCAATTCGTATAGCATTATTGTTGTGTTATCAAGACGCATACTCACTTTTAAGCGTATTTAACACACCAAGTGGCGTGTATGTTTACGTCATACACGCGGATTGCAGAAAATGCGTACAGATAACACGCCACTGTGTATGTGTATGTTTATACAAAGTCATTATGTCATGTCAAATTAAAGTCTAATGTTTCCATGTACAATCTATGCTTTTGCTTCGGTGTTGTATGCGAGTGGCAGAGAATAAAGGGCTCCTCTTGATGGTTCAAGACAGCTATTGTGATAAAGATATTAAATGCGCTAAACCCATCACTGTGCTTTTATTTAGACACATAATTACAGCAATTACCATCACAACACTGTGCTACCTTGGAGGTTAGGGCTGCAACTAACAATTATTTTCTTTGTCAGTATACCTGTTTAGTTTCTTAAATTAAATTGATTAGTTGTTTGGTCTGTAAAATGTCAGAAAAAGCCCAAGACGACGTCCTCAACCGTCTTGTTTTGTCCACAGCTATCTAACAAAGATATTCATTTGTCTGTCACAGACGAGTGTAAGAAACTAGAAAATATTAGAATGGAATCCTCTCCAGTGAAATACAGTCATACTTTACACCGTTTAGCTGCAGTGACGTGCAGTCAGGGTAGGCAAGCTAGGCACTGCCTACCCTGCCAAAATTCAAGCATAAAAATGTTTATTAAATAAATGTTTTTAATAAGCTTGTATTTGTATTTTTACTGTTTATTATTGTGATTTATATGTGTGTTATTCGAATTTTTTAGACGGTACGATGACAAATGTAGCAGTTACGCATAATCAAATAGAAAAAATGGTAGAATAAGCAGTGCCTTTACTGTCCATTCAAGCGATAAACCAATGTTGCGCATGCGCACTTCGATCCTGTATTCTTTAACATGTACGGCAAAAAGCACAACTCTGCTGTGCCTTTGCACGTAAATGTGTTATGCCAGTAATCATCTGCGTTACATATCAAACATGGACCAATTAAAATCGAGATATTACTGGCCCTTTGCGTAGCTGACGTCATTACACCAGCTACGTTGTAAGCACAATCCCCGCGAAATTCAAAGTCAAAATGACAGCAGCGGAGTCCGCCGATATCACAGCGATGAGGAATTTCTCTAAACTCGATTTTAATTAAAAAAAGAACTAATAGCAAGATGGAGGTCTACGCCAGCCTTAGACGGACTACCGCAGCAAAAGGGACAAAAACTCGTCCGATCGTTTCAAACTGACTGTTTGGAAGAAAAGACGTGGCTACGTGGCTGTGCTAACAGTCAGCGGCTGGACCTCTACGGGGTCCTGGGATCTGAACAGTCAGCGGCTGGACCTCTACGGGGTCCTGGGATCTGAACAGTCAGCGGCGGTACCTCTACGGGGTCTTGGGATCTGAACAACCTGCCCGCAGCTTTAACCAAGCATGAAAAACCGTCAGCTCATATAATACCAGCAACTACAGATTCGCACATTTTCCACCCTGAAACGGATCAAAACATCCAGTCGGAACCGGACCGGGCCAGCACGTCTTTCAGCCCCCGCCATTCGGTCAATTGAGAGTCAGAGACTATGCAAGCTGAAGGCCCGTAAAGACGAGTTTTACAACGCTATGATCCACGTCTTCACGAGGAAAGAGCGTCGGATGGATTTTATGTACAAATAATCTCCCGATTGGTGAGTCAGAAACTATTCTGGGCTTAGTGAAGCCATCTGCCTTCATATTCAGTTGAGCAGTGTGTGTTTTCATTGTTGCTGACTGGGACTGACAAACATAATTGGCCGCTGTGCAATAATTAGAACAAAGATGGTTTCATAACTTGCATTCTGATGTTGGACATTAACTTGTGTGTGTGTGTGTGTGTGTGAGAGAGAGTGAGTGAGTGAGTGAGTGAGCGAGCGAGCGAGCGAGAGAGAGAATATATGTCACCCAGAGTAATTGTCTGAAATCTTAATTTTGCGGGAGCACAACTGTCATTGCGGTCTTCAAATCAGCGAGTTTTAGAGGTCCTAAGGTCCAGGTATAAACGGTGTGGTGATCAGGCTTTTGCGGTTGCTACCCCCAAGTCTCAAGACCCCCCCGATATTTTACGTTACAGATGTCGCTCTTTTTAGGTCCAAACTCAAAACATATCTGTTCAGTCTGGCTTTTAATACGTAGCAGCGTTATGACGACTTCATTCTTTTGTTTCTTTGTGACTTGTTCTGATTTTATTGTTTTCTATGTTCACTTTTTCTATTAGATGATGTAATTTTACTCATTCTGTTAAGCACTTTGGACCATTCTGGTTGCTGTAAAGTGTTATATAAATACATTTAGATTGATTTTGGTTGATAGATTGATGTCTTGCTATCGACCGTGCGTGTGTGCCGCGCTTGTGCGTAACGTTTAGCCTACTGATTGAGTATTAGCCTAAACAATAAATTAGGTAATCTGGCTTTCATAACTCAGTGCCTAGCCTCTTACTGACATCACCGCACGTCACTGTTTAGCTGTCAGCAGCATGTTAACCGTGTTTACTCCAGCTGCTAGCTAACGCTAGGCTAATGTTACCTGCTGCTAAGTGTAGTGTTGACTAGCGTCCCGTGTGGCGACGTTTCAGTTCCCGCTATCTTTTGTTTTCGGAGCATCAGAGAGAAGCAAAGGCATTTAAGTGGCACCTAAATAAGGCACATTGCTATTTAGTTCGGTAGATAACGGTCGTTACGGCACCGTTTTAGCAACCCCCCTCCTCAAATGAAAACTCTTTGGATCTACACGATTCACGTGGATGACATTTCCTCATTCAAAACGGCGATTTCCGCTGAAAAGCAACCAGTTTGCAGGTGTGTTACTACTCTTTGGCCGGCTCGCAAGCCCAAACAAGTGTGTGCGGCGTGCCTGTAGTTTTGTTTCCGGCTCTAGCTAGATCCGGTGTGGTGTTGTAGTTTTTCTAACACTACTAGTTGTTGCAACAGCATGTGAAAAAAAAAATACTTCAAAGTTTGCTAGGCCAAAAAACAAATAGACGCCGTTAAAATGGGTTTGTGTTCATGCCGTTAACAACAGCACTGATTTATACACACATATACAGTATATATATATAAATAATGATAGGCCTTGCATTCATGTGCACATGCAATAGTGTCTTCTCCAGTTATGGCTGACAGCCCCTGGCAGAGGAGTTCAACAAGGGCGCCATGATCCGGCTGATATGCTGTCATTCACTGTGGCAGCACCGAGAGCTTTCAGCACCTCTACAATCTGCCTTTCTTCCTTTTACCCTCCTCTACGTCCACAGCTTTTTCATTCCACAGTTATCTTGTTCCTGTCCGTTGCACTTAAAGTTTTTTTTCCCTTTCTTTATTTGCCCTTTTCTCTCGCCAACTTCTCTTCTAAACATCAATCAAAGTCTTTATCTGCAATGCGAGAAATCTGGTTTCTTCAGAAGACATAACATTGTGAAATCACAACTCTAAGAGTCCGCTGCGTGTATTTCTGCCCTCTACTTATAAAGAGAGTCTGTGGATGCTCCCCGAGGTTTTGTTTTGGAGCCTCCGCTGAGGTGTTAATCTGATCAGTGGAGCAACTCAAGAGTGCATCACATGAGTCATCACATTACTGGCAACGGATTCCATTTACATACTGCTCTTTGAAATCACTCTGAATGAATGAGACAATATTATGGATTGTGATATGAATGAATTGTGCAGGGAAAACAGTAAAACAACAATGAGGGTCAAAAGCGCATTTGACTATTAGGTTTATAGCGGATTTTAAATCCCCTGGGTCTAATGAGTGACTGACCCATCACTATGCAACGGAAGCCACTGCTCAGCCAAGCCAAAGATCTGCTGCTTTGCCGGTTTTCCTCTTCTCCTTCTCCTAACTTAGGGCCCCCCTGACGGTTTAAGCCTCAGGATTTGCCCAGTTTTAGTGGCTAGCAACTAAAAATAAACACACAGAGGAATGACCCGAAGGCTCTGACGCCTTCTGACACACACACACACACACACACACACACAACGGTGTCCTCAGTCAAAGGAGTCAACGTCCTTGATAGAGTGGCATGTTGGCTCACTTGGCAGCTGGTTCTCTCTCTCTCTCATCTCCTCCTCCTGGCTCTACCCTACAGCATGCTAAGTAGATAGTTAATAACAAAACAGGGGAGGGCAAAACCGAGATTGGGTATGGACGCCTCTTCTATGCCAGCTGATCCGCTTCATCTGGGTGCCAGCACAGAATGACGCTTGTGCCACAGCAGGGCGACTTTCTGACAAAATAAGAAGAAAGAAATGAGTGGGGTTTTTTGTTTTTTTATCTTGCCTGTTTGGATTTTTCTTCCTTTTTTTGAGCTGCTTCATGAAATAGCTGCTCACTTGTAAATTAAGCAATGGTTTGCCTTGGAAGGAATTTGGGATATTGTAGACGCAGAGCTGTTTAGGCTGTTTGACTAAACATATAATCTAAAGCGAGGTTCAGAAGAACAGCCACACCACAGTGTGGTCTGTAAAAACATCATTCAAAATATCCCCCTCCTCAGCACTGCAGGTCTGATTTCAAATGGCAATTAAATATGCAATAACGAGGCCACTATGTGTTCCTGGATGTTTGAGGTCCCATAAATAGCACAGAACTAGAAAGGGGTCGAGTTACTGGCAAGGTCAATTAGCCTTACAGCAAAGGTTAACATGCATTAACATTCATGGCGTAAAGGACAAAAGTTCAACCTTTGTTTCTACCAATGGTTCCAAAAGTGCTGCCCAAGGGGGATCCTGAAAAACGTTGTGTAACAGCTACATTTAACTCTGCATGCATCAGGAGGCAAGCAAAGCAAGCGTGTAGAAATTGATATTGAAACGGTTCTCAACCAAACAGAAAAAGAATTGAGATTATGAATTACATATCATAGAAAAGATACACTGTCACAAAAGTATTCCATTGGTACAAGAGTCTGCAGCCATACACTTGGTTGGTGAGATGTCCTAGCTGGGGGGCGCGGTTTGGGGCGGAGTCTCCGTGGGGGAAAGCAATCCTTTCCCTCTGAGTGGCTCACAAAGCCTTAACCCATGATAAAAAATAAATAAATACACCATATTGGTTTGGATTGTCTGTACATTATAAGGGACTGGACAAACAACCTAACAGAATGGCCAGAGATGTCGTGTCCTGACATTTTTTTGTTGACGTTACCTGATTGATTCTCCAGGTAACAGACCGCTAACGTTAACCACTAGCTAATCTGAGATGATTCAATCTGACTGCATTGTCAGTAACGTTATCCCAGGGTCATCAAACAGTCGATTCATTAAAGCTACATTAAAGACTAGTATTATTTATCTAAGACTAGTCTTAGCATCTTAAATGAATAAATTGCAGGGAACTGCGATGGTAGTTGAATAAGCCTATGATGTGTCACACAGGAAACTACTCGCAGAGCAACATGAAGAATTACACGTCCCTGGAGGCTCACAATTTTTTCACCAGTGGCTTTGTGGGAGAGGTTTTACATCACAAAATATCAGGCAGCGACATTTGTTTGGGATGTGAAGAATGCCACAAGGAACTATGCGGCAATGTGCCAAGCAAGAAAAAAAACAATCAATCAACAAACAATATGACAAAGAGTAAAGATCAACCGCTGACCAGGTCTACCCTCATTATTTCAAAGGGTTTGTTTTCCCCCATGGCAAAAACGGGAAATTATGTTTTAGGCATTCCCAGTAATGCCGACCAAGTCTTTGCTAGCAGCTCTGTGAGACTGTACAGCGAGGTACAGCGGTGCTTTGAGCTAAAAGCTGACGTCTTTTTGTGACGTGTCTGTTGTGTGTGTCCTGTGTTTATATTTCCTTCCCATGCAAATAGGTGTGTGCCACAGCCGGGAGACAATTGGTGGGAAGTATTCATGCCCAACCCGTGATTGGCTACAGCTGGGGAACCACCTGATATTTAAGGAGCCAAGATGGCAGCCGTCTGAGGGCAGCAGACATTCCTCATCCCCCCACCAGCCACACTTTTGCTTTGTTCATTTTGTGTTAGATTTGGTACTGTTTCTTTTAGATAGTAAAGGTGGACCGCCAGGTGTGTTCATCTTGTTTTCTCCTGTTTAATTAGTTAGGGAGGTAAGTCGTTTGTCATTCTTTTGGCCATTTTTGGTTTCTTACGTCAATTTCTTATCTCCTAGACAGGATTGTTTGTTATTTTGGTAGTAGGCCTCCCTGAAGCCTTGTTTAAGTTACCTTATATGTATATGTTTATTTATATATTTTATAAGTTTGAGACATTCAAACAAATAATTGTGACTACTTGGGAGACGGGGAAGATGGGACCTTTTCATGTTGGGTCCTAGGCACCCCTAGAATGGGGCGTAAGGTACGTGCATTAGCATGCTTTACTATTTAGCACTACCAAAAATTAAGTAAGGTGGAGGCTGATGGGAATGTCATTAGTTGTGGCCATACACTCAGAATTGTAATAAATTGCAAATTACAATTTATTACAATTCTGACCTTATGGTGGAACTATAGGAAAAGTCAGGGGATCACCAAAAATCAGTACGATTCATCCTCTAAGGACCATGAATTTCTATACAGAATTGAACGGCAATCCATGTGATCGTTGTATTGAACATTGGGGGCAAAGGTCACATAGTTTGTATACTCTTGTTGCTGCTGAAGGCCTGAATGTAATGCATGGATGCAACAGAAACAGTTTGTCCTTGGCACTGCGTGGGTATAAATTAAAAAAAAAATTTAAACGAGGTGGCGCACAGTCCAATCAACTGCACGACATGCCACGCTCCATCCACGCTCAATCAGTGTCAAAGCGACAAAATAACACAACATGTTCCTATTTAAACATTGTGATTTGTGTACACATAACAAGGTCACATGAGACACATCCATCTTCTAAGCGTTTACAAACTGGGAACTATATTCTCAGAATCAGCTTTATTTGCCAGGTATGAGGACTCATACAAGAAATTTTGCTTTGGATCATCATTGCTCACAATGCGCTTACACATACAAAACAAACCACAAAATACAACAAACAATACATACACACTAAAATATACACACTCTAAACAGAAACAATATTGACAGGTTGTGTCAATAGTGCATTAAAGAGTGCGAAGTATGCAGGAGTTAATTATGATAATTATTTTAATTGTGGAGCATAGTAGAAAGGGTGCTGGAATAAATAGTATTGGGTTGGTATTAGTATTATGTTATTATATTACAATATGAAGAGTATGAACAGCTCTGAAATAGAGAATGAGAATGATGACTAAATAATTAGAATGATGAAAAAATAATATTTAATAAGTGGAAGCAGTAAACTGGTAAACAGGCAAAGCTGCTTCTTCTCTACTTGGGCGGAGTGATTTGCTCGCAGCACCTGGGAAGCCCCGTGGGTTGGAGCAGAGAGTAACAACGGTGCTGTTCAGGTGTTGCGCTAATCACTTCGCCCAAGTAGCAGTGCTTCGGCTTCTGAGAATATAGTTCCCAGTTTGTATATGGGTAGAATACGGCTACGGTGAATAAGCTAAAGTCCCAATAAGTTGCCGTGTTCCTTTAAGCTGTGTTTTACGCACTGAGGAGAAAATCCAATCTTTCATTACATTTCATTTATATTTTCATTTCAGTTCCATCACTAAAATGTCACTGATATTTGAGGAGGCTCAATAAAAGGAGATGCCTTCCACATGTTTAATACCACAGCCAACTGGGCTGATATAGCTTTGATAATATTAGATAAAGATCGTGTTTGCTCAACAGCACCAAACTGAGCTCCATGTAAACGGGTTGAGACTACAGATATTAGCACAAATATCAAACCGGTAGAACTGCTTCTATTAACGGGACTGTTTTCCAGCTGCACTTAGTCTTTTAATCATTAGGATTCCATTATTGATCCATGACCCGCAACAATAGCGTTTCTGAACCAAACAAGGCCTGTCACATTATTACATAATTGTCTTATTCTTATCTTTTATATAATCACGGTTTCTTTGTTTAACTGCAATTATTGCTATCATAAGGTAAATCAACCATAGCAATCACAGTGATTGATTTACAGTCAATCCACAGCGCTGTGGAGGAGGAGGGTCTGGCTAGTCCACACGGCATTCTGGGATGGGAGAAAAACGTGCTCTGGTTTATTGGCGTTTCTTTAAACCAATCACAATCGTCTTGGGCGGGGCTAAGTGTGGGATGGAGAAACAGTGCCTCTGCTAAATAGCCAAAATGTGTTTTGTGTGCAAAAATCTAAATTTGTAAAGTAACTAAAGCTGTCAGATAAATGTAGTCGAGTAAAAAGTACAATATTTCTCTCTGAAAATTAGCAGAGTAGAAGTAGAAAGTAGCAGGAAAATACAAGTAAAGTACAAGTACCTTAAATTTGTTCATTAGTACAGTACTTGAGTAAATGTACTTAGTTACATTCTTTTACTGCGACTCAAGAAACCTCCCTTTTACTATCTAGAAAGGTAAAGCAACCTGGTGCAGGACTTGATTGCTATCAGTCAGTTTTGGGTCGGTCAGCCCCCCCCCCAGTGTTAATTTCCAGCAGGGTGAATAAAGGATGTTAGTCAAACACACCCACTTCAAACCAGCAGCAAGCATTGTGCAGTGGTGGAGTTGCTGTAGCTCCTTGACCACCTCTTGTTTGCTCGTTCTGTAGATTGCTAATAAATCTTGTTGTGAGTGTCACAGGAAGTACTCAAGTGTAAATGCACTGGCAATGTCTCGTCTCATTCGTGGGTTTTTGTTTTTGCCCTGAAAGTTTGACTCATACTTGTCTCAGGAAGGAGGGCACAGTGCCAGCATGTTTTTCCACTTCAGCGAATTATTCAATTTCATTTTGGCTTTGTAGCCTTGAAAACGCCATTCATCTTTTTTTCCTTTCATAGATTTTTAATTTTTTTTATATACCCCATACTGTTTTTTGCATCTCATTTTCCTCTACAACACCAACTGGCAGCCAGGCACAGTGAAACACAGACTGCAATTGGATGAAGTGCAAGGCTCCCAGACAGACGTGAGCAGGGTGAAAGGATCGGGAGCCCCCATGCCAGGTAATCTCCCCGATAATGGAATGTGGCCGCCCTACAACATTCATAAATATTCAGATGAGGAGAAATGAGCCTGCCCAGGAGATTGTGTGGCGCAAGCTGTCAGTGGCATGTGCAAAGAGGAACAACATTGCTTTGTTGGTGTGCTGAAGGAAGGAGGCAAGGATCTCACTCTGCCATGTAGCGAGAGTCAGGAATGCGGGGGTGGTATTGTTTTTTTAAAATATAAACTGTGTTGAGCTGATCTTTCTGAATGGGTGAAAAACAAACATCCTCCCAGCTCCAAGAAGTGATGTACGGGGGCTGATTGAGTTCCCGCTTCACCTCAACAATTTGCATTAGAGCAATTCCAGATGCAATACAATGTCTCAGAAATAATTGCGATTATCAATATATTTTTCTCTTTCAGTCAAATTAAAAATTATTTATTTTAGAGCCAGACCGATATATCGGCCCGCCGATATTATCGGCCGATATCGGTATCGGCATTTATTTAATTTAAAAAATAAGAAAAAAATAATTAATTTTTTTCTTTTTAAATATTTATTCATCATAATCATTTATTTTAATGATTCTGATAAATTAATATTTAAAAAATAAAAATGGACTGTCAACCATGTTATGAGGTTTGGCGTTGCGTAGTTTGTCCACCAGAGGACGCTCTACAACGCGCGTGTTGGCAACACTGATTTGTTTTTGTTCAAAGGACTTTAAGTTTCATATCTTAAGTTTTATTTTATTTATCAGACCTTTAATATATTTTGATGTTCCTCTGTTCTGTTGTGACAATAGAACAAATTATCATATTATTTTAGTGAAAACTCATAAATAACTACAAATAACTAATGTTAGGGAAATCTGTTTATGTTTAGTAACGCGTTTCTGTATTTTTTTAAATATAATATATATATATATATATATATATATATATATATATATATATATATATATATATATATATATATATATATATATATATCTCGGCATATTGGATTTTTAAATAACCAAATATTCGTATCGGTCTTAAAAATCCTTTATTGGTCGGGCTCGAATATCAGATACATGAGGTGAAACGGGTGAGAATGTTCATCCAGGTTTACGGTTACACAGGTTTTTATATATATATATATATATGTAATTAACTACTTGAACTTTTGCGGTTTCTAGTCAGCATTCTGTTGGAAGATATCTGGCAGCATGTTCTAAGTTTTTACCCACACTGCCACTTTTCTACATTCAATGAGAGGAAAGGGCAAGGATTTAAATTATAATCAAGAGAAGAATTCACAAAAGATCTCTCAAATGTGTTCATCACCAGGATGAGGCATGTGCATATCTTCTCCTTCCAAGGCCATTGCTGCTTTCTTTTTACGGATGACAACAAAAATGACAAATATAATAGAAGCATAACCCAAAGGACCTGCTGATGAATAAAGTCACCTTGGCAAAAGATGAAAAAGAAACAGAAAAGCGGTGGGATGTTGCGAGTAAAAACAGAAAAACAGTAATGCCAACAACACTCATGCACGATTTCTGATAGTGTAAGTGGGAGGCGTAATTTCCCCGAAGTCAACCGTGACAAGACTTACTGCTGTTGCGAGCACACACCTGCTTTTTTTTTGCAGCGTGTCACTTGTCCGCCTTCTCTGGTTTGCAATCTATATGCAATGCAAAGGCTGGAGATGTGATTGCCAGCAGGGACATGAGGGTAATTTCAAAAAGCAATCGAATGCCCACGGGGTGAATATGAAACCGTGGTTAAATGAGCAAGCTGGGTAAGGACGGGTCTTACGCTGGCGATGGATGGACAGGGCACACATAAGAACCTGGTTATTCCGCTGCACCTGCTGCCTGCATGATTACTTATTGTTACTCATTCAAGGTCTCCATGTGAACCGCTCTCCCCTGCATAACAACGTCCACTTTATTACCAAGACCATTCTCCAGCTAGACACATGAATCTGACGCTCCTTCACCTCCACATGTAAATACATATCTCTCCTTACAAAAGGAAAGACACACACTTAAGCTAATCAGCCTGTCAACTATTCAGCCTCTCTCACACATTATTTTGACCTAAATGCACCTTTAAGTGCTGAGATGTGTGAAGTGCAGGGTGTGTTCAGGATGGAGGGGCATCTGTGTTCTGCTCACTCACTCAGACACATATCGAGAGCAAGAGTCAAGGTCCACAGCGCTGCGGAAGAGGGTCTGGGTAGTCTACACAGCACAACAGGCTCTGGGTTATTGGGATTTCTTTAAACCAATCACAATTGTCACCGTTACGTCCAGAGGCAGTAACGGGGCCTCTGCTAAGTAGCCTCAGGAAGGAACTTGTTTTGGTGAAAGATGTGTACGTTCAGAGGGTGTTTTAGTCGTGCAACAGAAAACTCCGATTGGACAGAGAGTCTAGCTAGATGTCTGGATTTACCAGACACAAAGAAAGCGGAAGGTAACGGACATCTGGCTGAAAACTAGGGACATCCGGCAGAATTTCCAGCGGGACCAGAACAATCCTGGAAATGTTGACAATATAGACTAAGGTCAAGCTAGTCTATATTAGGGATGTAATGGTATGGAAATTTAACCTTGCGTTTAAAGTGAGCAAAATTATCACGGTTTTTGGTATTATTGCGATATTTTTCGTGTGTTCAATATGTTCCGAAAGCATTGATAGGCTGAAAAAAGCTGAAATAGTTTAAAAAAGTGTAACAGGATTAATTATTTTACAAAAATGTAGGCAATAGAATTAAAACAATCACGACGTAAAAACAATTGAAAACTGGCTGTAGAGTGTCTGACTCAGATGTCTGACTTTGAGATAAGGAAGATTTATTTACAACTCCAACATGAAATTAACTATGAAGTTGTATTTGATGGTACACGTGAAGTTGGAATGTTATAGCCACCAGCTTATATCAAGAAACAATAGTAAGAATTACATTTATTTCTCTGTAATAATTAACAAAAATGTAACATATTGCTCAGTAACACAAACTGAGGATAAGCTACGTCTTGTTCTCGGTTTGTGGGGGTGGTAGTAGCTCAGTCAGTAGGGATGGGGATGGGAGGTTGGGAACCGGTGGGTTGCTGGTTCAAGTCCCCGTATGGGCCAAGGTGCCCCAACTGCTCGGGACGCCTTTCCAATTGTGTAATTAGGATACAATGACTTTTGTAGAAGTGTCAGCTGTAGATCTTGTGTTATATCACAGCCTTTACAGGATGTCACTCTCATTTGTTTTTTCTCTTTGAGAAATGACCTTCCCAAAAAAAAAAAAAAAAAAAAAAAGTCAGACGACTGTCTGATGAGTCCTCGTGCCGGAGCGAGATAAGACATAACAATGTGCCCTCAGCTGGTAATTAATGCTCTGGCTGGGTTGGCTGTGGGGGGTAAAACTACCAAGGGCATGAGTGGTTAGGGGGGAAGGTCTTGCATTCTAACAGGCCCCATTATGTAAATACTGTCACAAATATGAGGCAAGCATGTGGACGTGGGGGTGCTCATCCATCATGATAAAAGGTTGATGAATATGAGCCGACAGTGGAAGCCGTGTACACATGCAGTCTGGGGAAAAAGAATGATCATTTGCACATTCAGACCGACATCAGATACAGGTTTATTACCGATAGGGCTGTGCAATTAATCACATTTTGATTGCAATTTTGATTTTGGCTCCTACCGATCACAAAAACAATTCAATCAAGAAAAACAATAGTTTTGCACATTAGAAGAGCAAGTAAACTCCTATTTCGTCTCATTTTCTGAATGACACGCACACTTGAAGGCTGAACTCCCTCAGCCAACAGGCAGCGAGGTCCTGTCCGTGGTATCTGGTGCCATTTAAAAAGCAGTGGCGAGTGAAGATGGCGGAGGGAGAGGAGCAGCACAATGGTGAGCAAAAAGATGAGAGAAATTCCATTGTCACTGTTTTTTTTTTTAAGTTCAAGTTCAATTAAGTATTTCCAAAAGTCCATGAGTTATTTTGTTAAATAATTGTGATCTTTCAAGTAGGTTTTTGCATACAAGTGTGTCAAAAAAACACAGTTTATATCAGTTTATATTTTAAAGAAAGACTCTGGAGTCTCCTCATTTTCAGTCAACACACATCTAGCAAAGTAAATCCAGTTACTGCAGGGAATATAATTAAAAGGATCCCTGTGGAGTCCTCAAACTCTAGCAGAGCTTGTTTCTTTTATGAGTGGGTTGCCTTTTGGTTTGTCTGTGTGCATGTGAGAGTTCCTGGTGCGCGCAGGTGATGCAGTACACGACCCTGCCAATGGTTATACACTATTCCCATGATCTACAGGTGGATGATCTACAGGTCTCCAATCATCAATGATCTACTGGTACAAGACATGCAGCAATGTGCCAATTAAAGGCACTGAAGACGGCAAGCTAGTTAACATAGATGTAAATAATGCAGGATTTTAAAAAAAATGTTGCAAATGTTTTACTAAGAAGCATTAAACACATCTGTTAGAGCGCATGGATAGAGATTCAACCTGTTTACCAGTGAGACGGGATGAAACTCTCTGATCCCCTGCCCTGCCCCATGATCGGAAGGGTTCAGATGAGCCGCTCTGATGTGATTAGGTGTGGGTGCAGTGGCGTGTGTTAGACCGAGCAAACAAGAGGCTCAAGACAGGCAGGAGAATGAGGCAGAATGAGGCTCTATTGTGTGAGCGTCTGAGGTGGAGGACAGGTGAGCCCCGATGGCCTCACTTACACTCTACACGGTTGGTCCTCATTGTTGGCTCTGACCTGCTTTATTTCATTGTTACATTGTGAGTTCTTTTTAAATCACTGTGACGGAGCGGCCCCAGGTAGTGCACACACGCGCACACACACACACACACATACATACACAACACACACACACACATCTCGTGTTGCCAGACTTGTCTCCACAGTGCTTCGGATTAAGTTTTGGGCTACAACACACACTACATACACCACACACATTCTTTCTGGGTTAGGAATACGGTAATACGGTATACCACAGGGTCTTAAAATAGCAACGGTATCAGTTTCAATACCATCATTAAAAAAATGCAATGCACTTACATAGGAGACAAGGATTAAATATTAAATATAATTTATTTAATACCTAAAAATGTTTATGTGTGGTTGTCATCACGTGACAGTGTGGAGGAGAAAGGGGGTCCAGTATTAGTGTTTGGTATTCACTCTCTGAACGCTGTAGGCACAAGCCAACAGTATGGTGACGCCGTCTGAGCCTTACGTCATTGTTTTTAATTAGTCACAGTATTACCATATATCGATATAAAATAGGGAGGAGGTTTAATAATATATATCCCACCGATTGGTCCCTAAACTTCCCAGTTAGATAAAAAAAAATGCTGTAAACATATTCTTTGGAAATCTTAACATCATTCACCGAAAGAACCAAGCAGGCCGGCCTTATTGCATGATCCAAATCTTCTTCAAAACCCACCCTTTTTAGCGTGTAGCTTGGTAGCTCGAAGCCAGTTGTTGTTTCCCAAAGAGAATGAGTTTGAGATCAGCAACAAACTTTATTATGGAAATGCTTTGCCCTTGACCCAGACTACGCACACACCGACACACATACTCAACCACACAGATGCACAGATCACTCATCCTCTAGTCCAGGGTGCACACTTGGTTGTTCTGCCTTACTGCTACTACCACGTTTGCTCCCATTGTCCAATCTAATGTTAAACTCTAGTGTAACCAGGGTTCAGATGTCATATAGGCCTTGTGATTGAAATTATATATATGTGTGTAAAACTACATTTTACGGCTAATAAGAATGTCCACTGCTTGGGAAAGACATGCTATATATACACACACACGGTCAAAAGTTAGGGGTCAATTAGAAATTTCCATTGCACTCCATTGTAGACAGAATACCAGTTTTAAGCAGTTTTCAGATTACATTATGTGCTTACATAATTGCAAAATGTTTTCCGAGTTAGTATTTTATGATTTAATGATATCAGATTAGTAAACAGAATGGGATGAAGGGTTGCTGATCATGGGCAATGTAGATATTGCATTAAATATCAGCCACCTACTCAGATCAGCTGGTATTCTGTCTATGATGGAGTGGTAATGGAAATTTGTGACCCCAGACTTTTGACCAGTACTGTGTGTGTGTGTGTGTGTGTGTGTGTGTGTGTGCGTGCAAGCGAAAGCAGGCACATTTGATTCCACCTCGGATAATGATGTAAGGCCTTGGTATTCCTACAACAAAACGTCCTTTTCTGACACTAAAGTTGTTAACAAGCACAAAGTGAGCATGAGATCATCGGCTACAACCAATGAGGCAGCAGGAGGATGTCTGGCCCGTCCTTCCCAGAAACCTCAGAGAGAAGTCATGCTGCAGCAAAACAGCTCCTTACAAAGCCAGGAAGGAAAAGCCTGGAAGCGGAGCAGCTCTGAGGCACCTGGATCTAAGCCATGTGAGTAATTGAAAACAATAGTCGTACAACACTAATGAGATTACATCATATTTCCCTGGGAAATCTGCCTGGAGGTGATGGGGTGAATTACTTTATATCTGAGTGACTGGATTGAATTTAAAGCAAAGTCAATCACTTGACTTGACAATTCTTTGAGCTGCAAAAAGTAGATGTAATAACAGTGTTTCCTATGACTGAAAAATAGGGTGTTCAGAAGTACTGGATGTCGACCTAAGGAATCAGGACTGGTTTCAATTAAAACTATATGTTGGTATTTTCCAATCCTTTGATTTTTTTTTAATGAATTGGTGTATCTCTGCAAATTGTCCAAGAACAATCATTACAGCACTAAAGAGACCATAAACCCCAATGAAATGACTGTCTTGAAGACATTTTTTGGGGCTGTGTATATAAAGAGAGCATGGAGAATGATAATCCCATTTAATGAGCTACTGCTTCGACCGGCACACATCCAGAATAAAGTGCAGCAGAGAGAAAACAAGTTTGCCCTTTCAGGAAATATGGTGTGTGGCAAGAATTGAATAGGTGTTGTCTGGGGGACGGATTTGAAGTTTGATTTAATATTGGACTTGTTAAATGGTGCCTGGATGGAGCCGTCGTAGAGAATATGAGTTATTGATCACTGCCCAATTTCTCTTTTACGTTAGTAATGATTTTCCAACTCCAGGTTGGTTGATGCGAGGCTGAATTCATCCATCACACAATGCTGCACAAGCACCCATGATACATCACAAAAAAGAGAGAGGAGGACAGAAAAGACAAAAAAAAACACTAGAGATCGCGCACACACACACACAAACACACACACACACACGAACGAAGGCACACACTTGGTCCAATATCACCTCATCAGCTCCTAATAAATAAGGGTGGTCCAGAAACCACTTTTGGTAATGAGAGACTTAACTCTTCTTTCGGCATTTTCATCCAACAGCTTTTGAACAGCAGAACAGCAACCAGCCGGGAGTGCAGGGCTGCTTCTCAGGTCTCTTATTTGATTTGAGTCTATATCCTTAACGTTACACTTCCGGGATTGCTCCAGTGCCGCAGGAAATTTGTTTGTTAAAGTGACAGTGGATAGACATAAAAGAAGGATAGAAACGGGGGGATGACACGGAGCAAAGGGCCGCTGCAGGACTCAGCCAACATGGGGCGAACGCTCTTACTGGGTGAGCTAGAGGCCCCACCTCTTACTTACTTTCCTAACTATTTTTGCAGCGGCTCTTTGTGGAGCTTAGCACCGCCCCTGACAATTCTAATTGGTTAAAAGAAATGCCATTAAACCAGATCACGTTTGCTTTCCATCCCCGAATGCTATGTGCAGTAGCCAGACCCTCCTTCAGCAAGCTTTGGAGGAGGATCTGGCAAAGCGAGACTTATTTGATAGCTCCTCACTCAAAGTTCGCAAAGTCGGTCTCAGAGCTCTTATTCCTGCCAGAGGAGCGTGGAGCGAGGATAGAGCTGCACAATATGAGGAAAAGATGAAATAACGTATCAATATTGTAGTTAACGATATTCCTTGCGATACATAAATAGATACTAAAGTGTAATTTCTTCTGCCTTTCCGCTGCTTTCAGTATTCTGCTAAAATACAGCAAATTGCTTATTGGATTTTAGAAAAATACCAAAAAAGAAAATCACTTCCAACATTTTATTAAATAAATTAAGTTAAACAAAAGACACCACTAAAAAAAAAAGAATGACAGTTACAGTTCAAAGTACAATTGTCTGCTGATACTCTCAACTAACTAACTAACTAACTAAATGTCAGAGTGTCTTTGGAGAGAAGTCGCAGCATTTCACAATGTGTGTATTGTGCCGCTTGTTATTCGTCGATTTTAAAAGTACATATTGTGCAGCCCTAATCGAGGAGGGATGTCCAAGGAGATATGAGCAAGGAGGATGTGGATGGAATTTAAGTACCTGGGACATACCCCAGGAGTCAGAGGTGGGGAGGAGGTGTGGGTGTCAGGGAATCAATGGAGGAGGGGAGGGGAGGGGAGGGGCCAAATTCAAGTTGTGTCAAAGACGAGGACAGCCGATGGAGAAGACAATGGAATAGGGGAGGGGAGCGAGTCAAAGGCCAAAGTCAAGGATGGGCGAGAGAAGAAAGTAGAAATGAGATTGATTGAGAAGACGGGAGAAAGGGAAGATGGAGCTAACCTGAAGCAATTACTCGCCATACCATGTTCCTGTCATGAGAGAGAGCAGAAGGTGTGAGAGTGCCGTGAGCTTTCAGCCGAGCGGACCGGTGTCGTCAACAGGATGTGTCCCTGGGTGAGCTATGGGGCACGCGTGCAAACGGGGGGTACACAGCCAACATCATAGTAAAAACACTGAAACAATCCTTTTTATTGTTATTTATTGTTCTGATTAGTTATTTGGTCTATAAAATATCAGAAAATGGTGAAGAAGGTCATCCAGTGTTTCCCAAAGCCAAAGATGGCCGCCTCATATGTCTTGTTTTATCCACAACTCAAGATATTACATTCACTGTCACAAAGGAGCAAAGACACGAGAAAATATTCACATTTAAAGAGACGGAATCTGAGAAAATGTACTTTTCCATTAAAAGGTCCCATGATGGTCCCCAAATGTCACTTTATGAGGTTTTTTAAACATTAATAAGCGTTCCCCCCAGCCTGCCTATGGTCCCCCAGTGGCTAGAAATGGTGATAGGTGTAACCCGAGCCCTGGGTATCCTGCTCTGCCTTTGAGAAAATAAAAGCTCAGATGGGCCAATCTGGAATCTTGCCCCTTATGACCTCATACGGGACATAAGGGTTACCTCCCCTTTCTCTACTTTGCCCGCCCAGAGAATTTGGCCCACCCATGAGAGAGAGATCATGGCTTTCAAACGAACAAAGTGGCAGTTGGTCGAGGCCACACCCCCAGCCTCCACCTTGCCCCCACACCATTAACAAAATGACTCAAACCAATTAATCGTTTATCAAAACAGTGGCCGATTTATTATATAATTGACAACTAATCAATTAATCTTCCCAGCTCTACAGCCAACACCGGGGAAACTCCACAGATTTACTGAATAAGCAAAGTTAGTTGAACTCCTTTCAGCCCTGACACGTGTACAAGTTTTTTACTCAAAACGAATGATTGTACCGTTTTGGCACCCTTTATATTCTTGTGTGCAACCAATTATTGAGATTGATATTACAGTGTGTTATTTTTTTAATGAGTGGGGAATCAACATCCTTTTGCAGAAGAACTGCTGGCAACACATCTCCCTGGTGTGCTCCTACGCAGTAGTTTGTACATGACACTTTCCTATTGTATGTCCAACTTGCCTATTATGGACATGGTCTCAATAAGGAACCCTATTTCAACACCGCTTGGATCAATGCTCGCCAGTGCTGCCCGAGGCTCGGGAGAAATCAATGCACCCTTTTGTCAGACAGGGCTCATTCGTGCGCCTGCGGCTCTGTGGTGCAAAATGCAGGATGCCTGAGGAAGGAGATGTATGAAGGTGGTACTGCTGCAGCTGCTGCGTCAGGGAAGCACAGAAGGAAAGGGGAGGTGGGGTGGAGGGGGGGGATTATGATGATGACGTAGTATTGATCCAAGTTGGAAAACAAGCCCAGGATGCAGGGAGCTGCAGGGGGACGGATGCTCGATCGATCCGATCCCTGGTGCCAGACAAAGTGTAGGATTATGGATGGTTTGCATGGAGAAAAGGAATGGATGGTTAGGCAGGCGAGACAGAGAGATAAGGACAGATAGGAGGGATGAAAGATGAGGTCAGCAACAGAAGAATGTGAGCAACAAATAGCCTAAATTAAAAAAAGACAAAACAGGCTTAGCGTGCAGTTTCAATGATGGCGTCCGTCCTCAGTAGAACCCGACCAATACATCGGCGGCCCAATATTATTGGCCGTAATTAGGCATTTCCCAATATATCAACATTGTTTTTCATTCATCAGAATATTTTATCATGACAAATAAATGATTCTGATGAATGAATATTTAAAAAATAAAAACGGACTGTCAACCATGTTATGAGCGTTGGCGTTGCATAGTTTGTCCACCAGAGGACGCTCTACAACGTCCCTGTTGGCAACACTGTTATTTTGTTTTTTGTTCATGTGTTTCTGTTCAAAAGGACTTTAAGTTGTATATCTTAAGTTTGTATTTTTATACATTCATCAGACCTTTAATATATTTTGATTTTCCTCTGTTCTGTTGTGACAATAACACAAATTATTATCATATTATTTTAGTGAGAACTCATAAATAACTAATGTTAGGGAAATTGTTTGTTTTCTGGATTTTTTTTTAAATATATATCACCGATATATCAGCATATCAGATTTTTGTTGCCATATTTTTGTATGTATTGGTATTTTTTATTTTTTTTGTACTATGGACCTTCCGTTGTGTCCTGAATAAAAATTGGAAATTCTGCCCAGCTTGCATCTGTTCATGGCGTTGGTTGGAGCAGATCACTGATGATGCAGAGCCACAGATGGGCAATGTTGTTGACCAGATTGTCTCTCCACGGCCTCGGAAAAGACTTAAAACACGCGTGCACTGGGGATTACTGGCGTCTTGTAGGGAAATTGGCCTAATCCAAAACAAATCCCGTGGGATATGTTCTTGTAATTCATCGATTGTGGTGTCCTTTTAACCACACGTCTGACAGATCTTTTGTTCTCACGCCTCACTGGCTGCGGCCCTGAGACATCATTCCAACAGCCATTATTAGCCAGCCGGGACTCCACTTGATTACACAAGAGCTGCATTACAGATGCCAGATACGTAATCCCTTGCATATTAATGATAAAATGCTTAAGATGTGTGTAGATAGACAGATAGATGACCTTTTTGTTGTTGTACATGGTAACACAAAACAAAATTTGGAGAGCTCCTCGAGACATCACATACGTTCAGGGCACAACATTTAAATAAATAAAAGAATTGCACGAGAGGGGGCAGCGAGATACGACGGCAAGTGCATTTCACGTTTAAAACATTTTTCATGTTGCAAGGTATGATTATTTGCAGGAATTAAGAGTATTCGGTTGGAATAACATTTATCAGTTGAACACGATTTATTCTAATTTATAGACGGACATTTTGAAGGCATCATCCGTACCCTTGATCAGTCAATCTTTCTGGCTAAATGGTTTTATTCCATTATCTGACCGGTGCAGTTTACCTGTAGGAATTATGGTATCTCATTTTTGCAGTAGCAGCACGTTTACAGTAGTTCATCAATGATGTATTGGCGCACACACGCAAAGCAACTGGTGTTGTCAGCCACTGTGTAACGGCAGCCTTTGTTAATTACTCTGCATCTGTGCCACTGCCTTCCTCTCCTCCTCCTGCCTTCCCCTCTCATCTTGGCTCCACTCAGTGCTGCACCCAAATTCCCTCCTCCTCCTAGATTGGAATCAACAAGAGCAAATCTAGCGTTGCCATATGTTTTTGTACAGCTGTCCCTGAGCATAGTGTGGCCCTTGCCCTCCTCCCCCTCTTTTTGTCCCCACGGGGTACCGGTCGCCCTCTGCCAATTAGCCTCGGCTTATGACCCAACCTTAACCAAGCGCTTGCTCCCGTGCAAAACCCCTTACATAAAAGGGATCAGGAGTAGGACATATGCCCCCGTGTCTCCTGCTGCGGAAACCCCCAACCCTGCAGCCGAAGCCTGTGGATGACAGATGAGGCAGGAAGAAAAGCAACAAGGACAGGGAGAAACAGAAAGGAAACATGAAAAAGGAGAGAAGATAAAGAGAGAAAAGAAGGTGGAGGCTGGGGGTGTGGCCTTGACCAACTGCCACTTTGCTCGTTGGAAAGCCATGATGTCTCTCTCTCATGGGTGGGCCAAATTCTCTGGGCAGGAGGTAACCTTGCCCCTTATGACCTCATGAGGGGCAGGATTCCAGATCGGCCCATCTGAGCTTTTATTTTCTCAAAGGCAGAGCAGGATACCCAGGACTTGGTTTACACCTATGGGGGAACGCATATTAATGTTAAAAACCCTCATAATGCCTCTTTCATGCCATGGGACCTTTAAAAGGGTTAAGTGCCAAAGGTCCTCACTGTGTGATGTTCTAACATCAAATGTAGTGTTTCCAGTTCTGGGCTGTCCCATTCTTCGGCATACAATACTAAGACTTTTGGGGCGTCCTCTAGCTCACCCAGTAAGAGCATGTGCCCATTGTTGGCGGAGTCCTTTTCAGTGGCCCGGGTTTGAATCCGACCTGCGGCCCTTTTCTATAAATAATCTAAAAAACGGAAATACATTTTCAACCCATGGGTTGGCAGCTGTCAATTTAAAGACCTGGTTACGAGAGACATTTTGTTTACAGTTTAACAGGGAGTTTTCAATGTTAAATAAAGCCACACTTTAAAGCGCCGCTAACTGTGCTTTGTGGCTGCACACACACAACAAGCGCCTGGAAGTGCGGTGGTCGCTACAGAAACAAAAACTTCTGCATTTTTGAAAACTTGAATTCAAAACCATATTCTCCAAACGATTCCAAAAAAAACCTTGATTTTGTTGCAAATGTAATTTTTTGAAACAATTCCAAGTTGGAATCAGTTCTCGATGCCCAATCCTACCCTTAAAACCACAAGATTGGCAGGTTTGATCCCAGGCTCCTCCAGCCACGTGTCAAAGTGCCCCTGAGCAAGGCACTGAACCCCAAGTCGCTCCCCGGATGCTGTATGAATAGCTGTCCACTGCTCTAAATGCTAAGGATGGCTTAAATGCAGTAGTTACATTTCACTACATTGTACTTTTTTTCTTCAAGTTTGGTTCTCCTCCCCTTCGCCTGCCCCCTCTGCAATCTTCTTCTATCATTTCCCCCGGCAATCACAGCAAGCTGCCGCCGCCGCAGTAGTGGCAGCTGCCTTTAAGCCAAATGAAATGGCGGGGAGAGAGCAGCGAGCAGTGATTGCGCCACAGATTGCTGTTTTTGACCTGCCAGTCTCCAGGTCTGGAGGTTGGAGCATGGTGACCTGCATGTGTTCACACTGATTTCTTGGGCCCTATTTTATTCTAAGTGCAGGGCGTGAAGCGTCAGGCGCAGGTGCGTTTAGGGCGTGTCCAAATCTACGTTTGCTAGTTTGACGGGGGAAAAAAAAAGAAAAAAAAAAGGTCTGTGCGCCGGAAGAATGGTTCAAAAGGGTTGTACTTCGTGGCTTAATTAAGGGGTGTTTTGGGCGTATCATGCAATAAACCAATCAGAGTGTCATCTCCCATTCCCTTTAAAAGCCAGGGGCGTTAGTACCTTGGCACACTTCTGTTATGATGGAGGATTTGCTGAGCAGGAAAGAGAGATTTTCAGGAGAAGAAACTGATCTGTTCGTGTGTGGAGTGAAAGCACACAGGCGGATCATATAAAACAATTTCACATTGTAATAATTTTTTTTTTTAACTTTTGTGTGTTTGTGTGCATTTGGTGTTATTGACTTACTAGCATTCAATTAGATTCTTATAGAAATTAAAAAGAATGGAAACAATCTCCCCCGTTAGTTCAGATTAATTTGTGTTTTTGTCCAAAAGCGTTGATTTGGTCAAGCCGACCGAGTTAAACACGGACACTGAGGGATGCAAATTAAATGTCTATCGTCTATGAGTAATGTGTGTACATTAAGAGGGAGTAGGAGCAGAACCGTTTTCAGTCGCTGTTATTTCTGAGACAATTAATTGCTCTGTAACTCCGACTCCAACCTGCGGCCCCTTGCTGCATGTCATCCCCCTCTCTCCCCCTTCAAGTCTAAGCTGTCCTAACCAAATAAAGGCCTAAAATAATGCCCCAAAAGATAATTGTAGATGCATTTTTATCTGCACGTAGCTCGAGGGCACTGCAGCTACATGACTACCCAGCTAGGTAAGAGTGTGGGTGGGTGGGAGGGTGGGGTGAGGTGAGGTGGGGTTGATGAGGGGCAGCCTGGGGAAGGCTGATTCCAGAGAATGACAGGCCAGGAGAAGAGCTGAAGAGGGCAAGTTCACCGGAGGGTAAGATAAGCGAGCCTGTGCCGGAGGCTGACTGTTTGAAGGTTACAGTATTATCTGGTTTGGCTGGGTTACACTTGAGAAAATGACTTTCATCACATACAGAAAGCCTCTCCCTGGCGTCTTTTTTTTGGTTTTGATTACAGAGAGTGATTTTAGAGCACAGAGGCCAATACAGTGGACATGAGATTAGGGTAGTGAAGTACTAAAACCTATTTTCCTTTGTTTATCACTTCAGAAAGAATCAATACGAAGCATGTAGCTCTTCCATGAGCATTGAGAAATGTGGATCCACCTCACACCAAGTCAGTCTGAAAGAAAGAAACAAAACTGGTTTATTGATTTGGTATGTCAGGGAACCAATTAAGCTCGGCGAGCTTCGGGCTTCTGACACTGCCTGGCCAGAGGTTTACAACCGGCCAACTTTTCTTTGGAAATCATAAATTTTCTGACATCAAAGTTCAGCCTGCAAATGAGTTTTTTGCTCATTACAATAAAGCTGAGCACTGGAAATCAATACTGGCTTTGTTACTCAAATTCTGAACATGACAAACGACAAACTTTTCAAGTCCATACTTTTTTTGGTGTCGAATGCAAGTGCAAGAGCAAATGTAAAGAGCGTGAATATCGTTTTCACTCCATACTTACAACAGTCACAAAGACATACTTTTTTGTTTTTTAAGATTATTTTTGGTCTTTATTTTTGGACCCAATGGCATACTTTTTTTATTATGACGTACATGTCTCAACGTTATCTAAATTAACATCAGCACTAGACAGTGAACTACAAAGGAACTCAGTTTTCAGATTATTACTACACCACATGAATGCGGCACAGACGCTCTGTTAACCAAAGGGGAAAATGATTTGTGTGTCCGACCCGTGATTTGGATCCACTCCAAAATTCTTCCATGGCCCACGCTACACCCTTCTGCAAAGTTTCATGAAAATCTGGCCCGTAGCTTGTCTGTAACCCTGCTGACAGACAAACAGACAGCTGAGTTTGCCCTGCGCCACAATTGCGCATGCATTAAAACAAACCAGTCGCAATAAGTTAGCAGCTGCTTCACATTCCTAACAGCACTCAAAGCTTTGCATGTTTTTGGCACAGAGTTTTAAAAAGGTCCTATTGCATGAAAATTTCACTTTATGAGTTTTTTTATTTTTTATTTGTGTTCCCCCAGCCTGCCTATGGTCCCCCAGTGGCTAGAAATGGTGATAGGTGTAAACCGGGGCCCTGGGTATCCTGCTCTGCCTTTGAGAAAATGAAAGCTCAGATGGGCCAATCTGGAATCTTCACCTTATGAGGTCATAAGTGAAGTGGCAGTTGGTCAAGGCCACACCCCCAGCTATAGTTATAGAAATATTTAAACTTCCAACTACGTGCCATGCTCCACATAGTGTTACTGTGGTCACCTAGCAACTACAAGGGCCATGACCAATGCAAAACATCTGATCAATGCTACTTAAAATACCTAGGCCTTGGATTGATTTGAATGTTTTCTAGCAGCAGGACTTGTTTGTCTCTTGACACTTGGACTGCACAATGAGCCTGGACAAACATAAAGGACTATTGTTCAAAGGAATGCACTTACAGGAATGCCCACCGCCTCTCCTGCCGATCGTTTACTTCAGTGCTCGGCGTCCACACAGCACCAAGTGACCAAAGTGCTATATAAAGTTAGTATCCAACACGTTGTGCAAGTTTGAAATGAAAAGGACTGGAGGCTTCAGACGTGATTACTTTTATCTTGCCGTGTGCAGCAGGAGGACAAAAGGCTGACAGCTCTGAGGAGCTCTGGGTAGAGGGTGATAAAGATATCCAAATGGTTGCACACACACTGACAGAAGCTGGAGAGAAGCTTTTGATGATACTAACTACTCAGTGTTTGGGAATGTCTGCAGTAAGAGGTGAGCACTAAAGAGAAGAAGGGCAGAAACAGACGGAAAGTGCAAGAGACAACAAACTGGGTCTCGTGGTAAAATGGGAAGAAAAATCAGTTGTACAGTACGTCTTCTCCTGTCTTACTTCATGGTATAGCATACAGTGTTACCAATGCGTAGGGTCTACTTGGGCGCCCCGCCCAGGCAGATTGAGACCCGCACAGGTAGATCAACCATGTATTTTATGCATTTTTAATTGAAAGAGCACATTGTGGCTACACTTATCGTCTGATTTGTTTAATATGTAAAAAGTTGTTTTCTCTTTCTAAAGTATTTGTTATGTAGTTATGTAGTCATTGTTTTCAATAAATAGTTCATAAACCTTTGTTTGACTAGTTTATTACTGAACCCAGCCATCGTTACATCCCGTGCCACCCACCGCCACGAGTCACTTCTCAAGCTGTGGGAAGCACTGGCATGGTTGCACAGAGGTCAGCGCCGGGTTGTGTTGTGCGTCAAGTTGTTTTAAAGGTGCAACAGAGAACTACCTTTCAACAGGACTGCACCAGTAGGGATCGTAGAGGGCCAAAATGGGATGCAGTATTGGGCAGCGGCTCAGCAACTCTCTGGCCAGTACTTTAGAGTACAACCTGACAGATATATCAGTGGGCTGATATTATCGGCCAATAATAGGCATTTCCCAATATATCCGTATCGGCATTTATAAATAGCCGATTTAAAATATTCATTCATCATAATCATTTATAATGACAAATAAATGGTTCTGATAAATGAATATATAAAAAAAATGTCAACCATGTTTTAAGTGTTGGCATTGCATAGTTTGTCCACCAGAGGACGCTCTACAACGTCCCTGTTGGCAACACTTTTCGCTATTGTGTTTTTGTTCAAAGGACTTTAAGTTTCATATCATATATCATATCAAGTTTGTATTTTTATACATTTTATTTATCAGACCTTTAATATTTTTATGTTTCTCTGTTCTGTTGTGACAATAAAACAAATGATCATATCATATGTGGTGCCCACATCATGTCCAGAAGAATTGCATCCCCTGGTACTTACTGTACTGTAGAGTAGAAAAACGAGAACTGTTTTTTCAGAATTTTGGTATCGACTTGGTACAGAAGTATCGGTTTCTCGTGACATCCCTAATGTAGAGAACAGCGGCCTTTTGCTGCGTGTCATCCCTCTCTTTGTCTCCCCCTTTCCTGTCTAACCACTGTCACTATCAAAAAAAGGGATAGCCCCAAAAATAATCTTTAGAAACCAGCCGATGGGCATACCACACACAAAAACTTGTGCAGGAACAGTTTGGTTTCATTATATTTCTTATGTGTTTATGTGTCTGTGAGGATACCATTTCACTTTTAACCTGTTTTAAATCCCCAGAGAAACACAAATCAGGGAACAGAGAGTGACACAGCACTGAGGCATGCGTGGAAAAAGGCCATGAAATTGGCAAGCCTTGGAGCAGGAATGGCCCGAGAGATCTGTTTAGAAACATGGAAAATCTGGATGGAGAAAAAAAATAATAATCACTTCAAATCTAGAGACACGCTGCAGCTGCAAATGCTGAGCACAAAAAGATGGCAGATAACCACGCAACACTCCAGCCCAGACAGATCTAATCAACACACACCTGTTATTGTACCATTACAGGGAAAATTTACCCGGCTCTTTCATTACAACCCTTCTACATGGGTAGATTAGCTTTGGGATTTATTAGGGGAAAATCCAGGGGGCCAAACGAAGCAGCGAGATGAGGGAGAAACAGACACAGACAGAGAGCTGGGAATGCATGCAACATTAATGTTTCCATTCCCACGCAGTTCAGACTCCAAAACACACACACACACACACACACACACACACACAGGCCCACAGTTGCTCACAGAAGAGGCTACTCCCCATAAATACAAGTAACTTGTACACGTCTACGCCCTTTACTCCCGTACACACGCACACTAATCCATAGTTCACTTAACAATGACTTGGCGCTGTGCTCACTGAACTACAACAAAGTGTGTGTGTGTGTGTGTGTGTGTGTGTGTGTGGGTTAAGTAATGCCCCAGCTGGGTTCCAGCAGAGTACAGCATAACACATTTCTGTTGTTCTTCCTGACCCCCCCAAGACATGGCTTGGTCAGGCACGCACAGCACCTCACACAACCCTAAACTCCTCCTGACTGAACGAGAACACACACACACGCAAACACACACACACCTTCCTCCCTCCGTTTGGTCTGAACATGGATCAGGAGAACAATAGGCTCCATTAGCCCACCTCGGTTCCCTCCCTTTTTTTTTTCTATAGATGTATAATTACCTTGAATGAGTAAATAAATAATAACACCCCTGAGCATTAGAAACTGTGTAACCTTGTCTGAGGGCACCTCATGCAGTGATAGGGACTTCTCTTAGCTTGCGCAGTGAGCAGAGCACAGCAGTGTGAAGCCTAACTTAAAAGTGCAAGAACCTTATTCTGCTTTGTTGTTTGCACATTGAATGACTCATGCACTTGAAGAGTTCAGGATTAGCGTGCGGTCAGCTCTGAATTTCCACTGCTTTGAGTCATTAGAGGGATATTGTTTATACAAAACCTTCTTTCGCCACAGCATGCATATGCACACATCCATGCAGGGCAGGTTTCATTAAAAAAACACAAACTGTTATTCAGCGAGACCACTGCTCTCTGCCTGTCTCTCTATGTCAAAGCCCTGCCAGCGAGATAAGCAGGACTCCCATCACACTGCTGGAGAAACGGCATCAAGAAAGTTCCGCTTCCTTTCAACTCTTCACCTCAGCATTTCTGACAGTTAGAGCTTTCGAGCCAAACTCTCATATAAGGCATTTCAAAGCACAACCACTTCAAACAAACAGGTTCATTGCACCGATGGGATTTCGTATAACTTTGATGGTTTTCAAAGAGAATCCGGTCTTAATATGGCCACAATGCAGCGATGTTTGAGAATACTGCCTGCCACTGTTTTTGCACCACGTGGACACAAAGCTCTAACCCCAATGCCCAGCGTGTGACCGACGTCTTGAACCATCACATGATTAACTTATGCTCGACCACTCAGAGGTAATCTGCCGTGATTGGCAGACATATTAAATATGAGATGTGCTTTACAATCACATAGTGCCCCCATGCTCTGCTGGTGTAAACTAATCCGAAATAATTGATATTCATATCAAACATGAGGCTGGCTGTCCGTCAAACAGGGCAGCCGCGATGACAAACTCTTAATCAGTAAAGAGAATTTCCTCAAAGCAAGAAGCAAGTAGGCCTATTGTGTGTTATTTGAAATAGTTTCTAACACACAATGCTAAGTCGGATGTTAAGTATATATATATGTGTGTGTGTGTGTGTGTGTGTGTGTGTGCACACACACACACACACACACACACACACACACACACACTAGGGCTGTAGTCAAGACCACCTTTGTCGAGTTCAAGACAAGTCCGAGACCAGGACTAGTCAAGTCCGAGTCAAGACCGAGTCCAGGACAGAAAAAAAGGTCTTATGCATGACAGTATCAAGACAATCAATTTGGGTTATTTGTTGATATAAAACCAAAAACTGTGTCAGAACACCCAGGATTTACTCTTACTCAAGTAATTATTTGGATGACTACTTTTACTTTAGTCATATTATTGTGAAGTACACACCCAGGATTTATGAGTACAGCCATTCCTCTTGATATTGGTGATAACTCATAATAGCTACATAGACAATACTGCTAGAGTAGGTACTAGTACTGAGGGGGTAACTCGGGGTTCAGTATCTTGCCCAAGGACACTTCAACATTGGACTGCAGGGCCAGGTTGGATGAACTATAATTTGCCTAAAGATGATTATTTTGTATTTTTCTAGTCTGTCTGATTAATGCTTGTGTTAAGAAATAAATCAGACGTTACTCAACAGTTTCATCAAGGACTTTTTTACTCTTACTCAAGTAATTATTTGGATGACTACTTTTACTTTAGTCATATTATTGTGAAGTACACACCCAGGATTTATGAGTACAGCCATTCCTCTTGATATTGGTGATAACTCATAATAGCTACATAGACAATACTGCTAGAGTAGGTACTAGTACTGAGCATTTGAAAAACTAAATTACAACATAGCTTCACTCCAGATGTAGTGTAGAAATGAAGTGACCAGTATTACAGAGTGTAGCTTATGGTTGGTTTATGGCTTCCCTAAAAAATATTGTATTTTATTGTTATTTGGACGTGGGTTAATAGGAAATACATGTATTTTCAGAAAACATTAACGTTTGGTTAAACAACCTTGAACAGAGTGTAATTTAACATATCTTTGTTTTATTTGAGATAAATTGTAGAATTTTAAAATAAATCCATCAGGAAGACGTTGTTTAGGGAACACACACACACACACACACACACACACACAGACAGCTGGCTGACACAGACCTAGCTAAGCTAGGCTAACGTTAACTAATGTCCGCTAGCAAACAAACAGGCTTAGCTATAGCCAGTCTAAACTCTTTAAAAACCGAACAAAAACCCACCCAAAATGATGGCTCAATATCCCCACCTGGACTGTGTTTCACTTTCCCTCCAATATCATCATCAACATA
This sequence comes from Etheostoma perlongum, assembly GCA_026937815.1. Taxonomy (NCBI): domain Eukaryota; kingdom Metazoa; phylum Chordata; class Actinopteri; order Perciformes; family Percidae; genus Etheostoma; species Etheostoma perlongum. The sequence goes on from CM049377.1 coordinate 7,019,012, forward strand.
ATAAAGACACCTGGACTCGGTCGAGACCAAAAGCCATATTTGGCAAGACCAGTGGCCGAGTCAGAGACAAGTCCGAGTCCATAGAAAAATGGTCTTGAGTCCGGACTCGAGTCCAGCCTTGATATATACACACACATACATACATACATACATACATACATACATACATACGTACATACATACATACATACATACACACACACACACACACACACACACACACACAGAGGTGGGTAGTAACGAGTTACATTTACTTGAGTAAGTTTTTGAAAAAATTGTACTTCTAGGAGTAGTTTTAAATCACTATACTTTTACTTGAGTAGATTAGTGAAGAAGAAACCATACTCTTACTCCGCTACATTATGCTACAATGAGCTCGTTACTTTTCTTTTTACCTCTGTGGTATTCTAAGCGTCATTTTTTTCCCCCGCGTACGCCTCATTTTAATGTTTTATTTTGACAGAGAGAGAGAGACTTCCGCTAAAGGCTCTACCACGTGACTGTGTTTCACCAATCAAACGGCATTGTGCAGTCTCGTCACGCGACCATACTCAATCTCAGCGGCGGGGGCGGGACGTGTTAGCTTGACAGTTGTAGCATAACAAATGTTAGAATCAACCGTCGGCAATGCAGACACAGACAAGGAGGAACACCCCCGGCCTCATAGTGAAAGCATGTTTACCTTTTAATAAAAGCGCGAAACAGCAGCTACATTATGCGGCGCCTTCTGTGTCGACCAAAACAAACGGACATTTCAGCATTCAAAAACTCAACATCTAACTTGAGAAAACATGTAGCAGTTATTTTAGTTTTTGCTGTGGATAGGCGAATGTTTGTCTTTTACACGTTTTGAACATTTCATATATATATATATATATATATATATATATATATATATATATATATATATATATATATATATATATAAAAATTAGTATCCATCAAAATTTGATGTTTAAGTCTCTTCACTTAAATGTAAATGTGCTGTATTTATATAGCGCTTTTCTAGTCTTAACGACTACTCAAAGCGCTTTTACATCATACAGGATACATTACAAGGTGCCACCTGCTTATCAGATAAACACTCACACAAATTCACACTCTGATGCGCAGCATCGGGGGTAACTCGGGGTTCAGTATCTTGCCCAAGGACACTTCAACATTGGACTGCAGGGCCAGGTTGGATGAACTATAATTTGCCTAAAGATGATTATTTTGTATTTTTCTAGTCTGTCTGATTAATGCTTGTGTTAAGAAATAAATCAGACGTTACTCAACAGTTTCATCAAGGACTTTTTTACTCTTACTCAAGTAATTATTTGGATGACTACTTTTACTTTAGTCATATTATTGTGAAGTAACAGTACTTTTACTTGAGTACAATTTTTGGCTACTCTACCCACCTCTGTACATACATACATACATACATACATACATACATACAATTAAAAGAATGGTATTTTCTTTTATATTTCAAAAACAAGTGGCTGCCCCAAGAGTTAAGCGTGGATAGAAAGGTTAAGATGTTGAAATATTGCTGTAGTTGCAGGATGTTGTAAGCAAACACTTGAGCTTGGTTTGTACTCAAATATTTACACGGACCATGTTATTTTCTCGCTTCAAACAACCAAAGCACACAAGTATGTCTCTTTTTGAGGGTGAATACAGGTCAACTATTTTCTACCAGAGAAACTAAGCGCTTCATTTATTATCTTGGGCCAGAGGCGCTAAATAATAAATATATGCACGGTGGGGATTTCTAAAATCCAGAAATTGATCTTTTAATATATGCATTTTTTTTATTGTATTGTTTTATATTGTAAGTAGAGCCCGATTGATAAAGGATTTTTAAGGCTGATACCGATAATATTTGGTTATTTCAAAATACGATATTCTGATATATACTGTATTTAAAAAAAAAAGAAATACAGAAATGCGTAACAAAACAAACAGATTTCCCTAACATTAGATATTCGAGTTCTCACTAAAATAATATGATAATTGATTTGACTGTCACAACAGGACAAAGGAACATCAAAATATTTTAAAGTTCTGATGAATAAAATGTATAAAAAGCTTGTATCTTAAAAAGTTCTTTGAACAAAAACAACAAAACAGGGACGTTGTAGAGCGTCCTCTGGTGGACAAACTACGCAACGCCAACTCTCATAACATGGTTGACCGTCCGTTTTTATTTTTTCAAATATTCATTTATCAGAATCATTTATTTGTCATTATAAATTATTCTGATAAATAATTATTTTATTTAATTATTTTTAATAAATTGGCCATTATAGTGCTGATAACGATAGTTCGGGAAATGCCTAATGGCGGCCGATAATATTGCATCGCGACCTTGTGAAATGGAATTCAATCAGTTTGGGAAATCATTGGCGACACCCAGCCAGGGATGTCAGTAAGGGGAGAGTGGACTGGTTGGATTTAAGATAGCACTTGGACTTTGGTACGTGGAACCACAACACAAACACATGAATGCATCCACCCTCACACACCCAGTAAGTCCGTCTTAGGCCCACACACACACACACACACACACACACACACACACACACACACACACACACACACACACACACACACACACACACACACACACACACACACACACACACACACACACACACACACACACACACACACACACACACACACACACACTAAATCCATAACTTCAGCCCAGTTATCAAATTCTACCCCACTACAGGAAACCGATTCAGAGTGGAAACGTGAATTTTTTGCAAACAGCGTGTGGCTTCGTGTGTCTGTGTGTACAGGAAAACACCAACATGTTGAAGTTCAGAGTCCGCAGACTATAATAAGCCTCTCCAGCTTAATGACTCAGCGAGAGACCGACACCGCTGAGTGACTGGATTGGCGCCAATCAACACAAGATTGTTGTGACATTTCCAACTAGCCATTATCTGCAATTGGCCGTAATTCGGTGGTGCTGCTGATGACTTATTTGAGCCCTCGCCACAACTAACAGACGGCGTGGCTCATCTCCTCCCAGATGGGGCGGAGGGCTTTGCTTCCCCTCCTAATTCTCTCTCTCTCTCTCTCTCTCTAACGGCCTGTAGCCTGCGACAGAGAATGTCAAATGCCTTCTCCTCCTCCTCATTACAGAGTTTCCCGAGGCTCCCTTTTCCACCAAAAGACATTTATTTCTCATGCACTTCCAGAGCGTTAAACTCTGTTGCTACATACCAAAAACAAAAGGAAAACATCCCTGTCTTGGAGCAGTAACTCAGATTGACTCTCCTAGTTTTGTTTATGAGCGATTCACAGGTGCAGTTCATTCATCAGAAATCAAGTACAGCAACTGACAATGCTATTACAAAAGAAAATGGCCTTTGATTCCAGAGGATTGGCAAGGAAGGCTCAAAATAGACTAGGCAAAGCATCTTGAGGCAGGGTTAATATATAAAAAAAAATGAGAGAACACTGGATGTGAAGCAGATCAAAGAGATGCAGAAAGAATAAAACACTCTCAAGCTTGACGACTATTCGCAAACAGAAAAATGGCAGAAAGCAGAGAGTTTTAGGATTGTATGGTTTGACAGAATATTACTTCATACTGCAGCAAGAGTGCATGTGTGTGCATGTGTGTGCATGTGTCAACTGACACGCTTAGACCTTGGTCCGCAAAATTGGTGGTGGTCTGAGTGTGACAGGATTCAGTTTACCTGTCTTCAGGTGAGCAGGGGTTAAAGCAGATGTGTCATTTCAAACCCTGCACTATAAATCTTTAAAGTCAGAAAGAGAATATACCATATCCACATTCCCAGGGCTTGGATGTTGGCAGGTGTAACTGATACTGTTTGGTAGTTAGGCACCGTGACCCGATACTTCCATCCTCTATACGGTTGTCAGTTACTGTGGTTGTCAAGGACAGCAACAGATGGAATGCACTAGATTACCTCCACCTGCAATCTGTTAGAGTTGCACAGCGGCTTACATGCAATGATAAATGTCACAATTCTTCAATCTGGAAAAACCAGATGGAAATACAATGCTGCTTAGAAACGCCCCCGAAACCTACAAACAAGTGTGGCTAGTTTTACATCCATGGCCAATAGGCAGGCCTCCCTCTGGAGACAAAAGGGGAGGCACTGATGAGTTGACAAGTTAAACTGATGAACCCCGGGAGCCAAAGGATGTCCTTAATGGTGAAGTTGCTCTGTGTTGTTGCTACCAACTCGGGGGGGTTCTTTTAGATGTTTAGATCATCCAAAACCACAGCCACACTTGACTGTGGGACATTCAGCCGGTAGAGCTGGTAGATGTTTATTTTGATTTTCATTGGCCCTTCCCATCAGCGGACCGTCTGTTTTTCTTTGAGGAGAGCACTATAAGCCACAAAGACCAAGAGTATAAAGGCTGCTCTACTTTAGCCAGTCTCCCACATAAACCATCCATAGATGAGCAAGAGGAAAACAGAAGGACAAAAGAGATAAAAAGAGAAAAGAGGGAGGAGGGAAGTGCGGGGCCACTTATGTGCCCTGCCACCCTGCATCACCAAGCAGCCAATGATGGATGAATGGGAGCACATCCCAATAATAGAACTGAGTTGGGCACCAAACATCAGCTGAGTAACAGCAGGAAGGGAAGGGGGAAGCATGAGGGACCATGTGTGCTTCTACAGTATGTATCGGGATTGTTTTTGATTTTTTGGTTCTTGTTGTTTAACCAATTGTTTTCCCCAGAATCAATGATTTTTAATGATTTATTTTTGTCCAGTGATTTCCAGCAAAACAGAGCAGAAAATCCATGTTATGTTCTTCTTTACAAATTAAATAAATGTCTGACTGACATTAGGGCTGTAACGATACATCCTGCAAATACCCGTATGTCTCTCACAGTAACTTGAAATTGAATTGTGAGAACTGATTTTGAATTGTGAAAATTGAATGTGAAGATATATCAAGAGTTGAATTTTCATTGATGATCATAATTCATTAGATTCCAAGTCCAAACGAATAAATTCAGTTCAGATCAGATTCAGTTTTTCAACGCAATGATTCAAATTAAACAATACAATTTCAAATTATGTGATTCAAATTCAATGCAATTATTCAAGTTTAGCAATTCAAATTCAAATATAAATGATTCAAATTCAGTTTCTATTGGCACATATTTCAGCCTATAACATAAGATTACGACATCGTTCAACACACTCCGTTATTTTTAGTATTATTGTTTTGACCACGGTTAACAACTCTGGGCTAACCCACAAATTCATCAGTAACGTTAACTGTATAGATAGACGACTAATCTAATGGTAATTTACCAGACAAAACAGGGATAAGGCACCAAAAAGACTAATAGTAATTTAAAAGATGTGGTAGCCTTGGATCTGGACGGGAAGGATAACTCTGGGAGTTGGAAGGGGTGTGTGCGATTCTGCCTTCTCCCACCGAGGCACAGGTTTGTGGAGGTGAGTATCACGATTTCGGCTTTATTTTGCATATCGTTACAGCCCTACTCATGATATACTGTCTTTAGAAGTGTGTAATTCAACGTTTGTTTTTGTTAAAGGAAAAGAAAATCCCAATACTCAATACTATCGAATTGCAATAAATGAAATACAAATCAAATCAGCACCTGTGTATCGTGGAAGAACCGAATCGTCGCAGCCCTACTTCTATGCATGTGTACTGTATGTAAAAGTGTGTACTGTATGTAAAAGTGTGGCTTCATTTGTCAAACTGCTCAGCAGCAAACCCACGGGGCCAAATGTGTTTCTTTATTCCAAGGCCTGAGGATTAAAGTGAAAACAGCATGTGAACAACCATTTGTAACTCAACCCTTTAACATCTTGCTCCGTCCACACCAGAGTCAAACAGAGGCCTTTTTATGACTCTGATATGATCTGATATTCACGCAAAGTTGAGATCACGCCGTTATTTACTGGAGACGACGCAGGTCACAGATCTGCATATGGTAGAGGCGCCGCTCGCTGTAGCAAGGAGATAAAGGCAGACAATAAATCAGGGTAAACAAACAGATGGCTGGAACAAACAGAACCGAGAGAACAGAAGGGTTGAGATGGAAGACAAGACACAGGTATCAGGGACTTGCAGCGGCTGACGCTCACGCTGTTCCAACCCTCATCTGCATACACCAGTTAGGGACTACACTGATGGTTTTCCATGTTTTAGATCATTGATTATTAACAAGTCGCATATATTTAAAATGTCTGCCTGCTGTTTTGCAAAAACACAGCCTATTGTACATTTGCAGGATTAATCATTTAGAGAACATGAAGCTGTATAGCAGCAATCATTCCATCACCTTTACTACCGAATATTCTTTTAATGGGTTGTCATTGTGTGCAAGAGAGTTGAGAGAAAAGCAGCCTATTTAATGCAAAATAAAAAACAAATTGACACCAACATTTTTCTAGGACATGGATCATTGTTGCATTTTAAAATTTGGGATTTTCTGACGACATATTGTAGCTTGTAAATGCACGGTTTGCTTTGTTTAGTTACTTTGTTTTTGGGTAGCTTACTTTAAAATCCAAGATGTTGGCAGGTCAAAAATATATGAAATGAATTCAACCCAATGACAACCTGCAATGCTGAAAAAATACATTCTACTGCCGCAAAAATGCACCCATGATCGATCTATCATTGCTTCAGGCTAGGAGAATGATTGCACTGAGGTGGAAAAGTATGGACGGCCCTACACCTGGAATGTGGTTACGAGAAATGGCATCATGCTTGGCACTGTAGAAATGAACTTATGTTGCCACGGGAAACTAAATAAGTTCACAGTGACATGGAGCACTTTTATCCAGTTCCTGGAAAGTGACCAGACCGAAATTAATGATTACATTTGAATGACGGTGCTTATGGAAGCTGCCATGTCTCTTAGAAAATAAACAGGATCACCACTGATTTTGTTTTATACATTTTCATTTTTTTATGTTTATGCTGTTAAGGGTGGTGGGAGGAGGGATGTTCATAACATTACTGACCCTGTGACTGTATATTTTCTATGTGTAAAACAATAAATATCTTGTTATAAATGCAATAACAATTATTGTTCCCACCCCTATTATTTCGGCAGGGAGAGAGAAAGTGATGCTAGAGGGTCACACAATGCCATAACATTTGTATTGCGAGCATTCCTGTTTGATTTTCATTTCTGACATTTCCCAGGGTTCCCCCCCAGTGCGGCCCACCATGTTTATTAAACTAGTTACACTGGGGCGGCTCGATCTCCAGATAGCTTCCAGCACTGACTTAATGTAGGTCCTTATGTATTCTGTTTTATTGCTATTTAGAAATTCTCGATTTTGCGATTCCATATGTCAGAGAAACTATTGGGCCCTACATTAATGCTGTCATCAGTCTGTGACTGGCCCCAGTCGGGCCCTCGTCAAAAAAAAGAGACACTTGCCACTGGGCTCCACAACTCTTCTGGGGGAAACCCTGACTTCCATTCTTGCAAACATTGTTACCGCGCCCGGATATCCATCTGCTTCAGCTCTCTGTGTGTTGCCATTTTCAAAATGCCTTTGGTACAGGAAACAACAACAAACTTCAAGCTAGCAAGCTACACGCTGAAAATGGCGAGTTTAGAAGAAAATTTGGATCATGCAATAAGGCCGGCCTGCTTGGATCCTTCAGGGAATGATTGTAAAGATTCACACAGAATATGTTTAGGGTATTTCCTCTCTAACTGGGAGGTTTTGGGACTGATTGGTGGGACTGCTGTGGAGGAAGTACACACAGAGATACACTGGTAACAGATAATGAGGTTTAACCATCTATCAGCTGATTTAAATAGCTCACTGTATTGTGTGAACAGTTAACTTGATTTAATATTGTATGTGGCGTTTTCTTTAGCGGAGTGCAAATGTTCCACCAAAACAAGTTAATTCCAAAGACTATTTAGCAGAGGCACCGTCGCTGTGTCCGGTGCTTACCCCACCGAAGACAATTGGGATTGGTTTAAAGAAATGCAAACAACCCAGAGCGTTTTTTTTCTTCTCATATCTCAGAATGTATGCGTGGTGTAGCCAGACCTTAATCTGAAGCGTTGTGGAGGCAGGTCTGGCAATGTGAGACTAGAAGAAGAATGAATAATAGTATGATGAACCAACAATGCTGATGCTAGTGACCAGATAAAAGTAGGCATTAGATATCAAAGCTGAAATCTTTGATGGGGAAACAGATAAAAACAGAATCATCAAATGCCATTGTCCTACGAAAAGATCACAACATGCTCATTATACAACATATTTCATGGCACAAATAACCTCAAAGAGACAGACAGTCTAGCGGATTATGCTGTGGAATAATTTAGCATAAGACAGTACAGATGATTTCCTGCCACATTTGAATATCACAGACACCGGTAATATTTGCAAAGCACGCACAGAGCCCAGCGTCAGCATCACACACACACACACACACACACACACACCACTGTGATCCTCACAGCCCTGAAAAATAAACCCATCTGCATGTTTCATGACAAGAGGATCTATTTCTTCTCACATATGTCCAGTCTGGAGCCGGCTTGCATTAACCCACTATGAGGGGTCATGCAGATCAACGGGCGGGTGAGGGGCTGTCAGTAAGAATCCCAACTTTATCCATCATTTGTGCATGTGTGTTTATGTGCATGTGCCCTTGCCTAGGGCTGGGTACCAAATTGCCGCCTTAGTATACAGTATCGAAAAATGCCTTGTCATTCAATACCAAATTTCAATACCTGAGGAGTAAGTCTCAATAGCATCAGTGAGCCAATAATCATGCAGCAAGCTTCTACAAAGAGTGAATAATGCTGCTAATTGGTTGTGTAACATTACACGTCGTAGAGGAATGCAGGAAAAACACATTACGCACAGAGAAAGGGCTCACGTAGTAAAATAAATACTAGATTAAATAATGAATTTTGCCATAATGCTGCAATTTCTTCTTTGTTAAAGGTCCCATGACATGGTGCTCTTTGGATGCTTTTATATAAACCTTAGTGGTCCCCTAATACTGTATCTGAAGTCTCTTTTATATAGGCCTTAGTGGTCCCCTAATACTGTATCTGAAGTCTCTTTATATAGACCTTAGTGGTCCCCTAATACTGTATCTGAAGTCTCTTTTATATAGGCCTTAGTGGTCCCCTAATACTGTATCTGAAGTCTCTTTATATAGACCTTAGTGGTCCCCTAATACTGTATCTGAAGTCTCTTTTATATAGACCTTAGTGGTCCCCTAATACTGTATCTGAAGTCTCTTTTATATTGACCTTAATGGTCCCCTAATACTGTATCTGAAGTCTCTTTTATATAGGCCTTAGTGGTCCCCTAATACTGTATCTGAAGTCTCTTTTACATAGACCTTAGTGGTCCCCTAATACTGTATTTGCCATTTCTGAGTGTGTATTTCTTTTTTTTTGGGGGGAGATAGCAGGATACCAAGAGCTGGGTTTATACCTATCACCATTTATATCCACTGGGGGACCATAGGCAGGCTGGGGGAATGCATATTAATATTAAAAAACCTCATAAAGTGACATTTACATGCCATGGGATCTTTAAAATGGATTTTATAAAGTGGTATCAAAAAAGTATACTGGTATTGCACGGTATTGGTATCAGAACCAGTATCGAAAATCTTTGAACAATACCCAGCCCTACCCGTTCACGCGCCAGCGTCTGCATGTGCGTTTACTTCTCAACCTAGCTGTGGCACAAGTCAACACAAGTGTTGAAGCAGTGTGGGGGAGGGCGGGGGGGCAGCTCTACTTTGCCAGCTCCTAAGAACCCCCCTGACACACAGGGTCTTAGGCAGCCTGGGCACACATGCAGCAAAGACTGTCCCACAACAGCTCTGCTAAGCCCTGGACCAGTCAAGAGGATGTCTGATATCATGAAAGCTAGGCGGACATGCCCATTGGCCTTTTGCTGGAAAAGCTCAAGGCAACTCCTTTTTCAAAAGCCAAGTATTCAGACCTTTCAAGTCAACAGATTTGAGCCAATTCTTTTTCACTGTTTTCTTCAGCCAAGGCGAGCCATTTTGCCCAGTTTGCAACTCTAAGAAAGTGATTCATCAATCAGCTCTATAGTCCATGGTGTAAAAGACACTTGAGTTGAATCCCAATGGCTTGTTGACATCAGGTCATTCAGGACAGTTTATGATGTTTCAACATTTTTTACACATGAGAAGGAGAAAACAGGTTGCACATCTACAGTACGGTAACACCAGTTGGACCACATTCCTCCTCGCTGAATGAGTCAGTTCTTCCAATGAGTAAAACCACTGTGAGAGTGAGTTTTCTAGGGGAGAGGTTTCAGTGTGAGCGCTTGACTGGAATCATGAGTGATTAGGAGATTTCCAGACCATGAAACCACTTTTCATTCACATGATATGTGAATTACGGAGTATGGTCTAGACCTACTCTATCTGTAAAGTGTCTTGAGATAACCCTTGTTATGAATTGATACTATAAATAAAATGTAATGAATGAATTGAATGAATGAGATATGAGGAATGACTGGCATACAAATTCTGCTTGAAAAGGTAGTCAAAATGAGCCAGGCTCCTCCAACAGACAACGGCATGGAGCACACCAAACGGTGATTACACTTGAGGCTGGGGCTGAACTTCCAACACTTTCTAGGCACCTTGCCTCCTTATTAACGAGCATCAAAAAATGCCTTGTCATTCAATTCAATTTAAATACCTAAGGAGTAAATCTCATCAGCGTCAGTAAGCCAATAAGCCTTCTGCATGCTTGTACCAAGATCTAATGATGCTGCTGATTGGCTGTCTAACGTAACACGCCGTAGAGGCATGCAGGAAAACTCTACAGGGCTCACGTGTGTGTGGTTTTGTTTTGAGAGGATTGACTAAAGGTGTAAAAGAACTGAAAAATAAAAATAAAAGATTTGTACCATGTGTATTGTCATTTCTTTTTGTTAAAATGGATTTTGTAAAACTGGTATCAAAGTCACGGTATTAATATCAGCACCGATATGGAAATTAATTAAACGCCCTACTTGTGGCATTGATCCTCTTCAGTACCACCCTAATTGCTCAAATGTGGGTACTTTAGGAATTTAAGCATGGTCTAGTGTTGTGCCTGTCATTAAAAGGGCAACAATATAACCTGAAGGCCTGAGAGGCCTATTTTTTTTTTATTTCAAAGATTCTTTTTTGGGGGCTTTTCTCTTTATGAATGACAGTGGATAGACAAGAAAGTGGGAGAGAGATGGGGGGATGACCTGCAGAAAAGGGCCGCAGGTCAGATCCGAACCCTGGGCGCTGCAGGACCCAGCCAACATGGGGCGAACGCTCTTACTGGGTGAGCTAGAGGCCGCCCCAGCAACGGTCTTCTTGTAGTAGAACTTTTCTTCACAATCCCCTCACAGAGAGAGGGGACATGGAAACAATGCAAAACGTCTGCCGGACCTAGCACCTGTTGGTAACAATAACAACAACTGGTGGAACTTGATAGCCGCTCTCATCGTGCTCAATAAAACCAAAATAACTGCATTCCACGCATGATCACCATTCCCAGATAAACACTCAAGCAACAATGGTGCACACATCAACAAACGGACTGGATGTAGGACTAAACAAATTGTTTTATTTTTAAAGAACCCTGAAAAAATGACAGACAACAGCGGGTGGCGCCAAAACCGATAACAAGCACACATCAGAAAACAGTGAAGCTATCTGCACGCAGCTGAAGGTTATAACTGCGATAGTTTCAATACTGTATCGATACGCAGACTCCGAGTATGGATCTTTTATTATATATGTGTTGGTCAGTTTGTCTGCTTGACAATCCCATTTTGCAGCAATAAAATATGAACAAACAGGGAAATGTATCTTTTTAGCAGATGTGTCTAAAGTATTCACACTCATTACTCAGTTAGAAGTATCGATACTAGGGTATAAAAAGACTTCTGTAGATGTTGAAGTATCAACTCAAGCTTATTACTCAAGTGTACAAGTACTGGTTTCAAAACTACTTAAGTATTATAAAAATGTAATGTAAATGTAATGTAAGGAAAAAATAATATCACTATGCTTTTTTCAAATTAGTCTATACAGCGAGTTTTGGAATCAATTAGCTCGTGGTACTTGGGTACGCAGGGCTTGCAGCGCATTTGAAAGGAGTTTTTGCATCCAACCATTTAAAAACATTCTTCCAGGTACGGACAGGGATGTAGAAGGATTGGCTGGTCTTCCATGCTACCAACCTCCTGGTCCAGGTATGGCCAGGGATGTAGAAGGGTTGGCTGGGCTTCCTGGCTACCAGCCTCCTGGTCCAGGTATGGCCAGGGATGTAGAAGGGTTGGCTGGTCTTCCTGGCTACCAACCTCTTCGCTAGTACTTGGTTGGGACATTCCGCTCGAGTTCTCTTGAGTCTCTGCTACGGACATCTTCGTACTAGGCTACATACGTCTGCTATTTCCTTGCTGCAGTGCAACGTGATTTGTGTCATATGCAAGTGCGATGGATCGTGTGCAAATCAATTGGTGTGTTGAAATGGTATATGTTAATACTTCTCATCCAATCACAATCAAAGTCACTCTATCCGGATGGCGTGATTTATCTGGATAGGTTTTTTTAACGATGGCAAGCCGGAATGAAAACAAGCCGAATTGATGTAAGAATAACGAGGCTGTTTTTGAAATGTAAGGAGTAGAGCGTACCAATTACTGCATTCAAATGTAAGGAGTAGAAGTAAAAAGTCTGCTGTAAAATAATTACTCCAGTAAAGTGTAGACATACCCAACATTTCTACTTAAGTAAGGTAACAAAGTATTTGTACTTCGTTACTTGACACCTCTGCTTTTTAGATAAAACAGATGTTGACATAGTTTCCTTTAGGGGACATAATTTGAAATTGGGAAAAATCTAAAGTTGGAAAAAAGGTAATACATTGCAATATATCAAAGAATATTGCAATGTTTTCAAATTGCAACTATATTGTATCGCGACATAAGCATCGTGATGATCTCGTATCGTGAGGACTCTTGTGATTCCCACCCCTCGTTATCACGGGGACAGTACATATGAATATATTCTGAAGGACTGCAGAGCTTATTCGTGCACTCCTTTGAACCCCAGGGGGCGTTAGGGTCAGAAGGAGATGGAAACATTGGTGAAATGTAACTAAGTACATTTACTCAAGTACTTCAGTCCAAATTTGAGGTACTTGTACTTTGCTCCAGTCTTTCCTTTAATGCCGACTTCTCCTTTTTACTCCACTACATTAATCTGACAGCTTTAGTTACTTTACAAATTAAGATTTTTGCAGACAAAACGCATGTAGTTTTTGAAATATGATGTTTTATTATAAATTAAACTAGCCAACAATAAAACGGCCTATAACTCCACTTGAAATGATGAGACCATTTAACACTTGAGTGACAGTTTGGATTGTTTCCAGTTTCTAAAATGTGAGGGGTTTTCTGCATTGAATACTTTTGCTTTTAATACATACATTTTAGTACATTTTCCTGATGATACTTACATACTTTTACTTCAATAACATTTTCAAATAAGGACTTTTACTTATAACAGTATTTTTACAGTATTAGTAATTTTACTAAAGTAAAGGATCTGAATACTTCTTCCACCGCTGGATTTGAAATATACATGAAGTGCTGCCCTAAATGAATACGACATAACCTGTTTATCACCTGTAAAGCGGGTGAACATACTCTACAAACCAGGACAGACAGAAAACCCAGAGAAGACAGAACAGTGTTTTTCTTCACAGATTCTCTTCAAAGGCTGCATTTGTTTGTCCAGTAGCAACACATCATATCTGAAAGCTGTTCAAACATTCTGCTGCAGTATGTCAAGCTTGAGTTGAGTGACTGATACCAGTGGATACTCCGAAGATTGCATCACTGCAACGTCAGGATTGCAAAGAGACACGTCCTACTGCTTACTTCAAAACGGTGAGTAATGTGCATGTGATCTCTTGAGTCAATTTGCTCCAAGAGCTGGCGACTGGTGCCAAAGCCTCGCAAGTATATGTGTTTAGGCCATTAAAAAAACAAAACAAAAAAAACAAGCCAACCACCGGACAACCAAAACACACACTCACAAGTGCAGAGGGTGCACAACTCCTTGTCTCATTTTATGGGCGGAGAGATTTAGCAATTTTTGTCCTGGGATTGGCTTATTAGCAGAAAAATAAGCAAACGACATCAGGAGCAGAATACTGAGAAGGCGGGCTGTCAAAACAGATAAAATCACCAGTAACTGTGTGCTCACTAGCACCCGCCGCAGAGGCAAAACATCGTAAAGATGACTCCTGTGAGTCAAACGCAACGTAAGCGAGACGTCGTCCTCCTGGAGTCCCTCAACTTTTCGCTGGGTACACACAGCTGCTCCGGACGTCTGAACAGGGATGAGATTGGACCCGATCAATAACCTGTTAGAGAAGCTAACAGACACCATGAATTTCAATGAGGACACTCAGGGAACCTCATCTCCACAGAGCATGACATCCCACCACAGAGGGAGCACAGAGGGAGGACAGAGGACAACCAATGCATTAATAAACACTGGGAGAAAATGGCTCCCATGTCAACATCAAGACAAATGTTTACTCAGAGGAGAGCTGCAAAGATGAATTAATTAAAAGATTAGTTGTCAACTCTGAAATCAATCGCCACCTATTTATAATAATCAGTCTCCTGATTCCAGCTCCTTAAATGTGAATAGTTTCTAGTTTGTTTTCTCCTCAGTGACAGCAAACTGAATATCTTTGAGTTGTGGACAAAACAAGACATTTGAATACGTTGTCTTGGGCTATGATTGACATTTTCCCCCCATTTTATGTCATTCTATAGACCAAACAACTAATAATTAACGTTAATAATCATTGGTTGCAGCCCTACTTCAGAGTGACCTTGTGTCACTCCTAGCTGCCATTTGTCTAGATGGGATTTCATTGGTTTGTCTGTCCATATCTAAACAGCCTGAAACAACCCTGCTTACTGTATGTCCAGTCAAACTAATGACGCAAGCTCAATTTAGCCAGTGATAACATCTTCAGCTTAGCCTGAACATCAATAGTAGAATGTTTTATTTGACTTTTTATTCTACAAAAGGACAGAGGAAGACATTTGAAAGAAGGAATGAGGTCAGACATGAACTACTCTCACTCCCCTCATCGCTCATGCAGAGGTTTGGCAGAAACAACAGCAGTGCTGCAGCCCAGAAAGCAGAAGGGGCCACAACAGCAGCTGGCTGAGTATGCTTACCGTGAAGCTGCATTGGTATGAGATGGTGTCATGGGCACAAGCAGAGTGGGCCGGAATCGATTCTTTGAGGTGGAGTACCACGACTAAACAGCTGAGTGGGCAGCCCTTGCAAAATGAGTATTGACGAAGGCCCATCGCCGCAGGCACAGGGCCAAGTAGGAAGTACTACAGCCAACCAGGAGATTGAACTCTGAGATTGAGTCCTCTCGGCTGATTTATCACCCAGTGTGTAAAGAAAGATCCCAACAGAGGAAGTGCAAATTACATGACAGGCACTTTGTCTTAGTCCTTTCATTACCCTCTACATACTCTACATACTCTTTCAGTGTCACAGAAAAGAGATACAATAAGGAATATGAGCAAAATAACAGAAAAGGTAGTATGTCGGAATTCAAAAGTAGGGCAATAGGTTTAGAAATCTAATTTCTGGTTTCAAATTAATCATTTAAATGATCCAATATTGATTCGTAAAATCCTGAGATTTATCTTTGAAAGAGGCTCTGTTTTAAAGCTGGAGTGAACATATTGATATCATATATGGCAGCACGGTGGCTCAGTGGTTAGCACTTCTGCCTCATAGCAAGTTGCCACTGCAGAGTCCGATCCCCGGTCCAGGCAGGGCCTGGATGTGTGGAGTTTGCATGTTCTCCCGTGTTTGTGTGGGTTTCCTCCGGTTGCTACGGTTTCCTCCCACCATAGAGACATGCATGTTAGTTGAAAATTAGCCGACTGGCTAACACTGGCGAATTTACAGAAATGTTGATTAATGTGCATTGTCCTAATCAAATGAATCAATCATAAAACTGGACGATCTAAGGAATCCATGTCATGATAAATAACTCTGCAAAGTTAGGCTTAACTGTGGCCCTTTTCACAGATGTATTGGTTAGGGTATCACTTTATTGTGTTGATTGCTGTAGTGTATTATAAAAAGTACATTAATGTAACTGTTTTGGAGGTCCAAATGTCCCTATTCATATTTTAATAATGCACGAGGTTAGAGGGTTGCTTGTACATTTTGACATCATTAGTTCTCTGAGAATCGCTTTCATATACAAGCAAAATTGGTATGGTAACTGAAATATCTTTGATCCAATGGATATTAAAATGACTCAAATTAAACAGAAATCAAATCAAATCGGGACCTTGTGAACCGAAACTGAATTGATTCAGGAAATCAGTGCTACCCAGCTCTGTCCAAAAGTATGGCCAAGGCTGTCCTCCTCAGTAATTGTGTTTGGCCTCAAACCGGAAGTGGAAACTGATTCAGATGTGCCTTAATTTTGCATTATCATGCATGCATGCACACACACATATGCAGAAAGCTTACACAGACTGGTTACTTGCAGACATGATTGGAAATACTGACTGTTGCGGCATGTCTAGAATAGTAAATGTTGGCCTAATGAAGAGGGGGTAGAATCATTTCAGACAGTCACAACAGGAGAGAGAGAATCAATACTATTATCATGATTATTGGGACCATAATCATTTTCAGCTCTGAGATTATTAATGCTCTTTCTCGCCTTCTTTGTCCTCCCCAATCCTGTTTCTTCTCCTATTCTTGCTCCTTTTTACTCTTTTCCTTCCCTCCTATCTGCACTCCGCCCTCTTTAACCCCATTTTCTTCTCTCTAAACCTGTTCATTTCCTTTTTTTTTTCAATCCTCATAGTTTAAATCCAATACATCCTTCAAAAGAGAATCCTTCTCAGGAAGATTTCCAAAGCAGCAATGAGCCAGCTGCCTCCTCTCTGTCCCCGTTATTGCCTCTGCTACAACACCACAGGGATGTTTCATACAGAACCAGCCAGAAACACAGTCCCCAAATAGGCTCTCCGCAGAGGGCAGTGAGTGTGCATCTGGAGGAAACTCTGTTCAATCAACTAGCAGATAACCTGTCTCCTTTGTCCCTCTATGCACATCTGCACCTCGGTATTGATTCATAACAGTCCATTTCTGTCTCGATTTCCTATACTGAACCAAGTTGCAGTCTGCTGCTCACAGCTACACAGAAGGGACAATTTATTAGTTAATCAGATCGTGGACAATCTGTCCTAAAATACAACAGGGTCAGGTGGTGGTGCATTTCTGTTAAAAGCCCATCTTCTTCATGACCACTTATTGTGTGATAGCAGCTCACTCCAGCCCAGCTGCCATTTGTGTCACACCTTATCAGCAGTGACAATGTAAGTGGACAACAAGAGGGGAAACAACCCAGGCAACAGTTACCAAAACAACTGCATCACTATCGCTGTGCCACTGATTTACTTTCTCATACTGTACATGGCATAGTGCAACTACCAGAGCACAGATTCTAGCTTGATACGCAGTAGAGGGATGATCATCAACGTTTTTTGAAGCTTCTTCTTCTTTGGGCCATTTTTTAGCCTTTACAGTGAGGAAAATAAGTATTTGAACACCCTGCTATTTTGCAAGTTCTCCCACTTAGAAATCATGGAGGGGTCTAAAATTGTCATTGTAGGTGCATGTCCACTGTGAGAGACATAATCTAAAAAAAAATCCAGAAATCACAATGTATGATTTTTTTAACTATTTATTTGTATGATACAGCTGCAAATAAGTATTTGAACACCTGAGAAAATCAATGTTAATATTTGGTACAGTAGCCTTTGTTTGCAATTCCAGAGGTCAAACGTTTCCTGTAGTTCTTCACCAGGTTTGCACACACTGCAGAAGGGATTTTGGCCCACTCCTCCACACAGATCTTCTCTAGATCAGTCAGGTTTCTGGGCTGTTGCTGAGAAACACAGAGTTGGAGCTCCCTCCAAAGATTCTCTAATGGGTTTAGGTCTGGAGACTGGCTAGGCCATGCCAGAACCTTGATATGAGAGCATTAAAACCTATTTCCTACAGTCTATGTTTAAAACTCACAGAAAAAAGCATTAGTGATGCAGTCGGCTCATAAAATCAAACAAGACGCAAAGTCATAAAAAAGAAAATCTAAGTTACTTAAACATTTAATCGTGAACAGGGTGAATCGCGATTTTATGATGATTGGGTGCAGACCTACCTACTCGCAATATATATTTTTAATTCAACCTGCAAAAAGTTTATTTTGAAAATGAAGGTTTGAAAGCTGGCTGGTGCACAGACTGCCACTACGTTTTACTTTCTCTCCATTTTCTCCTCACTATCTTGTATTAGCAGAAGCAACGTGGCAAAAATGCCTTGTTTGCTTAACGGTGGGGATCAGTGTCCTTTTGCAGCAAGAAGCATAACATTTTGGTACATGGAAACATTAAAACACTGTGAAGATTAGCTTAAACAATATACAGCTTTTCAGTAAAAAAAAAAGAAACAAAAAGGAAAATGGGTGTAAAACTAAAAGGATAAGATCTGCTCTGGTCTCAGTTATGTATATGCACTGTTAAAAAGCTGACCTAATCTTAACTCAAAAAGAACAGCTGCAGGGATGACTCGCTGTTACAGGGAGACCAATTAGGAGTCAAGAAAAGGAAAGGAGGGCAGGAGTCTCTGAGGAAGAGTTTGTGTGAGTGTGTGTGTGTGTGTGTGTGTGTGTGTGTGTGTGTGTGAGTATTCCTAAACTACATTGTCCATTTCCACCAGCAGCAACCTGGAGACACTGGTGCTGACATCGCAGCACGGCCGGTCCGCGAGTAGAAAGAGGCAGTCTTGGTGAATCAGCATGCACTCATCTCCACTGCTTTTACACATGCCTGCCAAGTCACAGTGCCTGCCAGTGAGAGGCACGGCTCATTTGAAAATGCTATCTTTGTTGCTGGCCTGTTCGTTACCGCAATGCGGCTCTATGGACAGTGTCAGCAAGGTAGAACTGAAGAGGGATGTCCATGTCACTAAACATCTGTGGCTGATTTGGACAGCTCTGCCTTTTGCAGTGGTTCCAAAACTGTAAAAATGATGCAGGAAGCATTGGATGAGCAATAATACTGGGCACACCTTCATTCTCCTTCATCCTTCATTTCTTTCCTGCAAGACTGACTTGTCTGTCATGCACAGCAGAAGGAGGAAAGGAACGGAAGACAGGCTAAAACAGAGGTGTATACCGCTGTAAGAGTGGACTAGGCCAGTGGTTCCCAACATTTTGGTCTGATGTAGAGGGTTTTCACACCGGAAGTCGCCATATTGGAGATATTACGCATCACAACAAAGCACAGGCAATGAAGTAGATCCTGATTTTTGCTATTTATTTCTACCGTTTATATAGTTATTACTTCAAGCTGCCTGTTTGAAATCCCTGTATTCAGATAGGTACAGCTGATATTCTTTTAATCAAATCATAATTTATATATTTTTTTTTAATTAGCTGAGCTGCTTTACAAACTTGTATACAGTGCCTTGCGAAAGTATTCGGCCCCCTTGAACTTTTCAACCTTTTGACACATTTCAGGCTTCAAACATAAAGATTTAAAAATTAAAATTTTTTGTGAAGAATCACCAACAAGTGGGACACAATTGTGAAGTGGAACGAAATCTATTGGATATTATAAACGTTTTTAGCAAATAAAAAACTGAAAAGTGGTGCGTGCAAAATTATTCGGCCCCTTTACTTTCAGTGCAGCAAACTCACTCCAGAAGTTCAGCGAGGATCTCTGAATGATCCAATGTGACTGATGGTGATAAATAGTGATGAACTCTGGATGAACTGCAGAGAACTACAGCTGAGGTGGGAGAGTCTGTCCATAGGACAACAATCAGTCGTAGACTGCACAAATATGGCCTTTATGGAAGAGTGGCAAGAAGAAAGCCATTTCTCAAAGATATCCATAAAAAGTCTCGTCTAAAGTTTGCCACAAGCCACCTGGGAGACACACCAAACATGTGGAAGAAGGTGCTCTGGTCAGATGAAACCAAAATCCAACTTTTTGGCCACAATGCAAAACGATATGTTTGGCGTAAAAGGAACACAGCTCATCACCCTCAACACACCATCCCCACTGTCAAACATGGTGGTGGCAGCATCATGGTTTGGGCCTGCTTTTCTTCAGCAGGGACAGGGAAGATGGTTAAAATTGAAGGGAAGATGGATGCAGCCAAATACAGGACCATTCTGGATGAAAACCTGTTGGAGTCTGCAAAAGACCTGAAACTGGGACGGAGATTTATCTTCCAACAAGACAATGATCCCAAACATACAGCAAAATCCACAAAGGAATGGTTCACAAATAAACATATCCAGGTGTTAGAAAGTCAAAGTCCAGACCTGAATCCAATCGAGAATCTGTGGAAAGAGCTGAAAACTGCTGTTCACAAACGCTCTCCATCCAACCTCACTGAGCTCAAGCTGTTTTGCAAGGAAGAATGGGCAAGAATGTCAGTCTCTCGATGTGAAAAACTGATAGAGACATACCCCAAGCGACTTGCAGCTGTAATCGCAGCAAAAGGTGGCTCTACAAAGTATTAACGCAAGGGGGCCCAATAATTTTGCACGCACCACTTTTAATTTTTTTATTAGTTAAAAAGTTTCAAAAATCCAATAGATTTCATTCCACTTCACAATTGTGTCCCACTTGGTGATTCTTCACAAAAAATAAAAACGTTATATCTTTATGTTTGAAGCCTGAAATGTGTCAAAAGGTTGAAAAGTTCAAGGGGGCCGAATACTTTCGCAAGGCACTGTAAGTACCCCCTGGCACTATTAGGCCCTATTTACACGTACCTGGTTAATTTCAAAAACAAAAGTAATTTTCCTTCATTTGTGCCCTTTGTTTACACGCAAACGGAGAATTCGCCTCTGAAAACAAGTCTTTCTAAAAACTTAGGCTAGAGTGGAGATTTTTGAAATCTTTGTTTGCATCTGAATTGAGACAAACGGAGGTTTAGGCAGCCGAGGAAGTGAGGGAGAGAAGAGCGAGGAAGTGATTTGTTGCTGTTGTTGCTATTTTTGGGATTCTGATTGGCTAATGTGGGCTTGAGCTTCTCGTTACACTGCCACCTACAGGTTTGGCAGGCTCTTAATGGCATTGACGGCATATATACACGGGTACGTTTAACCGTACACTTTTGAAAAAATGACAGCAGTGCACAATGTTATTTCTGAAACTGGAGAGGTTGAAATGTCCTTTGTGAAAATAGCCGGCCACGTGTAAACGTAGTCTTAGGAATCACTGGACTAGACGATTGTGAGGCGGTGCAGGGCTGTGAGTTGCAGAAGGAGAGGGCTGCTCCACAGAGGAACGGAGGGATGAAAAGGAGTGTCAGAGGCGTGCTTTGTTATTCACAGCAGCCGCTGCCGTATGAGGGCTTCAGTCCATCCGCTCGCACAGTCGTCCCTCGCCGCAGACGAGCTGGCAGGGCGGAGGGCGGAGAAGTGTGACAGGTTTGGGGAATGAGCCGGGAGAGAGCAGCCAGTGGGAGGGGATGATGGGTGGATGTCACATCAGGTGTACAGCTGTGATGCACGCGCACACACATACACACACACACACAAAATAGGATGCAGCAGAGAGAGGACAGAGAAGGGTGCCAGTAATGTTTTGCACTTGGAATACTGATGGCCTCCATGTTTAGAGCTGCAGGAAGAGTGTGAGGTGATAAGAGGAAGTGGATTCAAGATAATTTTGCAACCAAAGACTTTGTCTAGACTGTTGTCGAACTGTTGCAACAATTAATCAAGTTGTTCTCAACTATTAATTACTATTTTGATACTTGATTAATCAGTTTGAGTCATAAAAGTAAAAGTTCTCCAATTCCAGCTTCCTGATCAACATTTCGCACCATTTTCTGACATTTATTGGACCAATTAATAGAATAACCCACAATGAAAATAATCATTAGTTGCAGCCCTACGCTTGATTGCAGCAAAGTTGTATTTCATTTAGAAATGCTTGACTGTTTTCACGGTCTCTACAACTGTCAAGTACTGTTCATGGATCTTGGTGGGTCTTTTGTGCCCTTGAAAGCATAAAGAGACTCTGGTACCTCACTTATCTGGGTAAAGTGAAGTTTTTTACCTTCTTTGCGAGGCTTATGAATTCTGAGACCAGCCTGCGCTGTAGTCTCAAATATGACAAAGGCAGTGACTGGAACAGAAGTTACATTTTCCGCAGGGAGAATCAGCCAGAGAACCTGAGAGATCCTGACAGCCTCCCCTCAGCTGGTTTAGAGCGGCTTAGTCATAGAGGCAATGACTGCAACGTTGGGGGAACCACATTAACACAGGCGGTGCGCTTGCTGCTCCGCTGCGCTGCTGAGCCAAACGTATGAAGTGTTAACCTCAATATGACAACACCAGTGAGACAAAAAGAAACTGACATTGCCTATTTTGGAGAGAAAAAAAGTAGCAAATTACTACGTGAGGGGTAAAAAATGTAATGTAGCAGAGTCAAAAAAGAAAGAAAAAGTTTGATTCTCATTCTTCAGGATAAAATAAGACCTGCATGCAAAATGCATCGGCAATGGATTCTGAAAGTATGAACATTTTCAATAAATCATTCTGCCTTATAGGTTTCAAACTGAGGCTTTAGAATGCATCGTTGTTTACCATGTAACAAAGTGGGGTTGCAGTGTGAAGAGAACGGCACTGTATTCTATTTATTTACAAGCACTTCTTGGGCAAACTACCTAGGTATCTTAAACGTCTTTTTAACTTCACACTGCACCGGGTCCAAAGAATATTTGGTCCTAAAAGATAATTATCAAGTTAATACGGAGATTGGTAAGACAAGTGGCTCTTCAGTTCTATGCTCCACACAAGTGGAACAATCTGCAGAAGCAAGATTGTCCATTCTAATTCATTTACAGTAAGTTCCTTTTGATTGACATACAGCCACGTGGATGCATGCGTTTTTTTATTTGAATCAATGTTGTCCCTTAATGTCCTGTGTCTGTTTGTTGCATAATTACTGTAACTGTGTGCTTTGATTATTTAATAGCAGTAGTAGTACAGGGTGTTGTCACTCCTCGATGTGAGTTGAGTGCAGATGTGAGTCGTGCATGCTCAGATTTAGACGGTTTACGACAGAACGTGTCCTACTGAAATTTGTGAAATCTATAAACTATATATAACTATATATAACTTTTTGCACAACAATAACAGAAGATGGAAATCATTTCAAAAAACATTTTAGCTATCTATGACTGTTTGATTGCTAACATTAGCGCAAAACGCCATTCAAGTTAGTTGTGTTTGATGCTAACTTGTAGCCAGCAGTGAATGAACTTGGTTAGATCTATTTTGACTCTACTGTCAATTACAGAAGTCTCTCGTTAGCATCTTGTATGCTACTTGTCGCAAAGGGACGCATGTGAGACTCAATTACATACATCGGGGGAGTGACAGCCTCAACAGGCCAAACGGCAACATTAACACAAGTAGAGCTGCAACGATTAGTTGATAAATCTAAACAGTCAAGTGACAGAAAATAATGTTCTAATCGTTTGTCTCTTTTTTATTTATTTTTAAAAAGGAAAATGCAGCAAAAGTTTGAGCACACAGCAAAACTCACACTTTACGCAACTGCTCGGTTCAGCCACATGTAAACCAACACTGAATGCCGCAATTTCAATTTTCGAACATTCTCAGGTGGTTATCAAAAGGCATTATGGGAGACTGTAATTTTTTAAGTTATTTTGGGGGCATTTAGGTCTTTATTGATATAGGAGAGCTGAAGACACAAAAGGGGAGAAAGAGGGGGAATGAATGCAGCAAAGGGCCGAAGGGCAGAGTCGAACCTGCGGCCGCTGCGTCGAGGCATAAACCACTATATATGGGCACCTGCTCTACCAGGTGAGCTAGCCAGGCGCCCGGGAGATTGTAATTTAATCTGAGTAGAAACGCCGTAGAAACAGACAAAGCAGGTTGGAGGGAGAGTAGAAACATTGAGAAGGTTCATTAAAAGACTTCATTGAAAAAGTAACTCCTGGGACGCACCGAACGGCACAGGTTGGCGGTGTATTACGCCGTAAGAGGATCTGTTGATGAAAGCCCAAAAGGTGGAATTAAAAACCCACTGCAATCATCTCTCACTCAATTATTCAAGCTTATTGTTACCTGGATTCCTTATGGCATCATTTGTCCCCGAGATTCTTTTTTTCCTGGTCTCTTTAGTAAAAAATAAATAAAGGACTGCACACTTGAAAAGAATCTATTAGATCCAAAACAATGACTAAAAATGGAATTCTTCATAACTTAGTGTGCATATATCAGGATAAAAGCCCAGGTGAGTGACATCAAGTTTAGTTACCCATAGCTCTCTTTTCTACATGGTAGATAAAACACTGAAAGCAGCTCGTTTTTATCACCTCTCCTTGAGTATTAGGTCTAAGGGGAGTGTGATTTTATTAAAGTACACATTTCTGCAGTTCATTTCTCCCCGGATACTGTAGCAAGATATATATTTATATAAAAAAGTGCTGTGTTCTTGAATACATTCAAATAAAAATGCTGCTCGTACCAAAAAGACTCCAGGGAATCTCATTCATGTTTTGACCAATAAAAATGAATGTTACTAAACATAAAAGTACTGATAAAGTACTATTAACGTTTTCCTTTAGTCGACATCAGCTGCAACTTTAGAAAGAAAAACAGCATCATACTAGGATAACCCATGCCCTACTTTAACGGACACTGGCATTGAGTATGTGTATTAACAATAACGTATTATGTTTCACGTTGAAATGTATAGTCCTGTTACATAAACCATAATGCTCATACTGGCCAGCAATAGAGTGCATGTATCCACCAAAGTTACCTTAACAAATATTGACATTTCATCCATTTTTGTTTTAGTAATTAGAGGATTTTTGTCCGTCTATAACTTAACAAGAACACCATGGTAAACACTTTGACCTGGAAGTGTTTGTCCATCTGTATCTTGCCTTCAGAAATGGGTTCACATACTGTGTTCAGATATAATGGAGTAGCGCTGTGAAATATGGGCCGTTGTGTGAAACAAGGTTGCTCCAGGACCTGACAGCTAAATGGTCCATCCATTTAGCTCCATGAGGCAAAAACAAGCAGACCTAAGTCCGTTTACAGCATTAATCAATGAGCTGCCCACTCACATGTCTCTAAGCTGCAATAGGTATCTGTATCACTACGCCTCTACTCTCAATCGCCCCCTCAAGGTTACTGCCTATTGCCTTGCTCCTCTCTATAGATGGGAGCTGCATACTGAGTGTGTTGGCTGGTCTGGCGCCAGAGGACCACTCCAGGAAAACTTCTGTTTTCTGTCCTGACAGTGCAGCGGAAGTCTCGAGCCCTCTCCGCTGCAGTGAAGGCACATATGTGTGATTTAGAAGTGACATTGGCATTGTAAGTAAAATGACGAAGGAATGTAAAATTCTGAAGAAAGGTTGTGCAATTCTTTTAAAGATTTGTAGATTTACTGAGACAAACTATGTAGTATGCTGGTGATGGAGTCAGGTTGGGCAAAGTGAGAATCAGAGTGAAATATAGAATAATGTAGCAAAGGGAAGAAAATACCAGAGAGGAGCGGGAATGAGAAAATGTGATGATAAGGCATAATCTGCTGAGGGGAGAAGATAAAGTAAAGACAAACTAGGCAGAAAGGAGGGAGAGTGAAAAAATTCCAACAGGGCAGGTCAGACACACTGAAAATATGCAACTTTTTTTGTTGCTGTGTTATGCAAACACAAGGCACACTGTGCTGTTTCTTTGGAAATGGACTCAAAAGAATTCCCTAGAATTTACATCACTACTCAGGCATGGCCTTTTACATCCACACTGGTCGGTTAGCATATCATCCACCAGCCACTTCATCATGGCGAGGAGTACCCATCAATGATGGATGATGCTTAAATTAACCATGAGCGAGGAGACAGAGACACAAACACACAGTGGTAAGCAGCCTGCACATGTCGACATGTGGCTCAGCAGCACTTAACATACACCTTACAATACATAACACAAAGAAAATGTTAAAACACAAACTTGAGTCTAATGTGCAAACACAAGGAAACTCAAGATTAAACAGTCCAACGTGTTTGAAGTGCATAGGCCTGCAACCAATCATTATTTTCATAGTCGATTAATCTCGATTAATTTTTCTCGATTAATCGATTGTAGTTTTGTTTATAAAATGTGGGAAATGTAACTCAGTGTTTCCTAAAGATGACATCATCTCTTGTTTTCTTTACAACTTAAAGATATTGCATTTACTGTCACAGAAGAGTGAAGAAACTAGGAAATGTGAAGCGGGAATCAGAATTTGATTCAAACCGATTAATCGATTATCAACAATAGTTGCAGATTACTTTAATAGTAGGCAACTAATTCATTAATCGATTCATCTTTGCAGCTCTAGAAGAGCTACAATTACTCATTGCATTGAACAATGCGCTTCACAGAAAACCATAATAAATGCCTGACAGTTATGGTTTCAAAGTGTGCCGTGTGACCAGGCTGGCACAGAATCCTGGGGATGTAGGGATATGGGCCTAGTTAATTTAATTAGGACTCACCTTAACACAAACAGACCAACACTGTCTAAGCTGGCAAGGCATAACAAATCCCAGCTAAGTGTTTGCAAAGTACCACACTCAGCAGTGCCTCAATCAAACACACACACACACACACACACACCTGGTAGAGTTTGACTGTGTATTTTGGCACATTTAACACACCCATTAGGCATGCCTTTGAGCCATAAAGGAGCACAAACTAATTGCTATTAAGTCAGGTAATAACAGGTAATAACACACACATAAATCCAAACTGTAGCTTTTAGCCGAGCTTGCAGACAGGAAATTACAATGACATCAGGGCAGTGTGTTGTGCCTTATATGCCTGCATGTCTAAGAGTGTTTTACATAGCGTACACAACCAAGGAGCTGGACAGGCACACAACATTACACACCGAGTTTAGAAAAAGGGCTGCAAGCTTAATAACTAAGGTTTTACTGGGCACTACGGACAAGCACCCTTAAACACAACACAGCAGGTCTCTCACTTATGTTGTTTGGCAGGATTGTTCAACAGCAGAAAAAAGCAGCACTGTGGGAAATGTTACGTCTCCATAGGAATGAATAGGAGGCACGCAGATGGACAATTTAGCGTAAGCAAGCTGAAAACACCCATTTGACCTGCAGAGTTTGGTAATGACCCATCAAACTGGCAAACAGTGGCGTTCGCGTGAGGCTACTGTACACCCCATACGTGTCTCACCTGTCCTAAGCTTGTCAATCTTTACGCTGTAACCATTTTAAAGCTCTTCACACAACATAGCAGGTTTGTTGGGGAGAGTGAGAGGGGTGTGTGTGTGTGATTCAAGTACACACCTGGTTTCACGGTCTTCAAGCGGATGGGCTCCCGAAAGTGGCGGATGACAGCCAGTGTGTCTCGGTTGGTGAGCCCGCTCACCGGCGTGCCGTTCACCTCCAGCAGCACGTCGCCGCTGCAGGGAAACCTCCCGGCGTGACAAACCATCGCCTCCGAAACTGTGTGTCCGACGTGGGGGAACTCTCCCAGCTCAGCGCCGCCTCGCACCTCAACTACCGTGGACAACTCCCCGGAACCACTCCACGACACGGTGCACTCCTGTACTTTAGTGGACCAGTGCTTCTTCTTCTTCAGTGTCTTGGACATTGTTAAAAGACCTTGTAAACCTGGGGGGGGGGTCCAAGAACGATTGTCCTTCAACGCAAGACCCGCGCTTCTGCTCCTAAATCGCAATGACGCATGGGAAAATCATTGCAGATCAAGAGAAGTTGAGACTAATTCCTTGTGTTGTATTCCATTCCAGGGAAAACTAATTTTAGATTAAACTCCCTCTGTTGATGATCAATTCTTCCATTGAATTACTCGAGCATCACCTACTCTGCGACTGGGATGCAAGAGGAGCTGCGTCAGTGTCGCATTGAAGTGGAAAGTGCTGGTTCTGATGCTGAGGCGTCTCGAGCCCACACACCCAGTCCGCGGCAATGTGCACTTCAAATACAATTAGCAGCTTCCTCCACGCCGTCAACCCCCCGATATTACAGCGCGGGACGGATCCTGTGAGCGCCGAACAGACAAACCTTCCAGTTAAAAAAAGCGTGCTAGGCTACACGTATTCCACTCAAGACTTCAGAAAAGATAACTTCTTAAAAAAGAATACGGAAAAACTTCAAAAACTGTTGAGTAATTTTCGGCTCAGTGGCAGCTCTTCGTCCGAGTCTACCGGAGCCAACTTTCCTCTGCGCACCTGTCCGCCTCTCCTGCCCTCCTCCGCGGTGACATCAGCAAAGGCAGTCCCTGGAAACGGAAAAACATACCTGGCCCTCCTCTGAACCGGGCGGTTATCCGAGCCTTTCCACACAGAAGCCCTGCTTCTTGTTCTCCGCTACACGTTCTGTGCTCTCCCTCGCCTTTCCAGAGCCACTGTGGGGATTTATTCTATTAAAAAAATACTACGCAGCAACATGCAACAGACGTGATCCGATTAGGCTGCACTCCATAACTTTTTGATCTTTTTCCGTGTTGCTTTCCCGATGGCAGGCAATTCTGTCCAATCAGAGATTAGGGGGCGGTCCTAAAGCCTCTGTTGAAGTGAATGGCAAGGGCCGGGGCTTCTGTGATTGGGAAGCGCTGGATATCGTTTCCAATGGTGTGTTTAGCTAACAATTTCTTTAACTGTCTATGAGTTATATCTATGGTGTTTTTCAAGGTGGAGCTCCCGCACCGGGTCACATCTTTTCACGTGGGAAATGTTTATTGTAATAGTCGACCTATAGTTTGTGTGTAATTGGTCTGATGTGTTCATTATACAGTGGGCTGCAAGTTCTACGTGATTCTTGGGCTTTATTGTGTAGTTTTAGGTCCATGAATTTCCTGCTCTCAGAACTGAGGACTCGGCTACTCGTTGTTGGCCCCTTCTCAGCCCTTTCTTGCACAAGTCTGCCCTCTGGTGGTTGTACAAGAGTCTTGCACCTCATTCCAAGCACCTACAGTATATGTGCAACACTACTCCTATAAAATAAAATGTCCTAAAATACACAGAGGTATTGTGCTTTAGAGGTATTTGTGCTGAATTACACACCAGAACATCCGTAACCAGCATGCACTTTTACACACACACAATTTCCTTGTTTTTAATGGTTTTATCTGTTTTTACTTATACTTCTAATGTATGGTAT
Source organism: Etheostoma perlongum (assembly GCA_026937815.1). NCBI lineage: Eukaryota > Metazoa > Chordata > Actinopteri > Perciformes > Percidae > Etheostoma > Etheostoma perlongum. The sequence continues at coordinate 7,048,354 of CM049377.1, forward strand.
AGTACTCTGTTTTATTGTCTGATGAGCCAAATTGCCCACATGGAATAAAAACAAACCCTGAAAGACACATTTTTGTATGCATATTAATCATTTAATCAGTTCAACTGTCAGTAGGTGCGAGCACAACACCTGTTCATGTTTTCATTTCTGGGGATTTGTTAATGATTAACATTCAGTCAACTTTCAGACTGACCTCTACGGTTAGCGCCCTCGCAGGCACAGGCAAAGCAGAGCCCATTTTCTGAAAGCAGCTGATAACACCTTTTTGATTGGGATTTTTCAACTTGCTGCTGCAAGTCATTTTCATAAGGTTGGAAAGAAATTGTGTTGGTTCGAACATTGTGGTATGAGCTGTAAGGTAGGAAAACTTCAAAGTAGTTTGTGGCAATTAGATATACCTTGTTTGATATTTTTCCATTTCCAGTTACTTCCTAGTTTTACTTCTACGTGTCATTTGTCTCATGTGAGAAATGCCAGCTGCTCATTGTAGATGTAGCAACAACACATCGCTCCCCCTGTGCTGTAAGTTGTACACATGGCACTTATTGGATACTCATGTTATTGCCTACTCCTTTTTATGCTGAACCTGCTTCTTTTTTCACTTGTTCAGATGAGTCTGTGCGTCCACTTGCTGTAACTATCATCCCTTGTCTGTTGGCTCTGAGCACAGTTTTAGTGGTGGCTCTGATTTTCTACAGACTCCACAAGAACAGAGCACCTTAGCTCATTTTACAAATGGTATGAGAATAGGGTATAAGAGATGAAAATAATTGCCCAAAATGTGATGCTATAAGGAACCTTAAAGCATATGTTGTTGGGCCTGCAATAAGTTTTTTTTGTTTTTTTCTTTGGTTTGGTATAGTGTAACAAAGCAAACAGTGATACACACCAATCTAACCATTCCACTAACACCACAAACATGTATCTGCATAACCGCTGTAATGTATTATTCTACAGTGTAAATATATTTATCTCATTATGGTCACAAAGAATTAATTACGAACAACTGGATTGCTGTTAATACACCTAAGAAAGATCACTGAAGCAACTGAAATTATTACTTAAAAACAGATAAGTTTCTTCATAGCGCTGGGTTAAAAAAATCGATTTGTTTTAGTGATCTGATATTAATAAAGTCTGAATCCATCTTCTAACATATGCCTTTTTCATAATGGATTTACAAGTTACAATAAAAATACTAATTTTTGGGGTTCAATTCTTAATGTAAACATTAACCTAGTGCATTATTTAATATATAGTGCATTATTTAATATATTTGAAGGTTGGTTCCTGATTGAACACGTTACAGCATTAGTTCTGAGAATCTCTTGCATGCAAAATTGGTATTGCAACTAAACTTTCCCTAACCTAAATCGATATTGAATCGAAAATGTAATCGGGACCTTGTGAAATGAGAAGTCGTTGGATACCCAGCCCTAGCTGTTCACTAACCCTCCGTTTTTCACACCATATAGATAGCCCCGACTTGCCTGAAACTAACGAGTTTGTGGCGTGGGTCCTCTTCCACGCCAGTGTGTAAACCTGAGAATGTGGTGCGGATGTTGTACTGTCAGACCAAGTGTCAGCCGATGTATCTGGTCTTAGATACCTACAGACCAGGGAACCTTCTTTACTTCCTCTGGACGCTCCAAAATGTAACGTGGCACACAGCTTTGGTTTGATTCTGAACTTATATTTAATGACAATGCAATTCCTAAATTTAGCACAATTATAATTGCTTATTCTTCCCTCTAGAATTCTAACGTTGCAGATCCATCGCTGAACTTCTGAGGGGTCAGTGTTTCTGGTGGCAAAGCAGGTTGCAGCTAGCTTGGTGAGTCAATTGTTCATGTATTCCAACAAACTAGTAAATTTAGGGTTTTGCTCTGCTTACAATGTCAGTGTGTCCCACAGCCGGTCATGATGAACCACATGCCAATGTTCCTCCTGCCCATGTTTCTCTTGAGTTCTGAATGAATATTTCAACCAAAGATTGACATGTTTGTGTGTAATTCCCCCCCGTCAGGATGACCTGATGTCAGAGCACAGGCTGGTTCATGGTGATGTTACAGCCCGCAACATCTTACTTGGCCCAGGCTTCTCAGCCCGCGTGTCTGGGCTGGGCGTAGCATTTGGAGGACACAGAATGGGTCCACCAAGTAGGCAGAGGGCAGCAGAGGTGCCTCTGAAATGGCAGGTTCCAGAGAGGATCATGATGCAGCTCAGTATCAACAGGAGCAGAGTTAGGGCTAGGAAAACGAGAATTAATGGGTCCAAAACATTAACATTTTCTTCTCCCTAGGTGGTCATATGGAATCTTACTGTATGAACTGATAACAATAGGTAAAGCTGCACGTTCTGTTATCTGGAAGTAAATTATTTAAGCCATCAGATCATCCTTTGCACATCTTAGCAACTTTTTAACTGCATTTTTACATGTTGAGTATTGGATTGTGACACACAATTTTCACGGCATATTAACCATTAACTCACACACAGCTGTGAAACAGTTGTAGAGCGGTTGCCTGCCAATTGGAAGGTTGGTGGTTCAATCCCTGGCCCTGTGGTTGAATGCATGTTGAAGTGTCCTTGGGCAAGACACTGAACCCTGAGTTGCCCCCGATGCTGTGCCATGGGAGTATGAATGTGTGTGAGTGTTTATCTGATGAGCAGGTGGCACCATGTACGGCAGCCTCGACCACAGTGTATGAATGTGTGTGTGAATGATTCCTGTGCTATTTAAAAGCACTTTGAGTAGTTGTTAAGACTAGAAAAGCGCTATATAAACACAGCACATTTACATTCATTCAAGAACTCTTGTCTTTGCTTTTACCTCTCCTCCATACCCTGAGCTGGAGCCTCTGTCTGTGCTTCCAAAGCTACAGTGCTCTTATCGTATGAAGAGACCAGAGAATTGTGAAGGACCTTTGTAAGTAAACTTTTAACAAACAGGCCGACTTAACATGGGAGTAACAATGGGAGTGACTGAAACACTGGAGAGTTGACTCAATTGGTGTCAGCAAGGAAGGAGTCAGCAGATTGGCAGTTAAAGCAGTGCGTTTATTTCTAGAAGGCAGATTCAACGCGTTCGCATGTGTAATAATAATAAAAAAATAAAAAAATGTATTATAAATTGTGTGCATTAAGGACAACCAAAGGATTTCATATGGACATTTACTTACTGGATGCACACAACATGGTGCAGGTCCCAGGACAGGTTGTGATCCACGTGAACCCCCAGGAAGTTTTACAATCTCCACAGTGGTCCCATTGATGTGGATCGGGGCATGCAAGGGGCGATTTCTCAGAGAACTTATGCCCAGGGCGTCTGAGCTCATCTTTTTGACCAGATGTTGAGGGATTATGGTGTTGAATGATGAGCTGAAATCAACAAACAGCATCCGCACAAGAGAGTTCTTATTCTCCAGGTGTTCCAGACTAAAGTGCAGTGTAGTGAATATGGCATCCACAGTAGAGCGGTGTGGGCAGTAGGCAAACTGAAATGGGTCCCGTGAAGGAGAGAGGGCAGATGAGATGTGGTCCATTACTAGTCTCTCAAAGCACTTCATTATAATGGAAGTGAGTGCTACGGGCCGGTAGTCATTTAGACTAGTGATGGTGGGTTCTTTTGGAACAGGGATGATGGCTGAGGATTTATAGCATGAATGAACAGCAGCCAGACTCCTCAGGGAGATGTTGAATATGTCTGTGAAGACATGAGACAGTTGGGCTGTACACTCCCTAAGCAAGCTGCCAGGTATCATGTCTGGACCAGCAGCTTTCTGCGGGTCGACTTGAGAACTTTTAACACCGTCACTTGGTGCAGTGTTAGCAATTAAATCAACTTACCCACATAAAAGTTGCATTTTCATTGAAATACTCCTCATGAGCTATTACAACAAAAAATAACTGCATGTACAGTATATGGTTAAAGAAATAGGCATATTGGGAAATACAAGCTTTCACTTTCTTGTGAAGATTTAGATTAAGGTGACCAGATTTCTCAGACAAAATCCGGGGACATTTTCAGCTCAGAAGCGTATATACCTCCAAAACACGTCATGTTTTTAATTTTTGTAAAACTTAAAATGGGGTCACTAGACCTAGAGCTGAGTATCGGATACATATATTGGGGAAAGATTTTCCTTTGACATTGATGCAGTATGAAACGAGATCGCTGCAGTCGGCAGCAGAGAAACAAGCTACAATGGAAGTTAATAAGATAATTGTCCAGCTTGTATTTATGTTCATAAAGTGCTTGTTTTGCTACTGACAGACTCAGATTAATATTCTAAGTGTCTGACAACATTATGGAAAGGATTTCTAAGGAGGTCGACCTTTCTTTTAAAGATTAAGATCATTTTTAAAACGTAAAAGTCCATGAAATTGAGTTCCTAAACCCACCAGACTCCATGTAAATAATCAGTGATTTTAGCATTGTAAAATACGGCTTTATAAAACATCTCTGAGCTCTGAGCAGCGCTGCTCAATAGGCTCCGTTTGGTCAAAGTTTTCTTTCTTACATTCCAATTTTGGGTCTGTCAGTCACAGTGAAAACCGGGGACATTTCCGGGGACAGATCCAGCCGGGGACAGGTCACCAAAATCGGGCACTGTCCCCGGAAACCGGGGACGTCTGGTCACCCTACTTTGGACAGCTCTTTGGTCTTGGCCATGTTAGTTGTTGGATTCTTAATGATTGTATGGGGTGGACAGGTGTCTTTATGCAGCTAACGACCTCAAAAGAGGTACATCTAATTTAGGATAATAAATTGAGATTGGAGTTGGACATTTTGAAGGCAGACAAACAGGTCTTTGAGGGTCAGAATTCTAGCTGAAAGACAGGTATTCAAATACTTATTTGCAGCTGTATCATACAAATAAATAGTTAAAAAATCATACATTGTGATTTCTGGATTTTTCTTTTTTAGATTATCTCACAGCACCTACGATGACAATTTCAGACCCCTCCATGATTTCTAAGTGGAAGAACTTGCAAAATAACAGGGTGTTCAAAATTATTATATTTTCCTCACTGTATATATATATATATATATATAGTACAGGCCAAAAGTTGGGACACACCTTCTCATTCAATGCATTTCCTTTATTTTCATGACATGACATTGTAGATTATCACTGTAGGCATCAAAACTATGAATGAAGACATGTGGAATTATATACTTAACAAAAAAGTGTGAAATAACTGAACACTTGTCTTATATTCTAGTTTCTTCAAAGTAGTCACCCTTTTCTTTTTTGATAGCGCTGCAAAACCTTGGTTTTCTCTCAATGAGCTTCATGAGGTAGTCACCTGAAATGGTTTTCACTTCACAGGTGTGCTTTTTCAGGGTTAATTAGTGGAATTGCTTGCCTTATTAATGGAGTTGGGACCATCAGTTGTGTCGTGCAGAAGTCAGGTTGATTCACAGCCGACAGCCCTATTGGACAACTGTTATAATACATATTATGGCAATCATTACTTTAAGAAATGAAGGTCAGTCAGTCCGGAAAATTGCAAAAACTTTGTGTCCCCAAGTGCAGTTGCAAAAACCATCAAGCGCTACAACAAAACTGGCTCACATGGAAAGGAAGACCAAGAGTCACCTCTGCTGCTGAGGATAAGTTCATCTGAGTCACCAGCCTCAGAAATCACAAGTTAACAGCAGCTCAGATTAGAGACCAGATGAATACCACACAGAGTTCTAGCAGCAGACACATCTCTAGAACAAATGTTAAGAGGAGACTGCGCGAATCAGGCCATCAAGGTCAAATAGCAGCTGGAAACCCCTGCTAAGGAGAGGCAACAAGCAGAAGAGATTTGTTTTGGCCAAGAAACACAAGGAATGGACATTAGACCAGGGGAAATCTGGGCTTTGGTCTGATGAGTCCAAGTTGGAGATCTTTGGTTCCAACCGCCGTGTCTTTGTGCAATGCAGAAAAGGTGACCAGATGGATTCTACATGCCTGGTTCCCACCGTGAAGCATGGAAGAGGAGGTGTGATGGTGTGGGGGTGCTTTGCTGGTGACACTGTTGGGGATTTATTCAAAATTGAAGGCATACTGAACCAGCATGGCTACTAACGCATCCTGTAGCGGCATGCCATCCCATCCCGTTTGTGTTTAGTTGGACCATCACCAAAGTCACCTGACCTGAACCCAATCGAGATGGCTTGGGGAGAGCTGGACCGCAGAGTGAAGGCAAAAGGGCCGACAAGCGCTAAGCATCTCTGGGAACTCCTTCAAGACTGTCGGGAAACCATTTCAAGTGACTACCTCTTGAAGCTCATCAAGAGAATGCCAAGAGTGTGCAAAGCAGTAATCAGAGCAAAGTGTGGCTACTTTGAAGAAACTAGACTATAAGACATGTTTTCAGTTATTTCACACTTTTTCGTTAAGTACATAATTCCATATGTGTCCATTCATAGTTTTGATGCCTTCAGTGAGAATCTATAATGTAAATAGTCATGAAAATAAAGAAAACGCATTGAATGAGAAGGTGTGTCCAAACTTTTGACCTCTACTATATATTGCTGGTATAAAGCCTGGCATCTGCCCAAGACGGCTGTGATTACTTTAAAGAAATATAAACAAGCCAATGCGTTTTTCCCCTATCCTTCACCTTCCGTTCTCTGTGTTGCCATTCTCAAAATACTCTTCGCTACAGGAAATGACAACAACCTTCGAGCTAGCAATCTTCACTCTGAAAATGGCAAATTTTCAAGGCCAGATTTCTTTTGGGGGAGGATTGTAAAGATTTACAAAGAATATGTTTATAGCATTTACTCTCTAACTGGAATGTTTTGGGACCGATTGTTGGGATTACTATGGACTGTATTGTGTGAACAGTTACCTTCATTTAATATTGCATGTGGCGTTTTCATTTGCAGGGTGCAAATGTTCCACCAAAACAAGTTCCTTCCTGAGACTATTTTGCAGAGCCTCCAAAACCTAGCCTCATAAAAGACCATTTTGATTGGTTTAAAGAAATATAAACAGCCCAGTGCATTTTTTTCTCTTTTGATAGAATGTATAGGTGTCGTAGCCAGACCTCTCGGAGAGGTTACTGCAAGATTACTAAAGGCCACCTTAGGTTCCACTCAGAGACACTTGGATAGTTTGTGAGAGCACATGACGGTGTGTCTGACAGTCTCATGTGTAGTACGGGTGCCCCCCAGGGGACTGTCCTGGCCCCCTTCTGCCACTCCACATGGCAGACTTCAGACACAACACGGACAGCTGTGTTCTGCAGAAGTTCTCTGACGACTCTGCCATTGTCGGCCTCATCACTGATGACGACGACGCAGAGTACAGAGGACTGATCAGCCATCCTCCACTCTGTGGTCTGCTGGAGCAGCAGCATCACTGAGAGGGACAGAAAAGAGTTGGACAAGGTGATCAAGAGATCCAGCTCTGTCCTGGGTTGTCCTCTGGCCTCAGTGAGGGAGGTGCGAGCGAGAAGGTTCCTGGCTAAACTGACAGCTATGCTGGTCCATGAGTCACACCCCCTGCACTACACCCTGTCAGCCCTGGAGAGCAGTTTTAATGACAGGCTGCTCCACTCCCGCTGTGTGAAGGAAAGATGTGCCATTATTATTACATCTGTCCATAATTTTTCTTTTGGGCAATTATCATAGTGCAGTTTACTAATGAATGTGTAATTATTGTATAATACAGTTTGCTATATCATATACACTTATCTAGCTCTGTACACTTATCTATCTCTGCTATCTTGCTGTTGCAACCCGCAATTTCCCCACTGTGGGACAAATAAAGGTTTTCTTGTCTTATCTTATCTTAAAGGGAGGGGTAAGGGAAGTGGTATTCAGTTGGTTGCAATCTGCATCCTCACCCTCACACTGGTCCTTTACCAACCAGACATGAGAGTACTATTATCTCTGACATTTGGCAAGAAAGCAAATGAGGGTATTTCCAGAAATGTCAAACTATTCCTTAAACACAGATCTGTTTTTAATCCCTTTTGTATGCTTTTAGCAGTGGTAGAATTTAACTACAGTAGGTACATTTACTCAAGTACTGTACTTAAGTACAAATGTTGAGGTACTTAGAGTGTTTTCTTTTCCTGCCACTTTCTAATTTTACATTTCGGAGAGAAATATTGTACTTTTTACTACACTACATTATTCTGACAGCTTTAGCTATTATTTACTTTAAAAATTAGGATTTTTGAACACAGAACTGTAGTTTATAAAATGATTGTTATTATAAATTAAACTACCCAACAATATTATTATATAACGGCCCACAAGTCCAGCTGAAATGATTAGCCGGTTAAAAACAGAACAGTTTGGATTGTTTCTAGTTTCTAAAATGTGAGGATTTCTCTGCATGGTATACTTTTACTTTGAATACTTTATGTACATTTTCCTGATACTTACATACTTTTATTTCAGTAACATTTTCAATGTAGGACTAAAGTCCTACCTCGTAACAGAGTATTTCTACATTGTGGTATTAGTACTGAATACTTCTTTCACCACTGGCCTTTAGGTATGATCTGATGTACTGTTGGATGTGGAGTGTCAAACCGACTTACCTGCATTCTCAGCCATCATGAAGCTGTTGGAGTCCTCGCTAAAGACATTTGTGTCCCTTAGGTCATAGACATATCTATATATGTTATATAGAGTATAACAGAAAGGCAGGACTGCTCTCATACAGTGCCTTGCGAAAGTATTCGGCCCCCTTTTCAACCTTTTGACACATTTCAGGCTTCAAACATAAAGATATAAAAATTTTATTTTTTGTGAAGAATCACCAACAAGTGGGACACAATTGTGAAGTGGAACGAAATCTATTGGATATTTTAAACTTTTTTAGCAAATAAAAAACTGAAAAGTGGTGCGTGCAAAATTATTCGGCCCCTTTACTTTCAGCACAGCAAACTCACTCCAGAAGTTCAGCGAGGATCTCTGAATGATCCAATGTTGTCATAAATGACTGATGGTGATAAATAGAATCCACCTGTGTGTAATCAAGTCTCTGTATAAATGCACCTGCTCTGTGATAGTCTCAGGGTTCTGTTGAAAGTGCAGAGAGCATCATGAAGACAAAGGAACACACCAGGCAGGTCCGTAATACTGTTGTGGAGAAGTTTAAAGCCGGATTTGGATACAAAAAGATTTCCCAAGCTTTAAACATCCCAAGGAACACTGTGCAGTGTGCAAGCAATCATTTTGAAATGGAAGGAGTATCAGACCACTGCAAATCTACCAAGACCTGGCCGTCCCTCTAAACTTTCAGCTCAGACAAGGAGAAGACTGATCAGAGATGCAGCCAAGAGGCCCATGATCCCTCTGGATGAACTGCAGAGAACTACAGCTGAGGTGGGAGAGTCTGTCCATAGGACAACAATCAGTTGTACACTGCACAAATCTGGCCTTTATGGAAGAGTGGCAAGAAGAAAGCCATTTCTCAAAGATATCCATAAAAAGTCTTGTTTAAAGTTTGCCACAAGCCACGTGGGAGAAACACCAAACATGTGGAAGAAGGTGCTCTGGTCAGATGAAACCAAAATCGTACTTTTTGCCCACATTGCAAAACAATAGGTTTGGCGTAAAAGCAACACAGCTCATCACCCTCAACACACCATCCCCACTGTCAAACATGGTGGTGGCAGCATCATGGTTTGGGCCTGCTTTTCTTCAGCAGGGACAGGGAAGATGGTTAAAATTGAGAGGAAGATGGATGCAGCCAAATACAGGACCATTCTGGATGAAAACCTGTTGGAGTCTGCAAAAGACCTGAAACTGGGACGGAGATTTATCTTCCAACAAGACAATGATCCCAAACATACAGCAAAATCTACAAAGGAATGGTTTACAAATAAACATATCCAGGTGTTAGAATGGCCAAGTCAAAGTCCACACCTGAATCCAATCGAGAATCTGTGGAAAGAGCTGAAAACTGCTGTTCACAAACGCTCTCCATCCAACCTCACTGAGCTCAAGCTGTTTTGCAAGGAAGAATGGGCAAGAATGTCAGTCTCTCGATGTGCAAAACTGATAGAGACATACCCCAAGCGACTTGTAGCTGTAATCGCAGCAAAAGGTGGTTCTACAAAGTATTAACGCAAGGGGGACGAATAATTTTGCACGCACCACTTTTCAGTTTTTTATTTGCTAAAAAAGTTTAAAATATCCACTTCCACAATTGTGTCCCACTTGTTGGTGATTCTTCACAAAAAATAATAATTTTATATCTTTAAATGTGTCAAAAGGTTGAAAAACTTCAAGGGGGCCGAATACTTTCGCAAGGCACTGTAGGCTCATGTGCTACCAAAGATGGCAACACCCACTATTAGGAACCGTATAATGTGATTATCTCTAAGATTGCAATTTAACATCCACTGAGTAGTGTCAAATGTCTACCATTGAGTTGGTATTTTCACATGTATCTTAAAAAAAACTTTAATGATATAATAAACTAATGACACTGAAAACCATAAATCATTTCATTATTACCTCTTTATTGTCAAAAATGTACAGACAGTAAAAGTAAAAGCACAGATCTTATTATTCATTAAGATCTTTTTGTTTTTTATTGGGCAAAGTACAGTTTTTGTATCTGTAATGCTTTAGGCATGCATACATCAGTTTGAAAACCAAAACACGCACACAGGAAAGCTCAATGTACTAGAGTAGATTTGTCTTTAGTCTTGTGTATGCACTTTTCACTGTAGATTTTCTTTACAACATTGGTTATTGTAACCATGTCAAGAACCACAGTGGGATTAGACTAATAACAGAACCTGACGACAGACACCCTTCGTCTTAATTTTCTTGAAATTCTGCTTTAGTTTTTCCTTCTTTGTTTTCTAATATTGCTTATAAGAGGGTTCCAATCATTACAATTAACATTAAAACCACTAAACTAAAATAGTGAGTGATGTCATACCATTTATTTTGACACCTCCGATTACAAGCTCAAGGTCCAGAGTCCAAATTTAAATATGGGCATACGGTATAATCTCCCCATTTTCCACACACGATGCAGAGAGGTGCAAATACACACAATGTGAATCACAATCTACAAAAAAATAATGATGTCCCCCAAACTGAATACAGGCCAAGTTAAAGATTAACAACACACTTAAATTCTCCTTTCTGTGGGGTTAATGTTTCTATGCTGCTTCACCACTAGTAGTGGTTGGGTGCATTTGTGAGCACAGCCAACATAGACTGTAGTGCAATGTTACAACACCTTTAAGGTGGAGGCCAAACTTGCAGTGTGGTGAGGAAAAAGCAGAATTTGCAGCCTGTGCGTTGTTGCTTTTTAAGGGTAAATTCACACTGAATCACAAGGCAGAAACCTGCTGCGGCCACTCATGTTGCATTCCTGACCCCGCCTAAATCACTGATGTTACTGATTGAGCTGTGGTCAGAGCAGTACTACGAGATGTATGTGATCCAGTGTGGATGTACTTTTAAAACGGCAATGCCTCTTAAAACAGAGGTAAACACGTACAACACACTTAGAAGAAATATGGAAATCTAACACATCATTTATTGGACATAGCCACAACTTTGTAAAAAGTCTGACAGTCTCACATTCACAGATGCCAGAGTTGTGGTCAGCTGACTTTCAAGTGAACTTATTATAGACAGCAAATCTAATAATGGAAATGAAAGCTTACTGAAATGGGCTTCTTACAATCATTCACTGGATTTGAGACACCTACAAAATGGAAAAAAAGTAAATTTCCCACTCTGAACTCTATGAAAGTGAAGTGACCTCAACCCGGGTACAAACATTAACAGACAGTCAGTTAACACAAGACATGGTCATAGTGCCTTACCAATTCCCATTACTGTGTTATAGATAAAGAACTTGGAATTTTGAACCACAAAAATGCTGCTCAGAAATCATATATTCATTGATTAAAAGGAGTTTCCTACACACTGTAGCACTAAAACAGTTACTCATTAGGCTAACACTGTGAATATCATAATAAGAGTTATGATCCAGTGTGATTACACAATTAAACATATTTTAAAAATCCAAATTTGAGGCCAAAGTATATTAGAAATTTGTGTGCTTATTTAATCATGTATTTTTATATTGCCCTGCTGCTGCGTGTTCACAACATTGATGAAAGATTAATATTGAAGGATGGGGATTACACAGGAGATAAACCTGATAATAAAAACAAATCATGAAACAAGCCATCCAACTCCCGGCTTCAGTGAAAATGCAACAAAGACACAAGACAGCATGACGTTTAGTCCTTACCAGCAACATTAAAATCTCATTCTTATCCCTCACGCTAACTCTCTGCAATCTGGGTTTTGTTTTAGAGGTTGCGTCAAAATAAAAAGGTCAAATGGAGATTTGCCTGTGGAGCATGAGCATGTTCAGCTTGGATCCTCCATGGCAGTAGGGAGCAGCAGCAGTCTAGAAGCCTCATGTCACCCGGATGGGCTAGAGGTAAACCTATATGGGAGTTTTGGATAAAGCCAGCACCCATTTTACACTTTACTGCTCCAAAGGGATGTTGGGAACAAAATGTAGGAGACTGACCACAGCAGGTAGTAGACACATGCAGGGGGGAAGGAAGAGCAAAACACCATGATGACTCCTGGAAATAAAAAAAAACAAACAAAAAAATAAGTTGAGTGAGAAGTGTTGAGTGAAAAGCACAAAAAAAACTCCACAGCAGCATGTATTAGAACAAAACAAAATGTCCTGATTACTGAAACTATCTGCATGGCTGGATGTCATTACCACATGCAGATGCTAAACAAAGAAGCATTAAGAAGCATTTTTTGTCATACGCAGCTATCACACTTGATAGTTACGCTCTTGTCCAAGAGAGATGTGAATCATACTTTGAGCTAGGTGGCATGTTGCGGGGGTGTGCCCAGGCCAGCATGCAGTAGGCTTAGCTCCCTAATGCCCCCCTTTGGTACATAAAATGGCGCTGCCTGACTGACTACCAAATACGTCATCATCATCACCGACTGTTGACGCGTGTTTCACTTTCAACAAAACTAGCTAGTGAAGTTTAAAGCCTCTCAACACCCACACGCTCAGGTTGTAGGTGGGAATTTCTTACGTCACAAATATCATTTTACAATAAGATGTCCAACAGGTGGAACAAAGCCAACGAGAGACTCGGAAGATATCAGTCAATCAGTGTTTGCCAGGTTAATGAAAACACCTGTGTGGGTGTTCAGGACTTAAATGGACTTAAGGGAAATGGCTCAAACCCCCCCATCTTCACCACGCACACCAAAATCTACTACAGGATCTACTCCTTTGAACTCAGAACCACCATCGTTTTCCTAATCCCAGGCGCGATCAGTAATGTTGCTCTCCCTGCTACAAAGCAAGCTAGTCTGGCTAACGGTAGCCCCGACTCCACTGCAGCAGCTTCCTTAGCAAGCGCACACGTTAGCAGTTTAACATTTGGACCGGAGTTCCACCACCACCACCAACTCCACCTGTGGATCTCAGTTGTGAAAAGCCAAATCAGGTGTATTGGGACCAGTATCCAAGCCGCATTTATAATGGGGAAAAAAACATTTGATTGTTTGTTAGTAACTGGTTTCATGGGAAAGAGTGGTTGGAGTACCTGGTAAAGGCAGATGCACCTTTCTGTTTCCCTTGTAGGAAATTTGGTTCAGCATGTGCTAATGTTGATTTAACTTTCACTCTAAATGGATTGCAATTGGAAGCATGCGATTGGATTAACAACACGCTACTTCCAAAGAGCATCTAACGTGTAAGGCTAGAGAAATGTAGCACTACTGACACCGAGATAGAGTAACTGTGTGGAAATGAATACCCACTGTGGATATTTTGGTATTTTTGGCGACAAATCAGTTGGCTTTAAGTAAGCTGGATGCATTTGAAAGTATGTCAGAGGGGGGGAGTGGACTTTCCCATTCTATCTAAAAAAAGAAAAGTACCTAGCCAAAGACGTAAAAGCCATTCCTCCCAATGCAACTTATACCAGTCATGAAATAGAAAACAAACTGATTGCAGCAATGAGCCTTGTTGTTGCCTAACTAACTAAACTGTGATAACAAAAAAAAGTCAAATATCCAATATATGACTATTTAAAAAGAAGTGCCCACCCGTGAAAACCCCCTTGCTATTAATTATCTAGCGTCGGTCCGGATCATACTGTATTTATAAAAAAAATTAAAAAAAAATCCTTTACCTCCAGCATAGACTACTTTCTTCCAGGCCTGGGACTCCAGCACTTTGTCATGGGGGTAGAAGCTCTGGCTGATCATGAAGAAGATCATGGCTGCCGCAATGATCCGTAGCACGACCAGGTTTCCCCCAGACAGCAGAGAGACACTGGCCAGGATGCCTGAGGAGTAGATGCAGGGCAGGCCGCGGTACATGAATGGGATCCCTGGAGCCAAGGAAGAACAAATCTACACTAAGTACTTTGAATAATAAACCACATACAATAAAAACTACATTTTGGAACTTACCGCTCGTGAAGAAACAGAGGCGGACAAACACAGACAAGACGTAACACACGCACAGGATGTTGTCCAGCAGGTCAGTTGTCCTTAGGAGCAATGACGTGGCAATCCCGAATGTCGTGAAGTCAGCAAAATCATCAAGCTTTGCACCTGAACACAAAAAAGGAATATGTGAATACCAGATATGGCTCTGTGAAGTTTACAAGGAAATATGAATTGTATAGGCCTCGCTGACGGACACTACCCAAACTAAACCCAATGTATTCTGAATAATCGGCTTTAGAAAAGATACTAGTGAGAGCTAACTGTTCTATCATTACATTTCTTTCAATCCGACAGTGCCTTGGTCACAAGGTTACATTCTATAAAAGTCAATTTAGACATGGTCTCATCTCTCACTCTCTCTGTTACTACTGCATGACAGCGGGTTGTGTATGTGCGGAAATCTCAAAGGGGAAATTTCAGTGTCAGCCTGACAGGCTGTAAACAACATTCTCTACTCTCTTGTCACTTTATCCCTCAGGAGCACCGAGCATGTTTTCAGTAGATGAGGTGAGTCAGGCCATTGGTCAAATGACCGAGGTGGAATTCCAAAGCCCAGGGTCAACAATTTTAGAAATGTCAGATATGCAGAGAACCCAAAGCAACGGGATAAAATAGACAATTGGAGCGTGATCCCGTGGAATTAGGCTGCTTAATGAGAATGTGATTGTTCATGTCACAAAATACGTGGGGTAGGGTGGTTGGGGGAGTGGGGGTGTCACAACAACATCCACCTGCAAAGTCATGCAGAAAAACCCTGTCAGGACACAAAGCCTAAAAATGTGCAGCCAATGATGTACGTATTGTGATGCACCTGGGAGTTATTCTGGACTTTGGAGTACACTTTCTCACTGTAAGCTTTAAAAACAGCTATTTGTGCTTGGTTTACTATATATGGTGCTGTGGTCTTTTGAAACCAGGCCACAGTCCTGTTTTTGTGCGTTGGGTTTTAAATGTAAAAGCCATGACAACCCCCTCCCCCATTAAATAACAAGTTTTAATGGGGGAAGGGGGGTTGTCATGCCTTTTACATTTAAACCTCAAGTATAACTTGTAGTCCTTTAAAAAAAACATAGAAAAGGCTAAAAAATAAAAAGATTCTGATTTAAAAATGCTCAAATAACAACACAATTATGTACAGTATCCATTGGAGATTTTGTAAGTACGTAAAAGTACTCGTCCTAGGCGAACAAAACAGTATAGCAGATGGTGACAATTGTTTGAACCACAGTGGAGGCAATGCGTAACGGGTAGAGAATCTTCTCATATCCTGTCAGCAAACACTGTCAGTGGCAGAGAAGTGTGCGGTGAGCCCTGCCAACACCCCAGTTAGTTAAGTGCCATTGACCACAACACTCCACTTACCGAGTGCAGAGCAGGCGCCGAGTCGCCTGGCAACTGCTCCATCTGCCAAATCCAGCAGGTAGCCAATCAGAACCAGCCAACATGCAGCATGATGGTGCCTGAACAAAACAAGTGAGTTAGCTATTTGATGTCAAAAAAAAAAAAAAAGTAAAATATTTGAAGGTTTTTCAACAGTGAAAAAAGGGCTGAAACTAGCGCTGGTTATAGATTTCAACAGTGTTACAAATCCAGTTCAATAATAATTTTTCTTCTATAGAAAATAATCATCTTTAGGTTGGGTTTCTTGACATTGGCCTTATATTTTCTTACCTGCACTTGCCTGTGCCTCTTTACATTAAGCTTATCTGGTAAGGACAGAGATCTGTCATCATTACAAGCATTACTTAAATTGTATGGTGGCCCTGAAGGGCAAAACATAACACTGGATGAAAAAACATACCACTGGTTGTAATCATTGCTCTCACAAAGTGTAACACTACTGTGCCTTTTGTTTTGTTAATATGTATTGTGAAATGTTGCTTTTTCTATTTTGTTTTGCTCCTCTTGGCCACCAAAGTTACAATAATGTGGTTTTAAAACCCAAAAATCAAAAATCAAAACACTACAGTGATTGCGACCAAGCTATAGATTTTGTCCATCCTACAACTGAACCTGACTAATGTTTCAGATCCAATCATGGTGTGTTCACTCACCCATTTAGACTGCTGAGAATGGAGGCCATGCCCATGACCATGTTGCAAACTGACAGAGCATTAGCTGCATTTTTACGTGCAAACTCCTTGATCTGGAGTCCGGTGGCTTCATCACAAAGAAAGAGCTTGTTGGTACACCGGAAGAGACCTAAGACCATACGTCAACAGCAGTTAGTAGTTGCCTGTGATTAGTCAATAACCTATGCTCTGCTAAAGCTAAAAGCTAAATCCCTATCCCTACTATGATTGGTCGGCCACTCCAGCTGACCTTTTGATGAATGGTTTAATCATTATGTCCCAGTTTGACTTCAGTGGAAGTGAAAGGAAAATGTGTAAAACTTCTGAAAGTAATCTTAATGCCATTCATAACTGAATAATAATGTGTACACCATGTAGTGGGAATCCATATTGCAGGATATTGTAGCATATGTGTTTCTTTCTTTCTTACTAAATTTAATGCAAAAAAATGATTACTTTAAAATTGATTCTCCTGTCTTATGTAAAAGAAGCATCACTTACCAAGACGTACGTTTATTGGACGGAGACGGACCTTACGATACATTCATCCACTTTCAGATAACTAAAACGCATTTGTTACTGTACATTCGTTCATTCACTGCCTACAGCATGCAACATTACAGTGTCTCATCATCTACTCATTACATTATCACTTACATCTATGCAATAAACACTTTACAGTTTAATTCAAGATAGCATGCAGTCAACTTTAATATCAATAGATAATATTGATTAGATTAGATAATTGAAAAGCAAAAACATCAAAATGATACATGTCTGAACAGGATGCATGTGCAAGTGTTAGCGCTCAGTTGTAATCTCAAGGGTCAAATACACACAATACTGGTGTAGGGAACAAGCTATGCACATTTGGGGGGATTACCACATACACCATCATACACCACTGGCTATAGTGAGAGTGAGTTGGACTACTGCATTGACACATGTGAGATCAGTTTAGCCTGATCCAACGTAGTGACCAGAGACAAGGACATGGCAGCAGCCCTCACATAGCTCATTGTTTCAATCTAATAATACCACTGTAGCCTAGGCCTTAAATGGCATAAAGATAGATCTACAACCTCTCCCTGTTTCCTTGTTTTCATAACACGCATTTTATCCTCAATTGCTAAACTGCACAGGGTTATTACGCCAATCGTAATAGTTTTATTAGCTTTATTTTTTAAAAGTGCAGTTACTATAACTCATAATGACGTGATATCTCTAGCTGTTTGGAAGACAAATTATGCTGTGTGAACGGTAGTAAACGCTACATCTTAGTCAGCAAGATGGAATGACTGCTGACACTGCCTCGCTCCAGCCAACAATCTGCCTCTGCCCCCACAAAGCTCTGATGGTTTTTAATGAAGTCCAACAAAGAAGTCTTTGTTTTCTGTCTGCCTCGTCTCTTCTGAGTGCTTTACTTCTCGTCTCAAGTCATAGTACTTAGCCTAGCCTATTCTCCGAGGCAGAATGCACAGACCTGCAAAATTAAATATATATTAAATAGTTTTAAATGTTGCAGTAGCAACCCTTCAAGTGTTTTTCACCCTGAACTTCCTGTGATTCCAAAGCCAGGCGAGTTCAAGAGACTCTTCATCTGAAAGAAAACAGCGTATGAGATACAGCAAAAAGCCAACAATTACACTTTTACTTGACAGCATGCTTTTTTAATTCTCATTTTGGACTTATGAAACAAATTGGCATGTTTATTATTATTATTATTATTATTATTATCTGAAAACGTTTTGAAACACAGCACATCAGTTAAAGCTGGTGTAGGCAGTTTTTCCTTCCTCTTGCAGCTCTCCCTTCTCTGTCCTAAGCCCCTCCCACCAGACCAATTGGCCAATTACAGGTCATATCAAATGATTGACTCATACAGATTACTTTATGAGTCATTCATTTGATATGACCTGTAACTGGCCAAAGTCTCCTATTGCAGGCTAGATTTTCTAAAGTCTGACAACAGAGCCAAGAGGAGGTGCACAAGTCCAGTATTGCGAGTCCACTCTAATTACATTAAGCTATAAGATTATTATGGACTTTTTCCCCAATGATGCAAAAAAAACTGCTTACCCCAGCTTTATTGCAGATAACACTCTGCATTTTTCTTGAAAAAAAATCATGTAATTGCCAGGTTTGCTAAATAAATAATCAGGTCAATTCACTTTAGTCACAGTAAATACCATTGGAGAGCCACACGTGCAGCTCCACGTGCCTACAAGTCAGTGAGGTTGCAGATCTTACGGTCAAGTTTTACTCTAACCACTTAATACACTGTCTCGGTCACTAATAAAAAGAGGACAAAGCCAGAGAGAGACACACGGTCATTTTCAAGCAGGTCTCTTATTTCTGGATTGCTGCCTAATGACTGCAAAGCATGTTGGGAAGTCCCTTGTAATGCAACAAATAACAAGGAAAACAATTCATAACAGGGAGCACCTAAAGTGACCTAACTGAACAAAATAAGCATTTGTATTTTAACTGAGTTAACTGTGTTTTGGGATAATAAGATATAGTAAAACAATGCAACAAAATTGCAATTAATAAGAAATAACATACAACCAGTCATACAACATTTATTCCTATACATTCTATTGGTTGTGGTTTGTTAATGTGTAACAGGAACAATAAACTACCCTCAAACTGAATGAGCTATGTAAAGTAATGTATGTGTACTGTAATAATGGACTATTTCTTTCACATCAAGTGATGGTCTTGATAATAATTACATGTTATAACTTCATTTTATGTGCTATATGCTATACATCTCATACATATTTTGTGCTCAATTTTACAGAATTAATTATTTATTTGTATTCAGTTCAAGCAGCTTTGAAGTTCCCTCAGTACATTTTTTGTTGTTGTCCTGTCTTATTTGATCCAATCAGACCTAGACTTTAATCTCTGGCACCCATTTACAGTAATCCAGATTATCAGGTAAAATGGAGAAACAAGCACCTACCAGAAGAGGGAGTCAGGAGGATCATGATTGTCTCTGGGTCAAAGAACATCAACTGTAAAATAAGGAATTAGAAGTGCTTACTTATAGATGCATTACATACATGGCATTAACCCAGTGTCAGGCTCAGGCTGTTTGAGTTACAGGGGCGGAAAAAATAAAATAAAGGACACCAGGTGCACGCGTTGGGGCACCAGTGCGCACAGTTTTCTATAGCATATAGGGTCGCCTATATGGCACTGCAACGCGTTTTTCTCTAATTTAAGGGCGACCTATCACATTGCCCGCCTTTGGTGGTCACCAAAGAATATTAAACAATAAATGAAATGACACACATGATAATTAACTTTATTTATACAGAGAAAATTGTATTCAAGTTGTATGAATAATTAATTAAACAATAAAGAATACGTTTCCAAAGACCAATATGACTTCAAAATGACGGTACACCACCTCAGAAAGTGATTCAGAAACTTCGCACAGACCAGTCCCACAGACCAGTCCCACAGCCATCTCAGATCTCTTATATGAACTATGTTACTTCTAAATTTAGATTAATAGTCTAATAAAAGGTAACGCCCTGTTGCCACGGACTCATTTCACTTCAGACTGATAGCAGTGTTACTAATTTTTCCAGCCCGACTGATAAAGGATTTTTAGGGCCGATACCAATACAAATATTTGGTTATTTAAAAATCCGATATGCCGATATATCGACGTATATATATATGTTTTTAAATCCAGAAACATATCAACATATATTAAAGTTCTGATAAATAAAATGTATAAAAATACAAACTTAAGATATGAAACTTAAATTCTTTTGAAAAAAAACACATTAAAAAACAGCACCCTCTGGTGGACAAACTATGCAACACCAACGCTCATAACATGGTTGACCGTCCGTTTTTATTTTTAAATATTCATTTATCACAATCATTTATTTGTCATTATAAATGATTCTGATGAATGAATATAGATTTTTTAAATTGATAATATCGGCCTGCCGATATATCGGCCGGGCTCTAGTAGCCTAGTTATTATTTGTTATTACTTTATTATTTTATATTATTAATTTAGTGTTATTTATTTACTTAAGTTATTTATGTTTCTGTTTCACTATGACTTACTGATTGACTTGACTTTATGATTTTTTTTGTATGAATGTAAAATTGCGTTAACCTGAATGCAGTTTTATTTTGGTTCAGCCCCCTCAAAAAGTTGCAAAATGTTTCTTTAAATGGAGGTACAGTAAATCCACTTTAAAAACCTCACTTTGTTTTCAAGAAAGCAATGTTGCTATATATCAAGACAATAAATGTATCACAAAAAAGCCATTAAAAAACTGTGAGATTGTCTTCCCTATTTATTGTTTTCACTAATTTTCTATGTAGGCCTATTCCAAAGACAATTAAATGAGCAAATATGTATGTTGTATTGACTATCATTTATTTGGTCATTTTTAATCATTAATTACAATACAGTTTTCTACTCTTCTGTGACTCCTGGAATGTTTATTGGTTTCATTTTTTCTCTCTTTTGCCTTTATGTGTAGTATATCTTTGGATCTACTTCTAAAAAATAAGTAACGTATTACTCTGTATTCACAAAATTGTAATGTTTATAGTGAGTTAAAATAAAGTTAAAACGTTAAAACTGTGCAGGGTTTATGGCACCCCACACGTCGCTGCAGATTGGCTAGCACCTCTGACTCAGCGGACACACCCACAACACAAGTTCTAGAATAAATGAGAACTACGCACGTCAAACCGCGTGGCGCAAAGCCAACGTCGTTGATCAACGTTTTCAGGATGAACGAGCCCGTAAGCTTCACCTGCCCTAGGATCTAGCCTACACGTATCACAGAACAAGTGCGCAGTAACCTTCCTGTGGGTTCCGCAGAGGCTGGCTTGGACGCACTGACTCCATATATCTGACTTTCATTTCTTAAAAGCACACTCGTCAAATTTTGAAAAAAACAGTGTCTGTTTGCCGCATATTTCCGCCATAAGTGCTCTGTAATGCTTCAAAAAAATGATGATTCTGCAACCACCTGCTGGTTAATACTTATAGGTGCTCAACTGAGTCATATGTAGGAAACGTAAGTGCGCAACAATCCATCCCCAGCACAACGTATGCGTTACTGCAATGCGAACATCACCACATGCATTCAAATAAAAACACGTAACACTATTTCGCTCTGTCTAACATCCCAGTATAAAAAGCTGGACAAAGTGGTGTAACTGCGTCACATCCACAACGATGCCATTTATGCACAGCAGGACTATACATTTATTTATTTTTGTTCTAAAAAACGTTTACACTATAGATATTGAAGATACAGGTACCACATATACATGAAGTGCGTCTATTCTTACCTGAAAGGACCTCCAAAAGACTAAAAAGTCTAGACAACTCCAATGACGCAGACGTCTAAAGATGCACGTACTGGACCTTAATGTCTGATTTCCTTTTCTTTCCTTTTCTTTTTTGCACGCGGATTGATCTGTTTCTGTTAGCAGGCTGGTGTATGTAAAGTGGCTACGCTATTAACTGCATACACAGAATATGTAGCGGTTTACCTGTCAATTTCACAGCAGCGTTTTCAGCGCGTCCTTTTAAAGACCAAGGAGAGATCCGCTGGAATATTCCACCGGAGATGACGTTGCCATTGGTTACTGGTGACAAAGCCATGGAAGCTCATTTCCGCCAATGTGATGGATTTTGTTTTTTGTTTTTGTTTTTTAAAAAAAGGTCCTGTAAGTCATTACAATGAGAAACCTTCTCAAAATAATGATGTACAATATCAGAAAGATGAGAAACCTTTTCAAAATAATGACTTATTTCAAAATGATGAGAACTTTTCTCAGAATAATGACTTAGCATTTTAAAATAATGACTTAGTATCCCAAAATAATAAGAAACCTTTATATTTTACATGATTTTGAGAAGGTTTTACATTATTTTTGAGCGACATCATTATTTT
Source organism: Etheostoma perlongum (assembly GCA_026937815.1). Lineage (NCBI taxonomy): Eukaryota > Metazoa > Chordata > Actinopteri > Perciformes > Percidae > Etheostoma > Etheostoma perlongum. The sequence goes on from CM049377.1 coordinate 7,070,883, forward strand.
GAGTTATTACAATTATTTTATTTTTTATTTTTTTCATATTTATTATACAGGAAAGTTAAAAAGTAACATTACATTACAATGTAAACGGGCCTAACTCAGTTTAAAAACTGGTTTTCAGCAGGTTTCTGTTCTGCAGAAACAAAACATAGTTACAGCACATCGGGACAGACATTTGTACAGGACATCGATATGGACTAGACACATTTAGACAACTAAAACAACATTACAGTTTACATAAGGACAAAGACATTTATGCAAGACATCAGCATGGGCTAGACAAATACGGACAGTGCAAACAAGGCTTGGACAATACATGAGCAATTAATAAGTGCAAGTGTAACTGTTAAGAAGGAGCTGTTTGTATGCCTTTTTGAAATATGTGATGGATGATAGTGTTCTGATGTGATGTGGAATGTCATTCCAAATCTTGGTGTATGTATAGAAAAAAGATTTCTGACCAAAGTTGTTTTTGTATGGAGGAACTGGGATAAGTGCCTGTGAAACTGACCTAGTGAGGCGTCCTGGTCTCACGTGTGTCGGAAGAAATGCAGTAAGTGCTGGTAATGTGGCATTTTGAATATGAAAATAAAATGCAATTGCGTGGCTGTTTATGAAGTTTTCATATGTCAAAGCCTTAGAACGTGCAAGTGTAATGCAATGGTGAGAACACTTTGGAAGGTTCCTGTGTGAGCTCAATGGTATAGTCGTGCTATTGGTTCAGTAATTTCCTTCGTGGTAAGTGACCAAATAGGAGGACAGTAGGACATGGTTGAAAACACAATTGCATGTAAATAGGTTTCAGAAACAGAAAAAGAAAGATATGATCTGATCTTATTATAAACATAAAGTTTCTGATTCAACTTTTTTGTTAAGTTAGACACATGTTCCCGGTAGGTAAGGTGAGTATCAAGTAGCACACCAAGATATTTGTAAGTCTTTGTGACGACAAGTTCTTGGTTAGCAAAAGTAATAGAATCAGTAAAAGAAAAAAAAATTCTGGTTGAGTGAAAATGCATACATTCAGTTTTCTGAACATTGATGGTTAAATGGTTCTTTTTCAACCAGTCATGTAGAAGCTGAAGATTAAATGATCATATGGCTTGGTTGAATTCTAAGGCATTCTGCCGTCTGGTATTTTCTGGATAACGGACCGTTGCTAAGTATAACACACCGTTGCCAAGCATAGCAGAGCATTGCCATGGACGCAGTTCTGTTCACTCTGGAGGACAGCGGCTGTCAATCCGCTGAAAGAAGTCCAGATAATATCACCGTGGATCAACTACTGTCGGACATTCTAAAACGCTTGACCTGATAAAGCTTAACATAGTTTAATGTACATAAACAACGATCAATCATCAGCATATTTCTCACGCCCATATCTTGTCATGAACACTTAAGCCTGTCAAAAAAACTAAACTGATTATAGAAGTTATCTCACATTAACCTTTTCTTCTTCATTGGCGTCTATGGTGAGGAAAAAGCTTAACGTGGTTTAGTGTACCTAAGCAATTATCAATGATTACCAAATTTCTCTCTCATATTGCTCCTCATAACCAGTTGAAACCGTCATAGATAAACTAACTTTCACATTATTCTTTAGAAAGTTTCACATTATTTTTAGATACTACAATTTGTTTTTAGCAAATTTTACATTATTTTGAGATGCTTAAAACTAAGTCATGATTTAGAAATAATAAGTCACTATTTTGAGTCATAATTTTCTTTGAAGGTTTTACATCATTTGGAGATACTAGGTCATTATTTTGAGACGGTTTTGTCATATTTGAGATACTGAGTCATTTTTTAGAAACCCAAAAATTATAATAACCTACAGGATCTTGTTTTCTACCACATAGGTGAAAATGGGCTTCCATACTTTTTTTTGATGCTACCAGAAGTATATCAAAGAAAAGTATATGAATGTGTGTGTACTGAAGAAGTAGGGGGGGCAGGGTGGAGCATTGGAGTCGCCAGGTCAATTTGTATAATATCATTTGAATTACCTGATATTATTCTGTCAAAAATCATGTCGTGTAGGCTGTTGAGAACAGGTTCTCAACAGACTACCTGGTTAAATAAAGGTTAAATAAAATAAATAAATAATAATAATCTTTACTAAAGCCCCCTCCCTCTGGAACTCCCTACCCATACACACCCGTGACTAAACTGACTTGGACACATTCAAAACACTAACCAAAACACACCTCTTCATATTAGCTTTCCACGGACAATAGTCTTCCATTTCTCACCTGATAGTGATGGTTTTATTGGTTTTAATATGCTTGTTTTATGTGTCGGCTTTATTGCTTATCTGTTTTTAATGTGCTATATGTGCTGGTTTACCATGTAAAGCACTATATAAATAAAATGTATTATTATTTTTATAATGTGAATCTGTAAATTTCACTGGAACCACTTTACATATAGATACAGTTCTGAGATTGATTCATAATCAACCAGTTATTAAAACTTAAAGGTTTGCATGTTAGTTTTAAGAAGTGTTTTTCATCAGTTATGGTTAACTAATATTCTGATTGATGTGTAACTATAACTGGTGTTGTGTATCCTGACTATATCCTGAATAATTAACAATTAAGCTTAAGTTGTTTTGGCTTGGCATTTTTTGCAATAGGGTCAGACTTCACTGGGGTTGCAAACTTGTTTTGACACCCATCTTTGAGACTCAAACTCTAATCTTTGACCTAAAGGTCCCAGTTCTAGGGAGCAGGCAGTGGAATGGCAACCCTTCACAATATAGTTCACTTATTAACTCTTAACTGTATAACTAATCATGGTGATTATTATTAACAGACTAACCCCTTGTGAGAGATGATAGAAATGTTTCAATGCTGATGCTTAATGAGTCTTTGTTTATATGTATCTACTGAGTATTTTAATAGAGAAAATAATTTTAATTTTAATATTGCAACAAATAGCTAAATGTTCCCTTAGTGTTATAGCTACTGACATATGGCAGCATATTGCAATATTATTTTGCTGAATGTTACCACATGATTCCATAAACTCCCAGGTGAGACTGTCAGCTGACTCTCATCTGACAACCTTCCATCTCACACACATGAATTCATAGGTTTCACCAAAATCAATACATTAAGTACCAAATCTACTCCACTTCTTACTGTAAGACTAGCATGCTAAGTGTCAATCTCAGAACTATATGTGAAGGGGTTCCAGTGAAATGTACAGACTCACATTAGTACAGATTAATGGACACATATGTGTGAATGAGCAAATTACAGTTACAATACGATATACTTTTTTGTCCCCATAGGGAAACTAGTTTTGGACTCCAAGCTGCACACATAAAAAACACCTTGACAAATGTAACCAAAACAGCACCAGTAGCAGTCACAGCAATACATTTTCCATAATGTATTGCACACATTGCACACATCCTGTGGTAAAAAACGTATTGCACAAAACACATATTTCCCTAGACCCCCAGAAAAACACCATGCAACTATTGCACAATCTCTACAGCCTCATTCCAGCATTGTTTAAAAGTTAGGAACAAATGAGTTGGGTCGAGGTTTGATTTCACCGGTCCGGTCTGGAGTACCACGCTAACTCGTGACTTCTGGGGCCAGCTGTTCAAAGGTAAGCTGATCGGATTTTGGTTATCGGAATGGCTCAAATCTTGAAAATGGGTTGTGGAACATCAAGTGGAACATCATATAGACAAAAAAATGTTGCCGACATGAAAACTTCCTCAAAAAACAAAATATGCAATATTGATAATAGTGTAGGCTATTTATTTCAATGTGATGCACAATTGTGGCTTTACTGTCCCTAATTAACTGACAGCAGTAGCCGACTGTATCTGATAGGATGCTGGCATTGGACCAGTGGGTTCACCCTTCATTAAAACTCATATTTATTTATTTATTTTACACCTCTGACCGATAGTAGAATGCTGCTTTATGTTTATTTATAGAAATTGTTGCTGTTGCTAGTGTTTTGCCGACTGAACAGTCCTCTATGAATGGGTCATCACCTGGTGCTTACAGTAACCACATGATTCTTCGTTTTTACCACAATGCTGGATGTTAACTTGTTGACTGTTGAAACTTAGACAATTCTGCTCTCTGAAATCTGGAAAGTTTGTAGTTGCCATGTGCACAGACATGACTATACTGTACATGATGCAACCGAAACTATAACTCAACCACAGACATCCTGTTTCCAAGGAAGTGGCTTTCTCCTTCAAAAAGATGTGTGAAGGCTGTAACCCCACGAGTAAATTATATGACATGTTCTTTTGTATCTTGACAACATACATTTATTAAAAATGTAAAAAAAAGAACACTGCTACATGAAAATGTGTTTGCTTTTCTTTAACGTCCTGAGGAGACACTAAGTTATTTGCAATTGGTTGATGACATGACATACACATGCTGAACCAACAGGAAATCCCCTAAATAAATGTTAACCACTGAAAGGTGACACACTGAGCAGAAAGCCAGAGGTTATGTGAGGTGGACGTTGTAGTCTTCACAGCGTTTTCCTCCAGGCTGATCAGCATTCACGCAGGCAATGCCACTCGTAGCATCATAGCTGCAAAATATACATTAAGCAAATGATTAAAGGTGCACTCCTGCGCAGACTTAACTCTTTTAATATGGACAAGACTCTGATGGTATTGTTCTACATATACTGGCTATACTATATACATATACTGGTTGTCAGCAGATCTTTGAGGTCCTTAGATCAGGGTTGACTCCCTGTTTCTTGTATTAAGATGAAGGTATTAACTCTGAAGGGTGCCCAAACTTTGCAGACGGCATTTTTTTGTTTTCTGTTATTTTGAAAGTGTAAATGATGGAAATAAAATCTTATTTCTTGTAACATATAATACAAATGTCTAATCTGTCATTTGATGCCTTTTGGAGATTTTTCCATCTTTTCTTGGCTTCTTTATGCACAGTAATAAAAATGTTTTACATGGGGTGCCCACACTTTAAAACCCCACTTTATATGCTTTTGATTTAATACGGATTATGTGATTTATAGTGCTTTTTATGATTATTCATTTGTTATAATGTATTTATTTAGCCTGTGAAGCATTTTATGACTGTCTGTGGTAAGTGCTATATAAATAAACTTTACTCACTGATCTTATATGGAGTCCATTTTTATTTTGATTTCATTATATGAGAACCATCTACTATAAAATAATTACAGAGGCCAACAAGATAATAGGAATACAGCAGCTTGACAGGTATGTTTTTCAGAAGGTGCGGCCAATATTGTCAAGCTCCGACCACCCACTCCTCTTCTCCCTGGGCAGAGATATAGGCTCCAGGTACACACTTTTTGTGCAATTAATTAACAACTTGCACAACTCTTGAATGCACAGTTGTTTTTATTAGTACACTTTTAGAAATCACTTTCTCCAAACAATCTAAAGAGGTTTTACTTTTGAGTGAGGAAATTGTTCTTAATCAAACTGTTGGTTGTGTTGTCCGTTTCATCTGCACAAAAAACAATGTGGTGTAGCTTACGTGCCTGGCTAAACATTGGCCACTCCCTGTTATTCATTGTGAGGATGCTAGGCAACCAGCAAAGACTGCGTCTAATAATAATAATAATGTATCCTTTATTATATCCAGGCATTGTATCCGGGCAGTGAAATGTAGATGAAAAGGCAGATGTAATATTATCTTCACCCTCAAAACTACATTATCTAAATTGTAATGCTACAGACACACTTTGATGCAAGTTTTTGTTTCTGTCAACACTTGGATTGTTTTTCTGTCCTACAACTCAGACTTGAAAGACGTCACCTGTTTTGTGCGCGTCTGTCACTATCATGGCTTTAATGGCCACAGGCTGGGAGCAGATCTTACTGGGGCATAGCATCTTTGGCTGGACAAGGGTCTCAGTGTCCCGCTTTGTGGGATTGTCCACGTCGAACCAGCATGTCCTGCAACATGCCAAACATTGAAACAGTTATAGGCATGTGGAAACATTAACATCAGATTCAGAGATTTTAATTTGGTTTTACAGGTTGTGATATTTGTGGTATAAAGGCTCACATACTGTTTGTGTATTACAGTTTTTCTCAATTGCTTTGGCACATTTACTGAACTTACAATTGTCAAAAACTCTAAGTACAATCCTCACACTACATGGTACATTCAGCACATCACTATGTGGCCTGCAAAAAGTGATTACTCCGATAGAATAATGAATTCATGTTTCAAATGTGAAAAATCCATCATCCATGAATCCATGGAAACATCAAAACAAGATGATCCTTTATCATTGCTTAGACCAAGACAGTCAAAATGCAAAGACATGTTGTCAAAAGACAGCGTACTTAGAAAGTGTGATAGTATGTAACATTGTCCAGTTGCTAACATTGTATATTTCAAGGTCTTATTGTGATCCACATTTTTCTTTCTTGCGTTCTCAAAACTCAACAGCTGTAGAAGATAAAATCATAAGACATGGTTGTTTACTCTCTTACATCTCTCTCTACATGATGCAAAATTAATACTAAAACTTACTCTGACAGAAATCTGAGGGACAGGTCAGCATCACTTGATAATCCTCACATTGTTTACTCCTGTTTTTCATTGCTGCATGCAAATGTAAAAGGAACATCATAGCTGGAATTTATAAAGAACAAAGCTCCCATTAGGATGCAGAGACAACAGCAGTGTTGCATTCAAAGATGTAATAAATGAAAGGGTTACAACAACAAAAAAGTCCTGAAGTAAGCAAAACACACACACACACGCCTTGTAACTGTGCCCCTCCTTGTCAGTGCTCTCGCCTGGCACTCACGCCAACACAACACACACGAGGTAACAAGAGTGAAACAACGGACAGGTGACACGAGTGGTCAGGAACAGGTGGAACACAGGGTGGGGCAGACAATCACAGGCAGGAAAACAAGGCAGGAAGTAAAAGAAGACATGACAGGAAGGATGACAAGACATGACATGGGAGAAAACTACACAAAAGACTACAAAGTAGGTATACAACATACACAATTAAAATAGGATAAACACAACAGAGAACACAAGAGAGTAAACAACCAGGAAACAAGGAATATATAAACACAATAAAACTGGAAAAACTAACAGAAAATTGCAACCATGACAGAATCGCTGCTGCACTGACTAAAGCTGCGTCAAACCTGTATGTTTGACTAAAAACGTGCTTATGAGACGAAGGTGTCTCCAGTGTGTTTGGCAGATAACCCACTTGTTATTGTGGTGTCTGAGCCATGCTGGATGATGTGTTGACAGGAATCCACTTGACACGGTTTCTTGATTATTAAAAGGTTTATTTACATCAAAGAATTCAGCATCAATACCTTGGCCTTAATGCTAATTGAGTTTCTACAGACTTGACCAGGGAAAGTTTTCAGGAGTCCAAGTGTGGACTCCACATCTCCCTCCTCAGACGGGTCATCACTGTTTTGCCACTGAGTTTGTCTCTGCTCTGACACTGAGTCAGTAGGCTAAGGGAGAGTTTTATCACACCACTTGTTACGATCTGGCTCGGTGTTATATTGAGCGTAACGTTAAAAAAGGAAGAATGTGGAAGAACCAAACAAAAGGGCAACGAGGGAGTGGTAAAATATGGGTAGTTTAATAACTACAGTAGATAAACAGGTAACATAAAGAGAGCTAATGGGTGGTGCCTAATAAGCAAAGATTATACAAACAGAACTAAAAGAGCACACCACCCATTAACCTGCAAAATTATAATGTATGTAACAAAGACCAAAACCAAAGGCTGTACGCAAACAACCTGACTAGACTCTCTTACTAGTTTAACAATAGTCTTTTAACACCACACTTTCTAATGCAAAGGTTTCCAAAACAACAATCTCTACTACATAGGTTTCTAACACAATCACCCCTAACCAAACCGCCTGGCAGACTGATCTGAGTGTTCAGCCGCCGACTGAAGTATCACAGTGGTTTTTGACCTCTTCCTGGGTTGATTGAAGGACGTTGATTGGCGGGATCCCCAGCAACCGCGCCATTCAACACCATGGCCTGGAACAGGTGGGCGGAGCCATCTTCGCAGGCCAATCGTCTTCGGGCAACCACACATACAAATTAACATACCTAAAACATCATCCTAAAGGCAGGGGCCGTAACACCACTCCAGGCAGGGGAGCTTGGAATCCCCTCCAGGCCCAGGCAGGCAGCAGACTGCTGCAAAATATACTACTCAGTACTTGAAAACACCTTGAAAGTATAACAGACTTAAAACAATTACCTACCTAAAAGTCACAGAGATGGTCCCATGTGGCAACCAACAGGCAGAGACAAAGCCAAGAGGCAGCCATGAGGAGCTTTACATAAGCTCAGCTAGCAAGGGGGGTTAGTCTGGGTGGAGCTAATTTGGTCTAATTGAAGTGTGTTCAAGAGCCAATTAGGTGCAAAGCTTACTGGTCACACCACTACTTGTTGTTGTGTGCTTTATCACTGTATTGTTAGTGCTGTATGTCCTCCCCCACCCCCATAACGTAGCCTATGTTCTGTATAAATGCAACAACAAAAACTGTAAATAAAAAAGAAGAGGAGAATCATGGATTTGTATTCATTGAAATGGTTCTGCTGTGGGACACCCTCAGGTAGCTCACCTGGTTGACCGTGCAACCCATGTACTAAGGCTCAGCCCTTACCGCTGTGGCCTAGGTTGGAGTCTGACCCACAGCCCTTTGCTGCCCTTTGCTGCATGTCATCCCCCTTTCTTGTCTTATCAAAGAAAGGCCAACAAAGCCCCCCAAAAATAATCTTTAAAAAAAATGTTGCTATTGTTCCAATTTCAAAGATATGTTCAAAAATTCAGAAACAGTTCATATCTTAGCAACATTATCATGTACTCATCTACTTTACTGGCCATTCCAACATATATTTATACTAAAACAGACATTAACTTTGGAACATGCCCACTTGATTTGACCAACTCAGACTTCTAAAAAAAGACTTGAATTATCTTAAGAAACCGGGTCTCGATTTCTGGAAAAAGACATTGCTATTGAGTTTTTCAAATGTATTTTTTTGGCCCCAAAAGCTGAGTGCCATCTAGTTCAATTATATGGGAAAGAAGGCAGACATGTCTACAGCCGATATCTCCAACTCTGGGCAACTTACAACAAAACTATCTGGATTCATCAATATCACTACATAAGAGGAAAAATATGTATTTTTGATTATGGGGTGAACTGTACCATTAACCTTTTCTTTTATTTTGTTTAATCAACTTTTGCCAGCTCATCATTTGCCACAAGGTAATATCACAAATAAATGCAGTAGACTCTGTAAGAATAGTTGACTGCTCCATAGGGAAAGGTTTATTTTAGAAACCTGATTAGGGTGTAACCTTTAGTAGGGAAAATTGGAGCTTAACTTTCTTAATAGCCGGTGTAATTGGCATCTCCTCGAGGACTGCCTAACCTTTATTCTTACCTTACATTTTCAAGCAAGAATGCTTAATCTAAAGAAACCACCCAGCTGATAGCGGAACACTACGATACAGAGGTGAAAAAAAAGACAATTCACAAGATTACAAATAGCACATGAATTTTGTTTTTAATTAAGAAACACCAAGGGCAAGGGGAGCGCCGTTTCAACATTGGAAATGGAGCAGTCAGGTTGTCCTGACATGGACAATATTTCATCTGTTACACTTTCAGTCATTTAAGCGAGTTGTCCCCGTTTTTTCTGCTATTCAGAAGTAAAACAAATTTCAGAAAAAATATTCCATCATTACCAAAAGTGCACCTTTTATATTTTGAAATGGCCTAAAAACAACCAAAAAGCAGTGGAAGTTTGGCAGCGAGAGTGTACAGTATATATATGAAATCCAGTTTAAGAGCAGATACACAAAAGGCACCCAACAAGGGCCACACACACACCATCATTCTCTGTTTCACTGTCCTAAACCTGGACCACAGCAGTGGCTCTTTACAAAGTTCATATCTGAACAAAACATGATGACAACTTTCTGTGTAGATCATTAATTTTGTTCCATTTGGAGCCTAAGACTTTTTTTTTTTGAGTGAATAATAACACCAGAGTCCAACCATTTGACCAGGCAGTTACAGTCAGTTACATACAATCCCTTTATGGAAATATTTTTGGGGATTTGTGAAGAATTTCCCAGAGGGGCTGTATTCAAACTCAAACATAAGGGGAAAAACAGGGGGATGTGGGAAGCAATACACAATAACCAGAGGAAAGAAAGTAGCAAGTTGTGATGGCCCTAAAAACAGCAAAATAAAGCCATGAAACAAAAGCGATGAAATAGAGAAGAAAAACAAAAAACATGACATAAATAAAAATGAGGCAACTCTAAGTGAAAGGATAGTGCTCATTTTTACAATTATCTATATATTTATTAAGCTTACAAATAGGAGAAAACAGGTTTGTGAACCTCCAAACCATTGTGGTTTTGTGGTGTGGTCGACTAAAGGCAGGCAAGCATGCTTTATTAGAGCTACACGACTGGTCGCAGCACCTGCAGGAGGCTTCCATTGCTTTCCCACACAACCAAACACCATCCCAACTGTGTCCTACTGCCGTTTGCTGCACAGAAATCTCTCTCTGCAGAGAAAACCACAGATTCGTAGCTTACTGAATTGTCGCTAAAGCTACCAAATCTGAAAGTTGTGTAACATCGTGAGGCAGTTCTGGGTTGACCATCCTCCTCAGGATATGGATAATGACACTGGTGTGCACACACACACACACACTGTGGGCTGAGACATACATAACCAACTAATTTACCAGCATACACACTCATTCTCTATGTATATATCTACCTGTCTGGCAGATATGTTTACATATAAAACAATATCTTCAACAACCACACATAAAAAATACACCCTTTTCAGCTTTTAAAAACTGTTTTTATGAGATCTACTCAATCAAATAAGGCTGCAGAGGCAACAAACTATGCCATATTCTTTAAAAAATCAACCCCAAATGCCATGCATATCAACAAATGTGAGACTAGTGTATACTGTTTAACATTGTTTTCTTAATCTAAGTACCAAAAAAGACACCTCTCTACATGTGACAGACAGATAACCATGCGACGATGTGATGTTTATGTCTGACGTTAGCACCAATATTTCTTTCTTTTTCATAAAAACAAAACAAATACAGACACAGGAGACACAACAGTGCTGTGAATTACTTGCAAAGCAAAACAAATCTGCCAGGTTAAAGCGGCAGTACATGTAACACCTGCGGTTATTAATTTGTATTTGACAACCTGAGCTGTGTACTGACGCTGCATGTGACCGTGTGCGCTCCTCTCCCAACAATTTGCAAAAGACCGTAAGCATGCTCGCGAGCGGAAAAAAAATAGGTTCCTCTACAGAAGTGAAGAAAGAAGGCCTAAACATCTTCAAGTATTAATACAATTAGGGCTATAAAAAGCCATGGACACACAGTATTAGGACCCAGAATAAACTCTAGGAAAGTTGAAGAGCAGTTATGGTTAGTTTGCATGTTTTCCCCCACAAATACAATAATATATATATATATATACTGTATATTCATACATATATATATATTCATATATATATTTATATCTGTATAAATAAAAATTCAGTGCTGTAAAAACATCTTCAACTCCATAGGATCTGACCAATCGTAGAAGGCCTAATATGTTTTACTCTTACTCTTCTCAAGGCTAAAACTACTGCTGGAAGTATGTCAACTGTACTGGTTCTCCTGTATTAATAGTCCTTCATTGACATTACAACACGAGAAAGAGAAGACTTTTTAATATTGTTTCATTTTTTTCTCTTTTTTGGTTTAACTGCACACAGAGAAACATATCCTGTTGTGTCATCTTGTTGTTTTTTTTGGTAGCAGCAAAGCACCAAGTCTCTCTGTGTGAGTCTGCTGTGTGTGTATGACATCACTCCATAGTCTCTGTGTGTGTACTGTACGTGTGTGTTTGTGTGTTTATGTGTGTGCCGCAATCTATGAAGAGCACGGCTGCACATTGATGCCGTGGGCTGCGTAGGTTTGCAGGTCGATGGCCTGGGCTGGCTGCTGTCCCGGCCGGGCGTTTATTAGTGCCAGGTTCCTCACGCAGCCTGTCATTCCAGACAAAAACTTCCCTCCTGTCATAGCAGACATGTCTGGGGCTCCGCCTATCACATGAGAACACACACATAGTAAGCAACCAGTGTTGAAGTTCCTCTTTGGACATAGAGCTCAACAGTGATCGCCCACTTTTTTAATGGCTCTGGTTCCGGCAGTAATTTTCATCATTTAATATCTCCATTGACATTTCATGAAATTCTTAAATAAATAGTTTTAAGCCTAGGACCAAGCCAACCAGCTCCAAGTTGAATCGTGACCATAAAACATCTGATTTGGCACAAAATATACTTCCAATCCACTCACCAAGGTATAAATTGCCTTTAGTGTTGACCATGAGGCTTTTGCCTTTAGACTGTCCATGTAGCGCGGCTCCTCCATCAATCTGGATGTATCCATCTTTTCCAGTTCTGCATGAAAAGAAGAACATCAGGAATCAAACACAACTCAATACAACACTGCAGATGCACAGACAAATCAGGTGATATACTGATAATAGCTATTAAAGCTGGTACATTATCATCAACTAAAAGTGAGGTCCAAATTTATTGGGCTATTTATAAGAGAACATGAGTAAGTAACATTTTTCAAAAGCTTTTAAATATTTGGATTTGCTTTGTGCTTTTAGCCATTGTAATTAGTAGCCTATTAGTAATTTCACTAGGCTACTGTTAGGTAATCAGTTTGAACAAGGGTATTTGATGATATGGGAACTTTATCAGGATGCATAGTATCCTGATCCATGAAATAACTGGCTTTTAATAATAAACATCTGCCTGCCTCTATGGGAATTTAACATAGGGATATGTATACTTATGCCCCCTGTATTTTAAGGAAGAACATTTATTTATTTACAAACGTTATTCATTCACAAAGAAAATTGGTGTCCTTAAAGGTTGGATTTTACCTCATTTTTTAATTAAGGCATTAAGATAAATTTCCAAAACATGATTTTTTTTATTTCTCTTGTATGTCAACTTAAGCATGGGTATGTAAACTTATGAGCACAACTGTACATACACACACATACACATACACACATATATATATATATATATATATATATATATATATATATATATATATATACATACATACAGTGCCTTGTGAAAGTATTCGGCCCCCTTGAACTTTTCAACCTTTTGACACATTTCAGGCTTCAAACATAAATATATAAAAGTTTTATTTTTTGTGAAGAATCACCAACAAGTGGGACACAATTGTGAAGTGGAACGAAATCTATTGGATATTTTAAACTTTTTTAGCAAATAAAAAACTGAAAAGTGGTGCGTGCAGAATTATTTGCAATTGTGTCCCACTTGTTGGTGATTCTTCACAAAAAATAAAAATGTTATATCTTTATGTTTGAAGCCTGAAATGTGTCAAAAGGTTGAAAAGTTCAAGGGGGCCGAATACTTTCGCAAGGCACTGTACATACATACATACATCTATAAGCCTTTATAGTTGGTGCCCACATTCTTTATCGTTTTGTGGTTTGTTTACATAACTCACAGGGAATGCAAAATGTTGCCACACTTCAGGGAAGCATGGGGGTTTAGCAGTTGTTTCTCCATCATCTCATGGTGTCTGGAAAAGTGAATCTGCAGGCAACTGCAAAGCTAAACTATGTCTTTAGCTAACGTTGCTGACTGATTTTTAACCGTGTTTAAGCAAACTAGTAGCCAAAGGTTATCGCTGTCTGCTGCCCAGTGTAGCGCTAACTAGTGTCACAAGCAGTGATGCATGATGTGGTATCTGGTGCGGCATTAGAGTAGTTTTATGAGTGTAACAACGAGTACATGAGAACAGTTTCAGACCCAATACCCGATACTAGTATTGGTATATGTGCATTTCTAATAGTATGCAAACATACCTGACTGCTGTGACCTTATGCCATCTCCCATCATTAATGGACCTCTGGGACAAGATTTCTGCCTCTCCGCTGCCCAACTGGTATCTGGATTTCATACAAATTGTCAGCATTACTAGAATATTTATATGAGCTGAAAATAAAACTAATGAAGATGTCAACAGAAGTACAGGGTTACAGGGCTGAGTCACCTGAAAACAACATGTCCATTCTGCAGCCCAAGGCTAATGAAGTCCTTCCCTTTGCCGTTTTCTCCGGGTTCCTGAAAATAAGTGTGTTTAGTCAGCAGAGGAAGAGGGTGCTGTGTGATTGAATACTGAGAACCACTGAGCAGCTGCCCTGTAGTAATTTTCCACACCAACAGTTTTAACGGCAAACATGAGGCAATGCAGACAGATTGCTCCCAACAGTATTTGTAGAAGTGTGATAAAAATCTTCCATGCAAAATAACAATGACAATAGAAGCCATCATGCACACTGTGCAATCTAAACACAGACACTCAAATGGCATTTCAAATGATGTGTTTCTCCACAAGTATCTCATATATCATCAGAATTGACTGTACATATTTGAATGTAAAGCACATGTTATTAAACATCAGGAGTGTCTTGTGTTTGAGTGGATACCTTTTTACTAGCATGCACCTTTCGCAAATTGCGTGCGCCTTTGGTCTCCTGAGGAAAATGGAGGATGAGTTAGAGAAGCAACATGCATTTATTTAGTGGTGTGAGATAGAGCCAGGCTCGCAGCCAACATGCCCAACAATGTCACAGCCGCAATGGCACAGTATGATTAAGACAGTGAACACTGAAATGAAAGAAAAAAATGCAGTATTGTGTAAGGGATATACTGTATTATTGTGGGCACATCAGTAAAAATAGAGATTAGCATTTGCTAGGAGAACATTAATGAGCATCACTGCTTTACAAGGTAGTGGTGATGATATAGAGTGCTCAATTACAGCAGCAAAGTTAGAGTGAGGATGAGAGGGTGGAGGGGAAGGATGTGAGATTTGGATTAAACCATGGGTGAGTCCTACAGTATAAATAAGTCTCAAGATGGGAGCAGGACTTACCACTCCCTGCCATAAGATCAGCCCCTCAGAGGAGCTTGTGTTGATCTCCAGTTCGATGGTCTCTGGCAAGTCATGGGCACTAAAAAAAAATTTTTTTTTCATTTTACCCACACTCACTCTGTATTTCACAATGTATGGGCAATATATCGATATTGTATGTATCAATATAAAGTAAAGTGATGTCATTTCCTGAACTTACCAGACTGTTCTAGCTGTTCTATTATTTCCCTTTACCTACTTAGTCATTGTATCCACATTAGGGCTAATCGATTTTGTAGGGGTATGTAGCTAACTGTGTGTAGCATACTATCTGGTCTTATTAATGCTGTCCTCCTTTTGTGTAAATTGTTTTTAATAGTTTTTTAATATTATTGTACATTGTTAGCATCTTTCATATATTAGGATTCTCTTTTTGTTTTGTTTTGTTTGTTCGTTCTTTGTCTTCTACACTCCAACTAATCTTTATATACTGTTTTGTTTGTTTTAAATATAAAGATCCCAAAGAATAACAATTTTACCCATGATACATTGTAACGTCAACTCCTATAATACATCTGCGAGTGTAAAAAGAAGTGTAAAAAGGTTAGAAAAGCACACTACAGTTACCTTCTAGTAAAAATGGATCTAGGAAGGGCAACGTATCCATCACCGTGGAAATGAGCTGCATACTGATAGGGTGAATCTAGAAATAATACAGTAAATACACATCAAAATGATATTCAAATAACATTACTGCTGTGAACTTTCATTCTCACTGTTATGGTGCCCTCCAGTGGCGAGAGCATGGAAGAAACCCTGGTAAGACCGGCTTGGTTAGATCCAGCAGTTATACCCAAAGAAGTATCTTCACTGAAATCACTTAGCAAAGTATTTTATTTGTTGGTGGTGTTTAAAGCAACTTCTAAAAGCAGAAAATACATAGTCTGTCCTTATAACTTTTGAAAAGTTGAACTCACAAGCAATAAAACGCACCCATTCTCAGTTAAATAAACATTGCTGCCGCAGCCTGACTAATGTTAGCTAATGTAAGCACATTTTACATAGAATATGTACAGCTGCGTAGCTGACATTACTGAATTAGTCACTTTATGTTTTAACGAGTCAGAGATACTCAGTTAAAAAAACATATTTTTTAAAGTTTGCTACAGTTAGCTAACAACAACCACCTTAGGGGCATACTCTGGGTGTATAGAAACAAGAAATTGGGTGTTTTAATGCTTAGGAATTCACCTTTTCATGTGTAAGGGGAAGATAATTTTAATTCTTCTCTCAGATGCCACATTGTCTCACTTAATGTGGCCCAAATCTATATGCAAATACTGCAATTCCAAAACCAAAAACACCAACAATCTTCAGCATGACTACACCACCCTCTATGATGGGTATCATATCTATGATGATGCGTACTCATCACAGTCCATGACAACTCCTCACCAACACACGAGCAAGCTATTTGCCATTCCTCACTCTCTCCACCATCTCTGACCTTTCACAGAAATCAAACCAAACTCACCACGGGTCCATGCACAAGTAACACATCAAGCACAGAATATGTTAGCAATGCCGTACATCTCATCTCACTCACACGCCATCGCACTGTGCTTTCAACAGACATGTTTGGAGTTGTTAGTAACAAATTTGTAGAGCAGATTTAAGGTTCTGACTTAGACCGTTTTAGAGAGAAGTATTCTTGTGTATTTTCTTGTTGTACAGACAGGCATTGTTGAAATAGACGAAAGGAGACAAGTGTTTATGTTGTGAGTAACCCTCTTACAGGCATTTACATGATGATAGGGAAAAAAGAAAAACAAGGGGAATTCCACATTTCCATTTGGGTCCAAAAAAACAGGCAGCACAAACCAGTTGATCCCCCAACTACAGTCTACTATCCTGTTACCTTTTAGTATAGATGCAGAATTCCCCTCTCCCAACTGTCCAATGGGGATGAGAGCCTCAGTTGCCAGCTGAGTACAGACGCAAGTTTGGTATGCGTGAAACATGTGTTAGGCAATAGACAGTTCGGATTGAGCTTGGAAGGGACACGGGGCCCCTCAGGCTCAGATGGGCCCCTGTTAGTCACATTGGTTTCAGGCAGACTGAATATTGAGATACTGTACCATTCGACTCGCTACTTTCCAAATTCCTCAGGGCCTTGGGGAAGCTGGAGACCTGGCCTGTGTGTGCAGGATATAGCCATGAGAGTGCAGGGGTAAGACATACGTAATCAGTAAGGGACTGAGCTGTCTGATGTTAGAAGGGCTTAATACTGTGAAGAATGTGAGTCATATGGGCTCATTACTGGTTGTATGTCTAGTCTTTCAGCTTTGATGACCAATATCTTTGTCTATGGGATGCAGGGGTATGCAGTAAGTAAGATACTGGGGCCAATGCTTTGGAGATTTGTTTTCACAACTGCTTTAAGACAGATTCTGCTACTGAAATTGTAGAAATATACATTAACAATACAATTAATACATGTTTCCTCACATGTTCTGCTATTTCTGGCTTTGATTTTAATGTCATATTTGGATGACATGGTCAATACTAAGCTAGTCAATACTTACTTTCTTCGCAGTTCAGGCCTGTGTGGCCGGGCGCACACACACACTGGCCGTCGACGCAGCTGCCGCCATTCTGGCATTGAAGGTTGCTCTGGCACACGTCTTTTACCACCTCACAACGCTCACCTGCGGGGTCACATACCAGTTATGCGTCAGGGCCGAAAGGTTGTTGGTTCACACCATAGGCAGGGTTTGGGGATAATAAATGGAGGGGGGGAAGCAATTTTTAAGATTAACAGTTTATATTTTGATTACCAACAAAACACAGAACATGCAGCTCACCCCCCCAAGTAGAATTTACGTAGACACAAGACAAGATAATAATAATAATTTTAATGTCCATTACGATACAATAAAAAAATAACAAAATAGACAAATGCAATTCAAATAAACACATTATATGTGTGATAAAACAATAAGCACATAGACATATCTTTCAAACGCTGCCTCTCTAGCCATCTCACAGGTCCACTTCTGGATTGACAGCACCCTGTCATTCCTCCATCCTCTTTAATAATCTGTCTGGCTATCACTGAACTAGTCTGCAGCCAGCTTCTTATGTGCTTATCTATTCCGCTTAGGATTGACCCATTTCCTAGAGCAAATGGTCTCTGCCTGAATTGAACCAGCGTCCCTGCAATTAGACAGAGGTGGGTTTGACCAATTTGAACTATTCAGATATTTTTCAAGGAGCAGATCTGTTTAAATTGATTTTTAACCAGATTTTATATCCTGATAGACCCACAAGTTGGATTTCCTAGAAGCTGAATAGCATAGTTTAAAAGTAAGGAGGTCGCCTTAGACAAAGCACAGCTCTGAAAATCTTATAGAAAGTGAAATGAAGAACGGGCAGAAAATACAAATGCAGTGCAGATTGTGGAACAGAATCTAGAACTGTGACGCAAATAACAACAAAAAGTTGCCTGGAATTCTGGGCAGATCTGACACATGCTATTCCAGTGTTAAGCAAACTGTGAGCATGAGCACTAACCTTCAAATCCATCCTTACAGAGGCATTGGTACTCATATTCAACACTCGACATGCAATGACCACCATTCAGGCAGGGCCGCCGGTCACAGGGGCTGTTGTCCACACACTTGCGGATAGATCTGCTTTCTGTGAAGCTGTAGGACAGATCCACCTTCTTGTTGTTGATGGCAACCTAAGCAGGGAGCGCAGACACATTTTACCACAAACCAAAAAACAATACGTTTTCTTTTTTTCTTGTTTTTTAGTGCAGAGAGAACTCACTTCTCCTATACAGCCCTTAAACAGTTTGCTGACATTGGCGGGCTTCGGCAGGATGTCCATGTTGGGGACTCCTCCCAAGTACATGGGGGTGTGGATATTGAGGCCCTGGGTACTTCCTGGGGACGTCTTCCTCTCCACTGGTCCTTGATCGACTCTCAGGTAGCCGGCCTTCTTGTTTCGCTCAGCCACAACTCTGTGCCACTGGCCCAGAGAGACTGGCTCTGGACTGAGAAGGATTGCTTGGCCTAAAAAACAATCAAGATAGGCCCAGAATCAAATTGAGTCTCTATAACCATCTCACTCACCAAAAAACCTTCATAATGTTAATTTATGAAACAGAAAAGGTATTATTTTAAGGACAAATGTATTCATACATTAATCAAAATGACAACAAAAGATTTGTGTTGATACTTTACCTGTGCCCAGTTCAAATCTGAACTCTACATGTCCCTCCACTATGGAGATGGCAACAAAGTCCTCCACCTTCATTTTCTTCCCTCCACAGAAAAACATCAAGCCGTCTCTTTCAAGGGGCTTGAACTCCAGCTCAACACGCAGGTCATCATGGACGTTGGTCAGGGGAGGATAGGCTATGTATGACTCCTCACCATCAAACAGTGGAGTGGTCACCAGTTCCCCTAGTTAAAGTGAACAAGGATATTTTTAATTATGAAGCTTTATCTCAAAATATCAAGTTACAAAATAGTTATCACAGAGCTCCTTTTTTGTATGTGGCTGTGTTAAGACAGCGAGGGTTGCCACAGGGTGGATACTCAAAAAAACATAAAAAACGAAGCACAAGCACCGAACTGCCCGGGCGTTGAATGTTTCCTGCATCCACAAAGCTCTCGCTATGTCTCACTCGTCTCTTTCTCTCTTTCTCTGTGAAATGAAGCTGCCTTCAAGTGCTGTCAAAAAACGTTGAGATCTATACACGATCTGACCGGAAACAGTAGTGCTAATTGTGAAATATAAAATCTACTTGTGCTTCGTTGGGGGGGTTTAAGAACACAACAGAACGTCATACAAATGGATTGTTTCACTGACATGTACAACCCTGTGGCAAATCGCTCCCCTATATATATATATATATATATATATATATATATATATATATATATATATATATATATATATATATATATATATACACACTACCGGTCAAAAGTTTGGGGTCACTTATACATTTCCATACCACTCCATTATAGACAGAATACCTGCTAATTTGGGTGGGGGGGCTGATCTTTAATGCAATATCTACATTGCCCATTATCAGCAACCATTCATCCAATGTTCCAAAGGCACATTCTGTGTACTAATCTATCATTTAAAAATAAAAAACTAGAAAAACATTGGAGAACCATTTTACTATTTTGTAAGCACATAATAACAGCTGCCCTGGTTAAAAAAACAATGCAACTGATCTCAGCTGGCATTCTGTCTACAATGGAGTGCAATGGGAATTTCTATGTGACCCCAAACTTATGACCGGTAGTGTATATATATATATATATACACTGTATATTTTTTTTAACCTTTATTTATCTAGAACAATTTCTCATTTGCAACGACAACCTGTCACATTCACTAGAAACACGCTAAATACAGCACATTTACATTTACATTCAGAGCTGGAAGCTGCCCAGTACAACCACAGTCTGATCTGCTGGCAACGGAGCAGCTTCACTATTATCTATATAAATAATATATATAAATATATATATAAATCATGAGACGATAGCAAAAAATTGCATCGAGAGAAAAGACTTTTTGAGAGTGTGAAGAAAAACGTTTTGAGAGAAACAGATTTATTTTTTGAGAGAACATAGCAAAAAATATATATTTGAGAGTTTAAAAAAGTATTTTGAGAGAGATTCTTTTTCTCAGAAATAATTTTTAAAATTTCAAATTTATATTTAAACATTTTTTTCAGTCTCAAATATTATTATTTTTTGCTTTTCGGTATGAAAACGTTTTTTCTCAAACATTTTTTTTTTTCTCAGATCATTTGTTTCTTGCAAATCTAGCTCCCTAGCAATGTAAATATTGCATTAAAGATCAGCCCCCCACTCAGATCAGCTGGTATTCTGTTTATAATGTAGTGTGGAAATTTGTAAGTGACCCTAAACTTTTGACCAGTAGTGTGTGTGTGTGTGTGTATATATATATATATATATATATATATAGTAAAACAGGAAAAAGGCTTTTTTTTCTTTGTAGTAATGTAACCTATGTAGGATTTTAAACTGTATTAGACAGTAACGTGCGTTTATGGGGCATGTGTGGATAAACGTATGTTAAACTCTCATCCCATAGGCCATTTCGCATGAACTCACCCATCTTTTTCCAAATACGCTTTAACAGTAGCAGTTCTTGAAGGATATTTTGAAGGAAAAATATCTACACCAATATTGTACAGTATATCCTCCCACAATACTTGGAATATTGTTTGTATAGGAGATTAGAGTAACTTTCTGTCTTACCATCCATGCATTTGTTTCCAAACTTGCCAAGATGGCAGCGGCAGTCATAGCCCAGGCCATTTTGCCGGTTGATGCAAGTGGCGTCTGGTCCGCAGGCCTCTGTGGGAAGTAAGGTCACAAACAGTCACAATTATGAACTAATATACAATTGTTATTGAGTTGACACTGTAGCAACATCCAGGTACTTTGATTTATTTGTGTACATGTGGAGATCCACAGTGACAGTACCTGAGTGACAGTGCAGTGATGAGTGGTGCTGGCAGTTGCTGCCTGTGAATCCTCTGGGGCAGCCGCACTTATACAAGCTGGCTTCTGAGTCCTCACACTTCCCTCCATTCTAAATAATGACATGGAAATAAATTAAAGGTCCCATATTGTAAAAAGTTTTTTAATTACAAAGCATTTAGGTGCTAGAAAATAAACCGTGAAAGTATCAAAATGCTCAGAGAAATGCACGCAGCCTGTGTTTGGGGGGGGACAGTATGAGAAACAAAATGTGTTTTTTGAACATTAAAGCATATAAACATGTTCTAATAGAAACCTTAAATTAAAGTAGGAACTTAAAAATGAGCATTATATGGGACCTTTAACTGGATATTATGGAATTAAACACAGACCAAATCCTACAAATACTTCCAGTGGATGGAGGTAACTGACCTGGCATGGGTGGTCTTTGCAAGTGGGGCAGTTTGTGACACCAGTAGAGCTGCGGTCAAGGTCTTTAAAGATAACCTCCTCACCTTGGATGACCAGCTTTTGGATACAGCCTGCATACAATTAAATATTAATGAATTATTAAATATGAAATAAGGACAAGTCTACAAGCCATGAGGACTTATTCTCCATCTTATATTTCCTGTCATGGTGTAAACAGAGTGATGTCTTACCAACAAAACCAGTCTTGATTCCAGCGGTTTTGGCGAGGACTGTGTAGTTGGGGTAACCACCCACATGCAGCTCCTCATTCAGATCCAGGCCCTGGAACTTGCCCTGAGGACAGGAAATGTAGACATATAAGAAAATGTATTAAATGATAGATCGAATGTACATATGTGACAGTGAGAGTTACATTCCCATTGACAGAAGTACCTGTGAGCTGCCGTTGATGGGCTCCCCTCCGTCTACAATGATATAGCCCAAAGTGTGGTTGCGATACAGCTCAACTGTGTGAAACTCTCCCAGTTTGACAGGGTTAGGGTCACGTATGGAGGCCATGCCGGAGCCCACGTCAAACCTGAGACAGCATCAGAATTATTATCAACAAGATCATCATGCTGTGTTTTAGTCAGTTAGAAGTACTTTTAAGATCAGTACAAACTGACCTGAACTCTAAGCGGCCACCCACAAGTCCCAGAGAGATAAAGTCTGCTCCTGTGGTCCTTCTCTGGCCGTTATAGAGAATCATACCTACACCACAAAAACAGGATGAGTGAAAACCTGTAGAAACTTAATCTTAAATGCATAGCCTACAATAATATCCATCTCAATAAGTCCAAAAAAATCAAATTTTATTTTAAACAAGGGGCATCTTCCAGTTATTTCAAGAATAGTTTTTCCCTTCTTCAGCTTTGTCTAGCTTTCACATTCTTGAAATAACCATTTGATCCCATTAGTAGTTTTTATCACTTGGGAAAACCAAGATTTGAAACTAAATATTAGAGTAAGTTACTTGTTAAGATGGACATTGTGTGCAGTAGAGTCATTCATAAACAAGGTAAGCACTTTGAAAGCTGGATGGAAAAGCGGCATGCTATGGTAAGGCAAGTTTAAAGCCAACCAAAGCCAGGTTATGACCTGCCATCCTATCTGTGCATCACTGGGCTGCCATGTGCAACCAGTCACACCATACTATCGGTCCTCTTTTTTTTTTCTTTCTCCACATGCCGGGAACACATGCTTTACATGAGCCACAGAGACTCATGGGGAAGTGGGAACATGCCTTCTTAGATGTCCATCTACATCACCTCTGATAGTGAAAATGAGTGACTGAGAGCGAGTTGAATGCATTAACGTGCAACACAAAGTTGTTCAAGTGTAAGGTAAGTTTACACATACAAATATGCTGAAGATGTTTGTATTGCACGTTTATACATTTTAGGAGTCAAGCGTGTTCAAATAGCTTTTGCAATACGTTTGTAGCAGTTTGATACCAGATGCTTGGGGTGTGCTGAGACAGCAAAAATCCAAACAGGCAGGCACAATTGCCAGCCAATATAAAAAATAGCAGCCGCATATTTTCCTTTGATTTTCCAAACATTTTATTGTACTGTGTTTGCTGTCTTATCACCACACATCCGGCACCAACTGTTAAAAGAAATCATATTTCTTTGCAAAGGCAATTTGACAGACTGTGGCTCTTTCAAAACTGCAGTGATGTTTAAATAAAAGAACACCTACAGAAAAATGTGTGCAGCATTGCATTTAACACTTCTAGCATACAAGGACTGTGATTTTAAGCAGCAGTCCTGCTGTGTAGGCATTGTAGAAGCTAATGAAGAAAAGTAAAAGTAGATTTGTAACCAAGATATGATGTGGTTTTGTGATCACGGCCGAAAAAAGCCTGTATGAAAACATAGGCCATGCACCATCTTCTCTCATGTCTTTTACAGCTCTGAGCTGGATGCATTATGTGAAAGAGGCAAAAAGCAGTACTGCCAACATCATCATCAACAGTCTGGAGTTCCTGTGGTTCTCCAGCACTGAGACTCACCAGCGTACAATATGAGACCTTCCCACCACCACGCGGGTGAGAGAAAGAGGCGAGGGAGAGAGGGAAGGCACAGAAGACGCAGGAAATTATACATGAGGAAATATGACAATCATAGTAACATTACCACGCTGAAAGATTCAACACGAAAAAAGAGAGTGAAATAATAAGCTATACAATTTAAGTGTGAAGCATATTTAAGGTTGTACTTCCTTACCATCCACATTATCAGGTCTGAAGTTGATCTTAATGCTGAAAGCCTTGTAGGCATTTTTGATGGTGGGCAGGGTGAGGTAGGACACAGGTTCCTGGGCAAAGTATGGCATCACTCGCTCTGAAAATACAGCACATCATCTCATAGTTAGATACAGTCAAAACCACTGTTGGGTTGTCTTTCATTGGACCATGCACTTGTCGTCCTCCTGGGGACAAAACAAAAACACTTTTTCTGACGTTTTTGGTGCTTTCTTTTGTTGCCGTTTTACACTTCTTTTCACTACCATGTATAAACACCACTAACACCAACTTATTACTAGTTTTAAACTTATTTTTGGAATTCATGGTCAATCAACTTCATTTATAGGAAATTAGACCTAATCATTGAGTTAAAAAAAGCAGAAATTATGAACTATTTAGACTAATAATAAAGGAAGGATAATCAACGTTCAGTTGGGATGCTGTTTTGATTTCTTTTTCAAATGCTAAAAACTGTAACAAAACACCCCAAATGCAATGAAATTAGAGATTCGACCTTTTGTTGAACTTACGAAGCGAGTTGTATGGAATACTCCATATTATTTTTGGTTAATTAAAATTAGGGAGTTAAAAGACACCCATATTTCAGACATTTAGAAAATTTGACGCGAAGACAACACAAGGGTTAACATTCCTTCCTACAGTACAATGCACTCCTTTTCAATGACCCTATTTATCTAAAACAGCTCATACATTTCCCTCTAACTATCATTTGAGACACTCTACACGGCTTCTTTTTTTTCTGCTCCTGCGGTATCTACCTCTACAGCTAAGAAAGCCTTTATGTTTAAAGCACCCTCGGATTGGAATAACCTACCTGTAAAAAAATCCTCCATTTCACCTCTCCACTCCTTTAAAATTGTCTTCTTATTACAGAACCAACTGTACCTGTCCATTTCACCTCTACAACAACATGCTAACATGGTAACCACCACTTCCAATATTATTACTAATATCCAATTGAATTCTTGCTCTGCCTCAAACTTGAATAAAGATGTCTGATCCTGATGCTTTTTTTCTTTTTCTCCTTTTTTCTTTTTTGCTGTCTTTGTTTGTTTGTGGCTGTTGTCGTTGTTTTGTGAACTGCTGTGTCTAACTGTGATTATACTGTATATTTACAGTATGTCCCCTCAAAAACGCGATGCTACATCTCGAGGGGTTATTTCTAATAAATAATTTCCAACTCCGCAGACTAACCATGCACTTCAAGTGTAGTAAAGGCTTCCACTTTTCCTTGTTTGTTAGAGGCGGTGCAGACATATGTCCCAGAATCTTCGTGGGTGACCCGAGGAACTGTCAGCGCATTGACGTCCTGGAAACACTTAGGAGGAAGCTCTCCTTCCACCTAGATACAGAAATAGACACAGTGACACAGTCAGTATTTTGATAATTTTAGCATCAACAAAAGGTTTACTCCCTTGAAAACAGATTTCTAGACTACAGACATCATAGTATTCAAAAGAGTTCCTAAACACACTGAATTGCAGAAATATCTTGCTTACCTTGGACCATTTGATCTCAGGTACAGGGTATCCTGAAGCCACACAGGGCAAGACTGCATCAGACCCAACTGTGACCTCCTTAGTTTCAGGCAGCGCAGAAATTTGAGGAAGGGCTGTGCAAACAGGAAGAGGGTTTAAATGAGTGTTGCCAGCAGAATGCAGTGTCTGTTCACATGTATACACTTAACCCTCCTGTTTTCAAAAAGTTTCTATAGCAGAAATTTAGGTTTCCATCAACCAAATTGGCAAAAGAAATGATGTGAATAGTTCCATACATCAATCGTAAAATAAATCATCAGTGCACTTCTTTCATTGAATTTGGGTGTTTCATTCAATTTTGTAGCATTGGAAAAAACAATTAAAATGTCAAAAAGAAGCGCAAATAAAAAACAAAAAACATCGGTAAAAAGGACAACAAACTTAAAAACATTAAAAGCAACAAAAGTGTTGAAAAAGATGTCCAAAACGTTGAAAAAAAAGTTTTTATATTAAATTCGGACCAAGAAAAATTATAAGTTGCATGGATCGACGTGCACTCACACTGGACGTGAAGGACCACCTGGGACTGTACCGAGCCTACGTCGTTGGTGGCCGTACAGCGGTACTGCCCGGCATCGGCCTCCGTCACCTGATCGATCCTCAGCATGCCGCCTTTCACCATGATGTGAGCGGGCAGAGACCCACCCACTTTGCTCCACTTAACTGTGGGCTCTGGGTCGCCAACAGCCTGGCACTCAAACTCCACAGAGTTCCCTATCATCACGGTCTGCACTGAGGTACGCACGTTGATCATCACCTTTGGCAGGGCTGTGGTAAGAAGGGTAACGGAGCATGTTAGTTTGGGCTTTGATGAAGCAGGGTATATACTGGTATACTTGCAGTGAATGTAACGGACCTTGGATGGTCAACCTAGCAGTATCCTGGGCCTGGCCATACACACTGCTGGCTCTGCAGATATAAACGCCTTCGTTGCTCTGCTCAAGGTTCTCAATCCTACAGATAGACATTACATTACAAACATGAAAACAATGGTTAGGTTCTTTCTTTAAAATATTAAAGGGACCCTATCAGTGGATTTGAATGTTTTCTGATTCTGATTTAGCCTTAAAGCTAAAGTGCCTAGTTTCTGTGTCCCTCTTGAGGAATTCTAAGTAATGATAACAATTCTGTGGGTTCATCCACATGCCACAAGCCTTCCGGGATCGCATGTCAACCCCACCCCTATTCCACCCAGCCAGGCAGCTACTTAGCCAAGGAGGACACGGAGTATTAAAAAAGCATGATGAACTCTTCAGAAGAGATAAATATCTTCACTCGGGTTTCTGCAGGTGAAAGTCGCCAAAAGACACCAATCTTCTGAACACAGCCATACTGAGAAATACAGATAAGAGTTGTGTGGAGCTGATAGTCTTAATTAGCTTTGTAGCAACTTGTTTGGGAATGGCTTGAATGTAATAGATGTTCATTATATGAAAAAGTTATGAAGTAAAGCTTTAAGTCTGGTGATAATTTATATTTTTCTTATTGTCAAAAATATTTCCATGATATGAGTAAAACCAGCAATGAATTCACCCTTACAGACCTTACAAATCTGTTTAGCCAAAGCCAGATATAGCTTATTCCTCTGAAGGATGGAACTACATTTTTGTCCAAAACGTATTAAAAATACATTAATGAGCCACACTGTTGCACATGTTCCTTTATTAAGAAGAACATGAGCAGTGTAGTTTATTTTGAGTCAATCCCACGTACTTTACATCGTCCTAGTGCATTAAATATTACAGCACCAAATACATTTGAAAATAGTCCCCAACAAAGGTACAACTTACACAGTGTTGGTATTTATTGACAATAATGCAAATATATAAGGTTGCCAGCCTTGACCTTTAAGTACATATTATGTATACATTGTGTTAAATATGTTTTGGAATAGGCTTGGACTGATATACAAGAGAAACTGATTATGGAAATTATTGTTGATAATGGGTAATGCAATTCTGGCAGTTGGTTCCTACGTACAGTATTGATACATTTAGAGCTGTTTTTTTAACCTGGTATTTTTGTGTGCTTTTAACAAACCAACATATGGTGTGTGAGTCACCTGAGCACCCCATCCTTGATATGGTGGTTCGTTGGCAGGGCTCCACCTTCCTTCAGCCACTCAATTTTGGTTTCTATGCCGCCTGCTGCTGAACAGGTGAACTCCACAGCACTGCCCTGGGCCTTTACTTCAACCTGGGGTGATACACGCACTGCCAAGGGGGCTACAGAGGGGAAGGAAATTGGTTTTAATCTTGAGATCAACAGCTGCTGACTATCTACACCTGTAGGAGAGAAAGAGTATTTCTGTGTTCACATCCATGTGATGAAGACGAGTTGAAACAGAGTAGTAGGAGGAGTAGCTGCAAGTTTCAACTTGCCTCGTTGCAAATCTTTGGAACATAATTTGCAATTTTTATAACAAAAAACATAAAAATGAGTGCAGATCAGTTCCATGAGTAAAGGGTTGGTGGTGGTGGTGGTGCTGGGGGGTTCTGAGGAGTTATGAGCGATTATCAACATTTTTGCTTTGCATTTAACAGTATTATGCTATATGTGAACACATTAAAAAAATATTATTTTATAGTTTTCACATAATTGTTTTTATTTTATAGGATACATATTTCTTCTTCAGTTAATAACTCAAAATGAAGCAATCCACCTGATTAAAACTCCTTTAAAAATTATCAATTCCATTTTTTTTTAAACATTGTGTGGAGGGTATTTATTATCTATAACATGTCACAACTTGTCAAATCATATTATCAGCAAACTTACATCTGACTGTGACTTTAGCAATCACTTCGCTTTTGGCTACTTTGTTGCTGGCCACGCACTTATAGCTGCCAGCGTCCTCGGTGGTTGCCAGGTTGATCTGGAGATCCCCACCGCTAACCTGGGCCCTCGGGGGCATGTTTCCATCCAGCTTGGTCCAAATATAGGTCAGAGGAGGAGTGCCATGAGCCAGGCACTGCAACCTGATCACCTCCCCAACTCGCACAGCCACATCGTCAGGCACTGAAGTGGCGTAAGGAGGGGCTAGACGTAGGAGGAAAAAAGTTACCAAGTTTACATGTTTTTTCAAGAGATAGTCTATGTAATATGTATGTAATTTTTATTTGTTTTGGGTGTAGGACACAAATTGTCCACTGGTGGCACTATTAGGCTTATGAGAGACATCTATTTAGGTAGGATCCTTTCAACAGGTGAAAGGGGCGCTGTTAAACAGAGGAGCACAAATAGTTTTTGACCACTAATCTACACACTATGCAACGCTCACGCTGTGATGCTGAAATGTTTGTTAATGGAGCTTCATGGACACATGGATTCTTGCACATTGATATGAAGATCTTGTGATCAATAAATGACCATCAAAACGCAAACGATGACTATTGGAGTCTGTAATTTCACAACAGGAGACTACTGAACGGTGGGAGGTAAAAGAGAGCACGTCAGCTAGTTTCCTAGCCATAGACTGTTTGTTTAAGTCCATATAGCAGCCCCTCAGTGGCTTTAAGTTTTAGGCTTAGCCATTATAGTATAAATTGCAAAAACACTAGTCTATATTGTCGATGTTTCATTTTCAGAATTGTTCAGGTGCTGCCGGAAATTCCTCTGGATGTACCTTATTTTCGGCCAGATGCCTGTAATCTTCTGCTTTCTTTGTGTTGGCGTTCTAAACTCCGTAGGATTTCTGAAGACTATGGGTAACTGCTCCTCAAAAGATTGTGATTGGTTTAAAGAAATGCCAATAAACCAGAGCACATCTTTCAGCTATCCCAGAATTCTGTGTGGATTAGACTGACCTTCCTTTGTAGCGCTGTGGAGGAAGGGCTTGCACTGCGAGACTGGATTTCTATTGACTGTACAGTATATTACTGTAAGTCCATGATCCATTTAAAGCAGAGTAAAACAAAATGAATACATTAAAATAAAATGACAGCAACTCACTCTCTACATCTAGCAGGATGGTGACTTCAGTGGTGCCCATGTTGTTGGTGGCAGTGCAGATGTATTCTCCAGAGTCTTGGCGGCCCACAGTGGGAAGAACCAAGCTGTTGTTTACTATCTTGTGTCTCCAAGGCAGAGGAGACCGCAGCTTGGTCCAGGTGATCGTTGGGGACGGGACACCTAGAAAGGAAATTGGAGAACAAAACACAAGTTCTATTCTGGGCTAATTATAAAATACCAAATTTTTTAAAGATTATTTTTGGGGCATGTTAGGCCTTTATCTTTACCAGACAGATGTAGACATGAAAGGGGAGAGAGAGGGGGAATGACATGCAACAAAGGGCCGCAGGTCGGAGTTGAACCCGGGCCCGCTGCATCGAGGAGTAAACCTCTGTATGTGGGCACCTGCCCTACCACTTAAGCTATCTGGGCGCCCCATAATGCCAATTTGAATAGAAAACAGAAAATTTTTATTCTTATGGTGTTCACATACAATAAAAAAGATCGTGTAGGAATTTCCTTAGACTGTCTTTGGTACTGTGATGCAACATAAAAAAGTGCCACAGAAAATACAAAACTTTGCTTCAGGTGAATTCCTGCTGTATAAATGAGACTTGTTTTTGCCATCATTACCGTGGGCCTCACAGCGCAGCGTGGCAGTCTGTCCTTCCACCACAATCATCAGCGGCTCAGGAACAGAAGCCCTGGGCACTGTGGGTACTTGAGAGCCTCCCTCTACAATAACCTCCACCTTGGTCTCAGTAGTGCCCTCGTTGTTGCGAGCTGTGCATACATACGTGCCACTGTCTTCTGGACGTGCCACCAGTATCTGCGCAAGAGGAAAAAAGGATATATCTCACCCACAAACAGTAAAAAAATAATGGACGAAGCTTATGGGTCTGAGAAGTGAAGCCAATCTGGAAGTGCCTTAGAGCTGCATTCTATCTCATTTCCAGCAGGGACAACTCCACTGGCTCCAAAAAGAAGTCAGATTCTATGGTGGTCTATGGGGAAATTACCCTACTTTTCACTTTATTTATTAAGTTAATAAACCTCTTCATTATGAGTTCATGACCTCAATTGCTACTACTAAGTCTTCTTCAATACAGCATGATGTGAAATTTGTAAATTATGGTCCTATTTATTTTAAAAAAAGGCCATAAAGCAGGGGATGCTTTAGAGGCGTGGCTACAGGTCAACCTGTCAATCATAAGCAACGCTAACCATGGCACTGTGTACATTTAAACAGACCTGAACTTGTTTTTGGATGTTGTCCATGTCAATATCATCAATATCATAAGTGTTGATCCTCTCACTGTGTGTTTACTTATTACTTCAAAGGGGTTAGGATTAAAATTGTTATATTCAGCGTTCTGCCAAACAAGCTAGCTAGCTACTGCTAGCATTAGCTGGTAACTTAAAGGGAAAGTTTTAAGATTTTATGTACTGCCGTACATGCAGATGAATCATATCCAATCCAAATTTACTCATAAACACATTTAAAAACAACAACAGATACTTAAGTCTATGATCAGTACCCAGACGTCCATGTTTACCCATCGCCACTGGATTGCTTCAGAAAGGTTACAAAAAACAGGAATTTTTCCCTTTACCGTTTAGCTTAGCGCCATTGTAACCACAAACAACACTGGCTTGGACCGCGTCATCCCCAGCTCCACCCTCTCTTAAAAACTGTTTCATCAGGTTGCAAAAAACCAAGATGGCAACACCCTTACCGCCGCTCTAGGCTTCAAAATGGCAGTTGACAAACCCAATGGGTGACGTCACGGATGCTACATCCACTAACTTTACAGTCTTTGATCTCTCCATACACACATTCAGAATGGAAGCAATGTGATTTCAAACACTGACTTGAAGCCAAATCTTTTAAAAACACAGAAGAGCTATATAATTTAAACAGTTCTACAGATGTTGATGGTGTTATCAGACATACATACATAACAGTATACAAATATAAAAGTACCAGTACCTGCATGACTGCATTGGACTCCATGGGCACAGGGCTGCTCAGCATGATCTTACGGTTGCTGTCCAGCCTATGCCATGAGACTGAGGGGCGGGGCTCTCCTGACGCCTGGCATTCCAGGTTAATAGGTTCGCCCACCCTGACATGCATAGGGCCGACAGGAGTGACAGTGGCCACAGGAGACTCTGGGGGCACAGATACATAATACTGGTATAATTCTGTATTAGATCAGCCACTAGAGGGATCCCTTCACTTAGAGTTTTATGAGTGTGCGATGTCTGAAATGTGGCTTACCTTTGACAATCAAAGACACAATGGTGTGCGTGATGCCAAACGGGTTGCTTGCCACACAACGGTAGGCACCGTGATTTATAGGGCGGGCATTGATAATGGTGACAACAGAACCATCATTGCCAACTTTAACATTATCTGCAGAACAGAGGAGCAAATTAAATATTAGACCTGCTGCAGATGCTGCAATTTAAAAGGGCAGTATACTGATTTTATACATGATAGGCACTACAAAGCAAACATAGTTATATAATGTGCTCTGTGGCTCTGGAGGGAGCTTTATTATTATTTTTTTTTTAAATAACCCTGATGATGTCATAATGGCAGTCTCAGCCAGAATGTCTGCATTACAAACTGGAAGGTGATGTTTGAAGTGGGCATTTAAGAGGCAGGAGCAGTCTAATAAAAGATGCTATTTAAAGCGTTTTTTCTACTGCTGCCTCCAGCTTCTTTTGAAACTACATTTGTCTTCTGGCTGTGGCAAACAGCCCCATGCTGAGAATCAAAAACACCTTCTCTTTTCAGTGCCTCTAATTTTGAACGCTGAAGTAGCCCTTTAACCTGAGTAGGTCTCACTCTCGGGTCACAACCCTTGAAGATATTCAAAGTTAGGGCAATAAAGTGTTAGAAAAAGTAAGCTGAAGTAAGCCAAAGTGTGAGGGGGCAAAACTGACATGGAAAAAATGTGACTACAACACACAGTAGAAAGCACTGATATGTTTGGTGAAGAAAAGCCTTTAAGTGCCTTTGTCTCATCAAATCTAGACAACTGAGACCAAGAAAGTGGATCATTTCACTCTAGTTCTGAGGTATTTACACTGGCTTCCGGTCCCTCAAAGAATTTATTTCAAAATACTTCCTTTTGGTTTATAAAGCACTGAATGGTTTAGTGCCAAAATACATTTCTGATCTGCTGAATTATGAACCACCCAGACCTTTCAGGTCGTCTGGGACAGCTCTGCCTTCTGTCCCCAGAGTCAGAACTAAACATGGAGAAGCAGCGTTCAGTGTTTCTGCTCCACACATCGGGAACAAACACCCCAAAAAACTGCAAATCTCAGTTCCTTTAAATCAAGACTTAAGACTTTTTGGTGCTACCTTTCTTTAAATATGTGTTCATTTATTACACTGCACTGTAACTTGTATTCTTGTAGTTCCTATCTTATTCTTGTTGTTCCTGTCTTATTCTATTTTAGCTGTTTATATATTTGTATCTGTCTTTATCCGCTTTTTAATGTTTTTTGTAAAGCAGCCTTGTTGCTGAAATGTTCTGTATAAATGAAGCTGCCTTGCCTTGCCTAGACTAATGACATGCAATATTTAACAGATGCAAAATGTCAATGCAAGTCTAGAGAAAAGGGTTCTAAATGAGTCATTAAGTGACCAGAGGAGTAACAGTTCAGCAATTCATGGGTGGGCTGCAGCTGTAATTGCTTGTGAATAATTACATCATAAAATCAGTGCACATTAAGCCCATTAAACAGGTTTATTCCTCAGGGTGTGTGTGTGTGCATGCGTGTGCATGCGTGTGTGTGTATGTGTGTGTGTGTGTGTGTGTGTGTGCGTACGTGCGGTTATTACCTGGTAGCGGCTGGTTGTTGGCCAGTTTCCACTCCAGTCTGACAGGCTGCTGTCCGCTGTACACCCTACACCTGAAGCTGGCCGACTCCCCCACACGCACTGCAGCGCTGTGGGGCTCAATGGCGATGATTGGACTCTGAAGACCTGCAGTTAGAGTTCAAATGACTCAAGCTAAGAACTGTTACAGCAGAGGGCATTATTTAGTTATTTAGTTATATTAGTTAAAAAAGACTTGACAGATAGAAACTAGCGTTTTATACTCCCGACAGATTCTATTTACGCATTGCTGTGATGTGACTGTGATGATCTCACTTCATTTAGTTGACGTATTATTCACAGAAACCTGTAACAAATTTCTATTCAATGTGACTAAATGCTTCATTGGCAGCAGTGAAAGGCCTCAAACATCACTGAAGTCCAGGAAGGAGTGAATGAGGATGAGATCATGGGACAGTAGAGAGGAAAATCATTCAATTTGAGGTCACTGGGAAACACTGGAAAGTACAACTGGAAAGTACTGTACATTCATGAAGTAAGGCTGTGTTAGTGTGAGAAAAACACCCTGCCATGTAATACGCTGCCCCGAATGTGTTTCTCCCAGCCTCTGATTGATGCTGCCATCAGCAAGGATTGAGATCTCCATCTATCTGAGAAACTTTGAGCATCAAACGCTGAATTTCCTGCATTACAGTCAATTTTTCTGCAACAATGTGTGCCTTTTCTGCATGCAAATGCCTTTGCCTTTTAAATATAATTAATTCATAAATTCATCTAATGTATTGTTCAAAACTTTCTGCAGATGCAAAACATTAGACGTGTTTTGGGATGTTTTATTGAAGAATGACACACATTTTTAAAAATATTTGCTTGCCACAGGATTTGAAATCTTTGACTTTATTACCCCCGCCAGTTTTGAATATTAGGCACTTATGCTATGTGATACTTATGCTGTCATGTCTAATCAATTTTTTTTACATTAAGCACAGTGTAATACAGTGGGGACATTTGTAATGAGAGCAAAAATGGGTTTGTCTTCCAAGCATGACAGTCATAATACCACCTGTATGAGGCCTATAGTGTTGACTAACTTACGTGAAGAAGATGAAGTGACAGACACAGAGACAGAGGCCTGGTGGACATGAGATCCTGGGTTCCCAGGGTTGCCCTGCACCCGACAGATATACTCCCCTGAGTCCTCTGGAGTGGCTGACTGGATACGCAGCTGACTGCCCAGAACCTGCACACAGCAAACAAGGAAGGGAGTCACCTCTTTTCAGCTCACAAGAAAACTCTCATCATTATCCTTCTGATGAAATAATTCTACTCATACTTCTAATTCAATTCAATTCAATTTTATTTATAGTATCAATTCATAACAAGAGTTATCTCGAGACACTTTACAGATAGAGTAGGTCTAGACAATACTCCAGAATTTACAAAGACCCAACAGTTCTAGTGGTTCCCTCCAGAGCAAGCAACAATTCGACTGTGGCAAGGAAAAACTTCCTTTTGCTTATATATATATATATATATATATATATATATATATTTACATATCTGTTTCATGTCTGTTTGTCTGTCTTTGTATGTATGTATGTATGTATGTATGCATTTGTCTGTCTTAATCTATCTATCTATCTATCTATCTATCTATCTATCTATCTATCTATCTATCTATCTATCTATCTATCTATCAATTATTTTAACTAAGAGTTAGTTTTCCTAAATCAGTTTACTGTGCATGTACAGAAGAACTCAAACTATACATCGGGCCACAGAATCTAGATCGATGTGTTCATAATAACTGTAATGTCATTGCTGTGCAGCAGTTATGACCCAAACATCACAGATGGGTTTGGAACGTATGTTTCTGCTGCATCACATTCAAAGATGTAGGAATCCATTACCTTTACTAGCATAAAAAGACATTTCTGATTTAATGTGCGCACAATGATGCACTTTCCATTTTTGCATTGTTGTGTGATTACCTGGTGGTTGGAGGAGAGTCGTCCACCGGCTTTGGTCCACGTGACTTGGGGAGGAGGATTTCCAGGGGCAAAACAGTTGAGCTCCAGACTCTGGCCTTCCTGGACATCAGCTATAGATGGCTGGATGCTGACCACTGAGGAACTATGGTCTGCTGCACAAACAGTACAGATTGGTGTTTGGATGTATTATTACAAAGTTATTCACAATTGAAGCAAGGACTTTTGATACTTGTTTTGTATTCCTACTCGTCCTTCCTTTCTGTTTTAACTCATTCAACGTGCTTTTGAATTGTTTTGTTTTTTTAGTTATGCTGACCGACATGATTACAATGTAACAACGGTTTGCCCTACTGTGTTTCTGAGATGCTGGGATGGGGGTCGGGTGGGGATATTGGTAGATAAGGTGAATAGGGTGGAGGGGGAGGGTTATGGGTTTGACCAAGACAACTCACCTTTGAGCACAGATACTTTGATGGGAGCACTATTTGAGCCAATGCTGTTGCTACCAACACACATGTAAGTGCCCGAGTCGGATATCTGGATGTTGGGGATGAGCAGAGTACCGATGTCGGTGCGGTCCATGCGGGCCTGGAGAAGACACACCAATAGGAGACGAGATTAGACACCTAGTTCACAGTTTACACCGCCTTATCGTTGCCATGCTATACACCACAGTGCATTGCATTTTATTGATAGGATTTTACTAATATTTACACCGTAAAAACACACATGACTCATATACTAAAGACAAAGCACATCACTTACCTGTCATGACGCTTGAAACAACACAAATATGACAAAGCTGACATTATGACATTACTAATAGCTAACACACAGCACTACACTACAACATGGATCTTTAAGACAAGGCAAGAGCTGTTATTGCTACAGTTCTCTGTAAATATATAACTATTATGCACATGAAACTGCACAAAGTAGTGGCAACATTTCTACAATGATTGGTGGGGGTATAATTTGTTAATATACCATGATTTGTGGTGACTAAATCATCTTTATTCTAAAACATGATTGATGATTGATTTTGATTGAATCAGAATATGAAACAAATTAGAAGAAGTTAGAATTGACAGTTTGTGACACATTGATTTGAGACAGAGGTTACTTAATAAGCATTATACAGCAGTCCAAAGTTTGAGAATAATCACTAGCCAGTGCCCTGGGAAATCAAAGTATTCACCATCAAATATCGATGCATTCATTTCAACACTCATTTTTAAGAACTCCCATGACTGTCTGGCTCACAAGCAATCAACTTCAATCAACTTCACTTGTTTGTACACTACTCCACATGGAAGTCAGAGGCCCAGCAAGGCTGAAAATGAGCTTTCATGAAGTTTGGAAACACCTCAGAGGGGAGGGGAATCAGGAGGGGAGGGGCTGGGGAGGGATTACTGTATCCGGGGGGTGTTGGGGCAACCATGGACAAAGCTGCTTAGCTCCAGCCCATTCAACCATGAGGGAGGCTAAACCGAGCAGTGGCTAAGGCGGGGCCGGGCTCAATGTGTGTCTGAACCCATTGAGGAGTTTTCAAAGCAAGCCGTTTGCTAGAGCATACAGAATTTCTGCGTGGTCGCACGGCAGAGCCCGGCTCCCCCTGGGAAAGGCTGACACAACGCAGTGGCTCTCTGAGGCAGAACTAAACAGGCCCCGAAGCCCTCGTCGAGCCGAGGAGGGCTGCGCAGAAAACCAGACTAACACAATACCCCCTTGGGTAGGGGGGCAGAGGGGCTGCGCCTGGCACTGTGCAAAATATGTCTGAAATACCTACAGTACCTCCTGTATACTTAGTCCTGTTAATACACTCAATGGAATGATGAGGGTCAACTGAGTGATGAGAGCCCAAACAAGTCAGGGATGGTATGATGGGGACAGAACAAAACAAAAAAGACTATGGAGCACTTGTATTAATAAAACGCAACATAAAAACTTGTACTGCATGCAAATACACTAAGAAAACAGCCAGACCCAGCTGGTTGATTTTTTGATGTATTTGGCATCAGCTCTAAATGGACTTAGTGAGCAGCTGTGGTGAATTAACAGGGATTACAACGTGTGAATCAAGGACAAGTTTGATCATGCACTTAGTGGACAATGTGTGAAGACAAGGTCAGTAGAGGACAATGGTTGTGAACTACGATACAGGACAGACAGACAGCGGACAGATGGACAGACCTGCAGCTCCTCAATACGTCTCTGTAACACATCGAGACTGTTGCTTTTAAACTGATGGAAACCGTGAGAGGGAATGGCCTGAGCAAACGTCAGAACAGGGAGGGATAAAAAAAAAGAGACAAACAGAGGGAAAAATAAAGGTAAATGGTTAAAATGTGGAAACAGTCATAAAAAACTGACACAGTATGATGCAATTCCATCGGCAACGGACACACCTTGAAGTGCAGGATAGAGACACAGCACAGCAGAATGTAAATAAAGTAATCAATCCATGTTAAAGTCTCATGTTAAAGGCATCTCACCTGTGGAGGGATTTGTCCTCCGTTTTTCAGCCAGGTGAGCTTAGGGGTGGGCACTCCTGTTGCTCGGCAGTACAACCTCAAGTTATCGCCTTCGTGGGCTTCAATTTTTTGGGGACTGACTTGGACTTGTGGTTGGGTGCCTAGGCCACTTGGGTTGGACTCTGATCAAAAAAGTAAATTATGATAATTTCAACAAAAAAAAAAGTATACTCACCACAACCTCCCAAACCGCTTGTGCTTAACATTCCTAATTAAGTTAACTGTTTTACTTTTGTGAAAAACATTAACTTTTGTTGTGTAATAAAACCAATGAAAAATGTACCTGGGACATGCTAAAATGTAGTGGAACATACAGTAGAACATTAGCCACTATAAACTTAACTTCTGAGAGAAAGATTATGTTATGTCTCATCCATCCATTCATAACTTAAGGGAACATTACATTGACTAACTCCCTGGAGACTTTACAAAAAGCTATCTAACATTAACCACTACATGCCTAACCATGAAAATCTTATATCTTATATTAACATCTAAATATTTACATTCTGGGTTAGTTTTGTTCCCAAAACACAACCCACAATGTACGTGTCTCCACAATCCCCCCCCCCCACACACACACACAAAACATACTTTGGACATAGAGGGAAACCCGCGCTATGTGCTCCCCATGAGTGTTCAGGGCCTTGCAGGTGTACTCTCCCTCATCAGCTGGGTCCACTGCTGCGAAGGTCAGTACGCCACCTCGGACCTCAGCTCTGGGACTCATTCTGTTACCTGGACCCCCTGCAACAATCACACAATCACTGAGGGCTGCAGGGTTACAAGCTGTGACCTATATATTGAGGTGAATTTGTGAAAACATCCAACAGAAAACAGCATTTCCTCTCAAATGACTTTGAATATAACGCAACAAGGCCTGCACCAAACACTGCAAACATGGAGAACTAACTGGCCATACCTTTCCATTCAATAGCAGCGGTTGGGTTCCCGGTCACTGTGCAGCGGAACTCTGCCCGCTGGCCCTGCTGGACATTCAGCACTGAGGGAGTGACGGTAGCCACAGGTACAGCACCCTCTGCAGCTACGGATGGAGACACACCAGTCAAACACAGCTCAAACCCCAGATTGAAACTTCCCAGAGGCATGTGGAGAAATAAAGAGTGAGAATGCAGACTGCTCTATTGTTGTGGTGGTGAAGTGGAATATGAAACCTTGTCAGGCGTCTACAACCACTGTTTGGGCGTTACATTAAGCTGTGGGAATGCTTTTGATTATAATGAATTGATCAGACTGAGAGAGGCCTGTGCCTGTGCTCTCACCCTCACCCTTGGCAGTCTTAATCTTCAGAGCAGACCAAACAGATGACAAGTGGCAGGCAGGCATTGGCACGGCCTCAGGACATACTGCTGCCTGCGCCAGTTTGGCTGGCTGCTAGACTTTGTATTCAAGCCCGTATCATCCCAGGGTGAGAGAGCAAAAGAAAGGTCCCTTTCAGTAGGGAGGGAGGGAGGAGTATGAGTATGATCTAAGCATGCTGAAAACCTCTGGGACTGTGCAAGCCTGGGCTAAGCTTTGACTCTCTGACCTTAGTGACTTAACCTGGGTGAATTGACCCTTTGAAGGTCCCTTGGCATGAAAATTTCAATTTATGAGTTTTTTTAACATTAATATGAGTTCCCCCAGCCTGCCTATGATCCCCCAGTGGCTAAAAATGGCGATAGGTGTAAACCGAGCCCTGGGTATCCTGCTCTGTCTTTGAGAAAATAAAAACCGCCGATCTGGAATCTTGCCCCTTATGAAGTTATGAGGAGCAAGGTTATCGCTCCTTTCTCTGCTTTGCCCACCCAGAGAATTTGGCCCCCCTATAAGAGAGAGACATCATGGCTTTTAAACGAGCAAAACGGCAGTTGGTCAAGGCCAGACCCCCAGCTTCCACCTTGCCCCCCCAGGAGGAGTCCCAAAAAGCTACAGACTCAGAAATGGCACATACTAAGGAAAGCTCATTGCGGGACTGGCTCTAGTGGCTGTAATTCTGCACCAAGGCTGAATTTTGGGAAAGAGACTTCAGATACAGTATTAGGGGACCACTAGGTCTATATAAGAGACTTTAGATACAGTATTAGGGGACCACTAAGGTCTGTATAAAGATACTTCAGATACAGTATTAGGGGACCACTAAGGTCTATATAAAAGCATCCAAAGAGCACCATGTCATGGGAACTTTAAGTTTCATCTCGTGATGCACTGATTCTATCATAGAGCTTTACAAAACTCTACACAACACCTGTATTCCTACAATCCAATCTAAATTAAATTTGAACCTAGACTAAGAGTTTATAGACATGCTAACTGTTCTATGAGACTGTACTACACAATGCTACTTTGGGAAAAAATGCTGACAATGCTTAAATGCTGATGATAAGCAGGCACTAAACACAAAGTACAGTTGAGGCTGATGCCATAGGTTTTTGCTAGTATTTGGTCATAAACCAAAGTATTGGTTATAGAAGTTGGTAAGTTTTGACCCGATGGTGGCGCTAGATGATAAGGTAAAAGGTCACCAAATGTTTTTACAGCTCACTCTGAAGGGGTGAATGAATGTACCAAATTCCATGGTCCAATTCATCCAGTAGTCAAGAAGTTTCACTTCAAAGCCCAAATGTGGCGCTAGAGAAAAAGTCAGGGGCTCATCAAAGTAATAAGTATTCATCTTCTGGGGGCCGTGACTGTCTCTACAAAATGTAGTGCCAATCCATCTTAAAGAGGTTGAGATATTTTACAACTTAAGTGAAAACCTTGACCTGCTGGTGGCTCTAAATGAAAAGTCAGGGGATCACCTGAGTCACTGGATTCATCCTCTGGGAAGGCAGTAAAGACATTTATTTCTAAATCTGGAAAATAAAACTAAACCTAGCTTCAAGGCTTGATGCCGCTAGAGTGAAGGAGTAAAAATGTGTTTTCTTACACTTTCCATGTATGTGATCTGTAACTTCTTAATGACAGGTGCAATAAAGTTTGGCTTCTATCCAATAATACCA
This sequence comes from Etheostoma perlongum, assembly GCA_026937815.1. Lineage (NCBI taxonomy): Eukaryota > Metazoa > Chordata > Actinopteri > Perciformes > Percidae > Etheostoma > Etheostoma perlongum. The sequence continues at coordinate 7,112,072 of CM049377.1, forward strand.
CATTAACTGTTATTTTAAGTCCACTTCCATCTGTTTGACGCACTGAAACTAGGCCTCTCATACTGGACACAAGTCTGCTACCCACATTCAGCTATGATGTAATGAGGTTGTGATGGGATGTATTAAGCACAGTATGATGTTTGAAGCCCAGAGGACAGCTACCTTTCAATATAGTAGGTTTCCTGAGGAGGAAAAGGAAATAGAACAGTACGAAGTGAAAGAAGAAGGGCTACTCTTGTCTCTGAATGTGGAGACATTTTAAGTAAGCATCTTTCTCCTGATAATGTAAATAATTTGAGATGCAATAAATGTCCCCTTTCACTAAACCTGATTATACAGAAATTTGCTTAGTAATGTAATACAATTAACTTAAAGATTTTTCTATTTCGTCCAATCATTTTAATTATAATTAAACAAAAATTCATTTAATAGGCTTTATTATATTTATTATGTTTAGAGGAACAATTTCCTACATTATCCTATTAATTATCATTTCTCTTGAGTTATAACAGACTTGTCATCTACAATACCAGTTCTGAAGTGCATTTGAAAAAATATTTTCAATATTTTTCTATTTTTACAGTATGTTCTATAGCCACTGTACATCACTGACTAATCTTTTTTTCAGTGATGGGAATTTGACTCAACATTCATGAGGAGTTGCCCATAGAATGAACATGCACTTTTTCCTGCAGTGATGGACCCCAATGAACCCAAAGAGCCATTTAGGAGCCAGTAATGCTCATGTACAATCCAAGCTTTGACAACAACTCAATAACTTAGATATACTGGAAACAAATAGCCATCTTTAGATCCAAGGTTCAACTAAACACTCTTGTTTACCAAGACCATAAGACAGCCATTGCTCTGGGCCATCTAATGTAGAGACTTTCTGCAGATGCTGCTTGGTTGATTGTACATGGGCGCTACAAGGCCACCAGCATTTCCATGCTGAGGAAGAAGAGTGCATGCAAGATACAGAGAGGGGAGAGGCGGGTCCATCCAGAGAGCCCGGCAGAGAGGAAACCATGCCCATGCGGACTTACTCTTTCCGTGTCCTTCAAACATTTCATAGGCTGTGTAAAACATCTGAGTCTGTGAGGCCTCTGGAGTTGTGGGAGGAAGGGGACAGGTAAACTGACAGATCAGGTTTCAAGGTAGCAGCAGTTTACCTCCCAATATCCCGGGGAGACACTTATCCATCTCCAAATGTAGGCCGCTGTGGTTTTATCCAATTGATTCCACAAAACTCCAATGCAAACATGCTAAAGAAATCATGAACCTGAATTTAACTGGCACCAACTAATGACATCACAAACTCATTTATTTTTAACCATTTGAGCTGAGGATTCATTTTCCTACTTGACGTTATCATCATGATGGTCAGTGCCATTTAGTTTAAAGCTATTGTATGTGCATTCAATTTTCACACTTACCTGGTATATTTTATGAGAAAATGAAGAACACAGTGAATTGAAGTATGTTGGTTAGAATGTCCATTGGAATGTAACAGTTCATGCTTATTTCACACTTTACACCAACCAAAATCAAAAACGCTTCACAATGTTGCTTATGCCCTAAGTTCAAAATCAAGAAAACACATACTCACGTACAATCAGAAATAATGACTTTGAGAACTTTTCAGCAGCACAAGAAGAGATGGAGTTATGCAGAGATGCCACAAATGAGGCATGCAGGTTAGTAGAAGGAAGCAGTTTTAAAACATTGAGACCCTAGTTTCATCTCAGCTGTTAAAAAAAAGCCAACATACAGCTTGTGGTTATCCTAAATTAATCAAAGTAATATATGCAAATGGCCCCCAACCATGAATTATCAAATCATTTGGATCAATTATTTTAATCAATTTTCTCTTTTTTACAATTTTTTTTTCACAGTTAAGATAAATACATTACAATGTGACATGTGTGTATTACATCTTTAAAAAGAAATGTTTAAAAAAATGAGAGTAAAAATCTTTACAAAAGCACCTTTGGATATATTTTCAATCATATAGCCTTTGAGTCATGAATGAACAAATAAAGCTAATGCAGTTATTGTAAAGTAATAAGGATGAAATGATAAAAAAGTATTTTAAATGTGACATGTAATTAAAGCGTAAGATATTCTCAGAGATGCTATTAATATTGTCATTATTGACATATTGTCTTATAAAAACACAAATTGCTTAATTGTAAAAACACATCATACAAGGTAATGGCATTCACATGGTAAATACAAGAAAAATTCATTTAATTCAATTCATCTGATATATTTGATTTCATGGAAACATTTCAAGATAACATATTTCAGTCAAAAAAGAAAATGTGCCAACAACATTGACAGGATGTAAATAAAAAGACCATGATATACAATTAAAGATGATTATTGACAAATTTAGGATAAAAAAACATGATTGTTTCCCTTTTCTTTTGCATTTCAAGTCAGATCTTAAATATTTTACCAATTTAATCTGACAAGTAACAATTGGTACAAACAGGACAGACTAAAGGAATGAAGGAGTGAAATTACAGCAGTATAACAGCATCTTAAGAGAGGGAATTCAACCAACTGCATGGCTAATAGCACCGTTTTGCTCATTCAGCAGACAGTAATTTCAGACAGGAATACTGTATGGAGTGGAACATCACAAAGAAATCGTGGGGGGGTTCCTCCTACTTCACTGTTCTTCCAGATACACTGAAGTCCTCTTTGAATGTGAGTCACTAAGCACCAGTGGTGGCATCCACATTACTCCTCATCATTATACACTATAGCTCAGGCAGGAAGTGGCCCCAGGAGCCCAAAGTTCAAGACACCAGAATCCAGCACCCTGCTAGTGAAACCTCTAACAGCAGAAACCAGCAACTCTACCAGGGATCAAGAAGCAACTGAACCACCACCGATTAATTCAACCCACGTGAAAAAAATTGAAGAGGAAGAAAAAATCTGCAGTAGCCTCAGTAGAGCGTTGGCGGATAGCATTCCAGTACCTACAAATCACTGATCCGAAAGAGTGCTTAGTTGGCCTAAGTGTAATGGATGTCATGACTTTTGAATGCCCATTAGTTAAATATAAAACTGCATACTTGACCCCATATGTTATCTGAAAAATATGTACTCTACAATTTTAGTTTTTAACCACACCCACAAGCTGTATTTCTTCATATTAAGTCTAGGAAAAATCCACGGATCAGACATACAAGACAGCGAGTTAAAAAAGGCAAGTAAGAAGAGGGATTGGCAGTATGATAAAAAGATCAGCTTTTATGTTGATATCTGAGAGTAGAAGGCAAAACATTGGGAGTTAGAAATGCAAGCTTACTATGCTGTTAACCAAGAGCTGAGTGTTTATAGTGCATGATGACAGACTCAGTGAAACAGAGAAACATGCACCACTGCAAGCTGGAGGGAGACTCAAGTTTGGGGTGGGGGGGGGGGGGGGGGGGACTACAGGAACCAGAGCTGGTAGGGTAGCAGGGGGTGATGGGTAATGGAATGCAGTGCCGAGGATCACGAACCTGGCACGTAGAGGATGCCATTTCCCTCGTCCATGGCAAACATGTTGGAGCCCGTGCAAATGTAGACACCTGCATCCTCAGGCTGGACGTTCTGAATTGTCAGGATGCCGTTAAAGTCCATGGCTCGGTTGGGCAGCTTCCCGTTACCCATCCGTGTCCACACCAGGGTGTAGGCTGGGGACTGTGGAGAGGGGAGCATATAAACACACACAAATCACAAGATGCACGCAATCTCAAACATGGGAGAAAAATGCTCTTGTTGTTGTTCGGCTACAGACCAACTATTTAATATAGGCTAAATGTTCTCCTGTATGTGCTTATCATAGCATCATAGCAACATGCACCAACACTACCAACATGTGCTTTCTATTATACATACACTTCATTGGATAAGCACAAAGTTAAAACATCTTATGTTAAAATAACAGTTTGGCATTTTATTTTTGCATTCACTTTCTTGCTGAGAAGATCAATACAGTCCCTCTCTCATGTCTGTATGCTAACTATAATGCTAGAGCCAGCAGATGATTAGCTTAGCTTAGCTTAGCATGAAGACTGGAAACATGGGGAAACAACTGGCTTTGCACGGTCCAAAAATAACAAAATATGCCTTGCAGCAGCTCTAAAGCGCCTAATTAACACATTATATGGTGTTTGTTTAATCAAATGTTAATGCTAAAATGGTAGTGTATAAACAACAACTTGTGGTTTTACAGGGCGGGTTATGCCGAGGCTTTTAGTCACTGAGAAGTTGCCAGGCAACCAACAGGGAGTTATAATTAGAGGAACTGATATATGGAGATTTTTACATTTGAGACAGAGCCAAGCTAGCAGTTTCCCCGTTTCTAGTCTTTATGCTAAGCAAAGCTAAGCTAACCAGGTGCTGGTTCTAGCTCAATGGTAGTATAGTATTTAAATTTAAAGGAAAAATAAATACCATACAGAAATACAAGGAAAATATGTTTTACACAACATTTCCATGAATCGTGGATGTGTTGATGACATAAATGAGGAACTATTGGAAGACTTAAGGCAATGTGATGTTGAACTGCATGTGCCAATGCCCTTAACCCAAACGCCCCAGCAGCAGCAGCAGCCCGGGAGAGGAGAGACAGAAGAGCTGCATTGTCTATAGCGAGGAAATCTCGGTCTAATGTTAGAATATATTGCAAAAATATCACCTTGCATTCATAACCTTGTGATTCAGTGAGAGTGAGCCCAAAACATTGAAAAGTATGTTTTTGTGACATTTCTTTATTTACATTTTGTCAAAAAGAAAAATCAATAGCAAACGTCGGTCTCCTCAGCTGTGAACCACTCCTGGCGTTTGCCTGTGGATGTATTAAGAGCGTGCGTCTAGCAAATCCACCATTATAATAGCAATGCACCATGGAACAAGCGCGCCTGCTTTTAAAGGGAATGTGAAATAACGCTCTGATTGGTATATTGCACTTCACACAAAAACCACACCTATGAGTAATGTAGCTACCTCAGACCAACCCATTTTAGATTCCCGTCGGGCCCTAGAGTCATTTATCCCGCCGGTATAATAGCAACAGCGCCCAAGATCTGCCCACAAAGCTACTTGCGTATGCCGTTTGATACTTGCGTTTCAGTTAAAATATCGCCCTTAATCTTCTCATCTAACTCTTGGAGAAAGTAAATAAGAGTATTTCCCAACATGTTGAACTACTCCTTTAAATGTACTGTATTTCTGGTGAAGCTTACCTTGCTCTTTGCAGTGCAGATGAAGCTGACAGTTGAACCCACCCTGACAGTCTGGGCTTTGGGCTCCTCGACCGTAACCTCAATGGCTTTGGATGGGACACCTGGTCAAAGGCAGAGACACAATTAGGTTAAACTGATTGCTCATAAATACAAGTAGCGTACCGCAAATTACAAAATGAAAGCAAACCCATTAACAAGGCAGCCTATAAAAAAAATATCTAAAATTCTAATGGTCTTATGTTGGCATAAGAGCAGCAAAACATCTTTGGACTTTCTGTTATTTTCTGCCTTTTCCTCATCCATGAAGGTAGATGTGGAATGCACATTTATAGCTGAAAAACTGCAGCAATCCTGCCAAAATGTATCAAACCCAGTCTGCTCAACATTACATACAAGTCATTTCATTAACCAGTGGTATGACAAATAACATTTCAAATTTACTTTAAATTAATACATTTTTATTTTTTGCAAGCTTGGTTGCAGTATGCTTATCCCAGCACCTTCAAAACTCCAAATACCAAGAATGCACCACACCAGAGTCAACTGTATTGAAGAATGAGATGTTCAATAATCCGTGCATAAGCAAACCCATGTGTTAAACTACGGATGGTATCTGCATTTCGTTGCATTGTACCTGTACATGTGTAATGACAATAAAGTTTAATCTAATCTAATCTAATCTAATGTAGTGTGCTCTGTAATGAGGGAAAAACAATTGCTAATATGGCAGTGAGAGCATACACACTTGTGACAACAATTTCAGCACGGCTCCTGTTGGTGCTGCGCTGGTCTCTGCAGGTACAGATGTAGACGCCGGCATCGCCCGGCTGGACACTGGAGAAGTACAGCTCTGCTCCTGCACACACAGATGAGCAACAGGTGTCAGATTCACACATAACATTGTCTTTTATGTTTATTTATTGTATGCATTTTGTTTAGATTTAAACCAAAAAGAAAGAGTGCATTATTAAGTTATTATTAAATTATTGGATCTACAGGATATTATTAAGTCCATCCATCCCACACTAGTTGTGGCCATGTGTTTGAAGTGTGTGCTATGAAAGTAAGAAAAAAGTGCTGGTGATTAGATAATCATGTTCCACCATCAGGGTAAGACAAAAAGAGACACTCCCAGAGTGAAGATGTGAATCACGCATGCGTCAGTTAGCGACAAGTAGCATACAAGATGCTAACGAGAGACTTCTGTAATGTCAGTGCAGTAAAAATGGACCTACTTAACCAAGTTCATTCACTGCTGGCTACGTTAGCATTAAATACAACAAAGGCTGTCAACTGAATGGCGTTTTGAGCTAACATTAGCAATCAATGTTATTGTTTGTAAAAGAAGTTTAAGAAAAGTTTATTATTTCATGGATTTCAAAAAATTTCAGTATGACACATTATGCTGTAAACCATTTCAATCTGAGCATGCGCAACTCAAATCTGCACTCGACGTAAAAAGTGGCAACAGCTACAGCCAACTACAAACTAAAAGACACAAGCCACTATGTTTCATACCATATACAAAAGTTTTACATTTTTTTGTTATGAAGTGTGTGTCGTACCTTGTCTGCGTCTGTCAACACTGCTGGAGACTGGTCGTCCATCCTCTCTGGACCAGTAGAAATAGTGTGGAGGAGAGCCGGACACCTGGCACCGGAGCGTGACAGGGCTACCCGGGGGGGACAGGACCCTCTCTGGATAAACTTTCACCACCAGCGACGCTGCAACTGCAAAGTTCATAACAAAGGCATCAGGAATACTCTCTGAGAACATCAAAACAAGCGGCATCAAAGTGGTTTTTCAATAAATGAGCTCAGGCAGTCACTAGACTTCTTATTTCTGTCTCGCTAAGTAAAACTGGATGGACGCCACCCAATGGCGACTTGTGTTTTTAGCCAAACTTGTTTACCTTTACAGTCCTAAAATCAATATCACTCTCATATCTACAGTATCTGTTAAATATGAAGCTACAGCTAGCTGACGGTTTACTTAGCTTAGCATGAAGACTTGAAAAGGGGCAAAACAGCTAGCCTGGCCTGGTGACAAAATCCAACTATATGCTCAAGTGTAATAATGACAAGTTGTGTCTATGGGGGTTAAGTGCTGGACTATTTCTTGGCCGACTGCAGTGACTTCATGGAGGCGAACCTGCGTTTCCTAGGATGGCGGAGGCATGTCCTGCCCTGCTCTGCTTCTAATTGGCTTATCCTGGTATTCTTACCCTACCCCTAATCCCATAATCAATTCCATTCCGTATGCCTAAAACCTAACCAATCCAACCAACAAAGGAATCAAAGCCAATCAGAAGCAAAATAGGTCGGGTTTTGCCTTTGTCATCCTAGAAAATGCAAATTTGCTTCCTATACAGTCCTCCTGTTTGTCTTTTTTGTTTTGTTGTTTTGTTTTTTATTGTTTCTATAATACATATTTCAATCACAAGCATTTTATTTTATTTTGGAAACAAAGGCACAATCTTCTTTTACATATTTTTATGAAGGTAAGCACTGTCCTGTCCTATTTCTACTAAAGCAAAATGTAGCCTTACCATCATGTGGGCGACACTTCTCTCTCTCCTGTGGGTTGCCAACGTACCCAGAAGCACAACTGATGATGGTAAAAACAGACACAGAAACAACACTTGAGTGAAGTCGATGACAATGTTCTCTCCAGCTTTTGAACTTCTCATCATGGTAAATTGCAGTTAGTCCTATTGTGAAAGTACGTGCAATTTATCAAAATGAGCTGCTTGAAATATTTTAACTTAGTAACTGTTTTGACCCAATTTAAGATAATGTGTTGGTCATCTTACCGTTCACAGAACTGGCCAGTGTACCCAGGCTGACAGGCAGTACACTGGTAGTTTCCATTTCCAAGGCTCTCACAAGTGGGCGAGAACCTTTTACATGAGTAGCACACACACAGACAAGAAGGTACATTGTTGAGCAGAAACAAGGTTCGACAAGTAATTTAATGTCACATTCTCTGGACACAGCTATGAATATTTTGACGCAGGCAGAGTAAGGTAAAGTAACCAAAATATGACACTTGATAGAAAAAACTAGTGGATTGGCCCTGGAAACAACTGTCTCATTTTACTAAAAGATTTCTCCAAATACTTTAGCTTTTTTCTAGGACTGGTCAACAACATCCTGATAAAAGTAAGTGAGGATATAAAATCTGATGATGTCAGTAGAAAAACTGAATATGTAATATTTTTTATATCAGTTCGGAGGAACAGGTTAATAATTAAGCAATATTACACAAGCAAATAATTAAGCAATATTACACAAGCAAATAATTAAGCAATATTACACAAGCCAATAATATGACATTAAATCACACCCTCTAGTGTAACATTGTGATTAAACAACAATGGTTACCGACAAAATTAAAGTTAAAATCAAACTGTATTCATGTTGTGGGGCAATTTGCAATCAAAATAGAAAAAAGCAACAGAGCCTATTTCTAGTCACTCCCTGTTGAGCCAGCCAACCTGAGCTAACATTAGCTTTGTAGAGATCTTGGGATTTCCCAAACAGAATAAATACTGCACATACTGTATAAACACAAAGCTACTGTGCTAGTTCAATCTTGTTGTAACTAATAAAACATTTCCAATCGACAGATGTAGCTCCTGTACATTGAAATTCAAACGTAGTGGGCTGTTTTTAAATGTCTTTTACAACTTTTGTTTACAAGAATTGAGTCGCTTAACCCGATGAATCACTTTATAGAAGTATGATGGAGAGTTTCTGTGTGTTTCACTATGGATCCTAATTTTATGAATACAAATGTTTCAAAAACTGTTTTGATTCAACTCTGTAAAGTTGACATGGACATGGCGGAGTAACATTTTAAGTGACGAGCCTGGTGTGCTCTAATGGCTCTGGGTGTGCTGTCATGCAGATTTGAGCACGTTCTTAAAGTCTAGTTGACCAATCAGATTGTTGTATAATAGACATTAATCTCCAAAATTGACAAGACAGTAGAATTTGCTGTATAAACAAGAGCGAGCCATACACAGAGTTGTCTGGAGCTAATAATGAAGGTGGTATACAAGCCAGTACTGAGTACTCACTGGTTGTCTGGGTCGGTGTGAGGGCAGGCGCAGGGCTGGCAGTCCTCCGGAGTGCCAGCAGTGGGGTCACCAAAGAAGCCAGGAGCACACTGCTCACAGAGCTCACCCTGAGTGTTGTGCAGGCAGCTCTGGAAGGAAAAATGGATCCGTTTTGAGATGTGCCTTTCTCGTTGGGGTGCTATAAAGTAGCCCAGGGATCTTCAACAGGTGGTCCGGGACCCATAGGGGTCATTCATAGTCAATGTAGGAGGGCCTCCAAATTAGAAATTAATAAGTCTTAACATCCCCACTGATAATAGGCTTACTGGCCTATAGGTAAGGTTGTCTCTAAGGCCATCCACAGATACGGCTCCTCCTAAGGATTCACTGTACTGTATGTTTAACATTAAAAGATGATTCATAAAATTATGCCAATAAATTATTAGACTATTTTAATAACTTAGTATTCTATGCAAAAAAGTATGTATAAAAGTTTTAGGCCGCCCTAAATCGTTATTGATGGCCCAGTTTAATATTCAACTTGATTTTATACAATATATGTAGTAGCTCTGTCTCTTTTAGTTAAGGGGTCCTTGGCTTAAAAATGATCTAGGTACAACAAGAACATTATCAGCCATACATTAATCTAGTGCTACGTACCGTGCAGATGCCAGTCTCCGGGTGGCAGAAGTCAGAGTGGCCGTTGCATTCACAGAGCTCACAGTGGCCCAGGTATAAACCTCCTCCAGTGCGAGTATATCCAGGGGCGCAGTCCTAAAGAGACATTATAGGTTTGTCTCAATACGGATACTTCCATGAGTACACTCTTTACAATTTGTACTCAATTATGTAGTATGTCAATTTCAACAGGGTAGTGATGTCTCAAATCGCGCACAGCCGTTATACACTTATATTATATTCTTCTCCTTTTTAATAGTAAACTGCAGCCAGGCGGAATATTCTAACAATATATTGTAGCCCGTCAAAATATACACCAGCTTGTTTTCTCACTATCTGACAACAGAATAGTGTTACTTATTACATTTGTATAGTCCGGTGTTTGTTGTTTTGATCGCAACATTTAATAAAGATGGAATCATTTACCTGGCAAGAGAGTCCCTGGTATGCAGGTGGGCAGCGGCACTGCTCCACTTCGAGGGCCTGAGCCAGGCCGCTGTAGTTAGGCACCGCGACTTCCATGTTGATATCGAAAATACTGGAGGACCGCATCTCAGTGGAGTAGGATGCTCGAATCAGGATGTCATCCAGATCAGCCAAAACCATCAACAGGTGCTCTCGGGTGGCGGGCATGCCATCAGGACGATGCCAGTTTTCCTGTGAAACAAAATGAAATCCTTGTCTTTACTCATGCAAAAACTATATATATTTATTGTTTAATTAAGACTATTTTATAAAAAGAAAACTACAATACACCTAAAAGGACATAGGGAGCATGATATTATTTCGCGTACCAATCTGCATACCAGTCAGAATGGCTGCCGAGTGGAAATTATTCATTTTCTTGAAAATGCAACAAAATGTACCTGATAGTGTCATCAACAAGGTAACTGTTAACCGATTTCATGCTGTGAATGTAAAATATGTAAAATATTAACTTTAGCCACATGTTTGCAAAATGTTGCTGTCCTTAGACTGGTTTCTCATGCTTGAGAGAGCTTGAGATATTTTCACGAGAAAAGCTTCTCATGCTCATCACAAAGTATCTTGTACTTAGGAGAAGCAAAGGGAAAGAAAGAAAAACCCATTAGCCTTTAGGGGATCAGTAAAAAAACATGACTGTATCATTGATAAATAATCACTTATAATGTGACCATGTACTGTATGTATTCCTGCATGAAAATTGTTTGGCTTGCCCTTCTCAAGGAAGAATCCAGATGGCAGGTTGAGTCATAGATCCCTTCCACAAGCCAGATGCTTGCTGACACACTTTCTGTTGTGACAGTAACAGTGCTTCCATGAGCCACTCACCTCTTTGAAGACGATCTCAAAGCGCTGAGTCTCTCTGTTGCCCTGCTGCCTCCTCTGCCAGGGCTGACGAGCTACCAAAGTGATGTCATTTCCCTACAGGAACAACACTGACAGGTCAGTGAATGCTACAAATGTAGCCATGGGAGGAAACAGTGAATCAGCATAAGGACATATACTCACAATAATCTGGACATCCCCATCCTCAAGTATGGTTCCTCTTGGACCGGCCACGTAGGAGACGGAGTATTTGAGCTTACCGCCATAAGAACCCACCTAAGACATGGTTAGCAAGGAAGAGGCTTTAGATCTTTTGCCAGGTCAAACAGTGCTGCAATTCCCTTGATGAAACACAAATCAATGCCAGATGGCTTTTTAGAGCAACACACTGTGCAGTTCCTTTAAATTTGATGTCCTAGAAGGATGTAAAGGAACAGCAGGTTTTTTTTGTTAAAGTTACCATGTTAACAGGATTTAGTTTACTTGTCATGGGAAGTATTGCTCAGCCTGTGAAAACAGTGATGTCTACATGATGCTGTTATGTATGTGAAGTTAATTGCTTTCACAAAGTGTTGTGTTTGTACTGTAATTTCTATTTTGAACCTCTAAAATTGTGCCCCTGACAAATACTTCTGATAAAAACCATGTTCTGATAAAAGAAAACTAATAAAAACTTAACTAAAACGAGCAAACCCACTCTGAAAACTACCTGAAACTAAACTGAATTGAAAACAGGAATACAAAATAAATAATAAATACTAAAGTGCCAAACTATAATAACTCTAGAGTACAACAGAATATTTATAGTTTCTATTTCTAAATGTTACAGATGGAGTGTGTGTCTCACTACAGAGTAGGAATTGTAGACCAGAAAGTCAAGAGGGCACTCTGGAGGGAGGGCTGGGTCAAAGTGGGCTGAGCAATTAATCAAATTTTTAATCACAATAACGATTTCCGCTCCCAATGATCTCAAAAAACAGAAAAAAACAATTATTTTGCACATAATGTTTTGCTCTTGTTTTGTCTTGTCTTCTGAATAGAAAAAAAAAATGTTCAAATGGCAAAAGAATTAGGAGAAATGCCTCAGTCCAAGGTGTTTACAGTGTTGATTTGTTTAAAAGTTGCGCTGTTTTTTAAGAAAAATTATATATCAATATATTCAATATCTTTCTAAAAGACGAGTACTTGTGTTCAAAATTGACCAAAATCAAATTATCGAAAAATAAATTTCAATAATTGAGCAGCCCTAGGTCAAAGTTAAGGGGCATAGGGAGTGTGGACAAGTGTGGGAATGGGAGGATGAGGATGAGGACTGAAGGCTGGAGCAGACTGAGGGTGCTGTGTTTTCTGTGAACTCGAAGAGTTGACCAGAGGTCGGGAGGGGACGTCACCCCAAAAGTTCTCACAGTTACCTTATCCCCTGTGAACTGCGCTGGGAGCTGCCAGTAGAGCAGATCATCCTGGTGCAAGCTGAAACCTTTGTAGACCAGAGCGTACTGAGAGGCAGAGGAGGAAGGAGAGGAATAAGAGAATAAGCCACAGATGGAGAGAGAGGCAGCCAGACTAAATAATAAGCAGGCAGAGAAGCGACACAGGCAGGCAAGCATGACGAAAAGAGCTAAACCTGACAGGAATCTCGGGACAAATGTGCGACACACAGCTAAACTCCTGGAAGAACATGTTCTTTAGCATGAGTGCTAACAGTGTAAGGATTCGAATTGTGCCTTTTCTGACAACTAAAACAACCCCTTCCACTGTAATGTGAAAATGACAACTTGTGTGTGCTTCAGTGAGAGGCTGTTTCAAAGCAGACAACAGTATAATGACAGAGCGTTTTAAAACCAATGTTACTCTCAAGTGGACAATTACAGTGTCAGCACGGTGGGAGCCATTTGCTTAACAATGGAACATACCACCCAGTCGAGCACTGGAATTGAATAATCTTTTTTTGGTAACTCTGAACTAAATAGATTCACCATTACTTCAGTAGATCATCGATTAGGTCAGTGGTTCCCAAACTCTTTGTGGTCCCCCGCCCCAGAACATCTATATATACAGGCCTGTATGCATTAGTTAACCTTTACCTATTGTCATTTATATACTTAATTTACATTGCTGCCATCTGGACACAGATACAGGACACCGAGGTGTAGAAGGACTTGCTTCGGCAGAAGTTTTGTTGCTTCTGCCATAGCACTGCTGAACAAACTATTTCTCTTTATTGTAGTAGATCTTCTTTTTTTACAATTGCTTTGTAACTTCTGTTTGGAAAAATCTGTTTCCCATGCCAATATAGCCCGATCAGTTTCTTCTTGGACTGGTAGACTGGCAGTCGGCTCCTTAGAGCGAATTGTGTATATATTGTCTTGCCTTTGTTTACCCAGCAGTCATTTCACAAACTTTGATGCTTTTATAGCAGTTCAGCAAAACCATGCATTATATATTTACCGTCATTGTGCCTCCCCTTGTTAACTCCAGCACCCCACCACTGTGTGAGGTGCTCTAACGAGTTTCTGAACTAAACATTAACTGCCCTGGACAAACTGAGGACAGCTGTTTATTAACTTTTAAAGCTTTACTATCAGAGTTAACAATATAGTTTCCCATGACTATGGGCAAAAGAGGCGAGACATGAAATCAGCCAGTCAGTCATGCCACTGTCTACCTTGCTGCCGTCCCCAGAAGCGTGAGCAGAAGTCTTGCTCACTGCGTTCTTGCTCTGTTGATCCGCAGCAAGGCCGTAACCCCAAACAGAAATACCAGAAGTCACCAACATGACCGACAACAGAACAACAACAAACAAACGGGACGGTAGACCTCTTGCAATCTCTGACAGTGAGTGTACCTGCAGATGGCGAGAGTGGCCTGGGGAGTAGGGCTGGCGTCTTGTTGGACTAACTGAAGAGGCGATACCAGACAAAGGAGAAGGGGGGCTCAGGTTACGCAAAGACGATCGAGAGGAAGAGGAAGAGGAAGAGGGGGAAGTTGGGACCCGAGAGGAAGAAAAGGAAGAAGAAGAAGAAGAATAGGAATAGGATTTAGAGGAGGAGGGAAAAAATGGAGGGGAACCAGCTCGTCCATTGGAGAAGTTAGAGAAGAGTGCCCAGACCTCATCATCCAGCTGTCTGACATCACCCTGGGGAGGCGGAATGTAAGAGAACCGGAGATACAGAAATGTGTAACCATGGGAACAATCAAAATGAGACAGAGACAGGGGTTTAGAATTTAGTTCTTCCACAATGTACACTGACGTACATCACAAGAAGGTGAACATACTAGGTCATGCTTTTTAGTCTATGATGCTTTGGATGTGCTGCACAACAACGTTTGGGCTCGGCTGAATACGTTCTCACTCCAAACAGTCGGATCAAACAGATAAAACACACAAATCACCAACTTCTTGCACTGCAGAAACTTTCCTGAGACTTTGCATACCAACTCAGACTTCATTGCGTTTCACACACATGCAAATGCATACGTAGAGTTAGGGCTGGGCAATATGGAGAAAATCAGATATCACAATATTCTCGTCCAAATACATGGATGTCGATATTGCAACGATATTGTAAGGTTGACAGTTGGTGCTTTCACAACATATTTCCACAATGAGAATTTTGATAAATAATATTCAGTAATGTGGATATAATGGCTAAGTGGGTAAAGGCAAATAATAAAACAGCTAGAACAGTCTGGTAAGTTCTGTTCAGTTACATAATTTTACTTTAATGTGGCCAGGAAAAGACTTATCACGATATTACGATATCCAAAATCAAGACAATACCTTGTCTCATATCAGGATATCAATATAATATAGATATATTGTCCAGCCCCGCGCAGAGTCCGACAACATGCTGCTGCTCGGTGACCCTTCATCAAACCAGGGTGATTCTCCATGCTGCTACACCTCTGAACTGAGGGGATTTATATTTCATATATGTCCACAAACTCCCGGTGTGTTAGCATCACTTAGTATTATATTAGTAAACGTGTGAGCAATGCCTTTATTATAGCTATCTACGGTGCAGTTCATACTGAATACCTGGCTAGCTCTTGTGGTTCTGTAGCTGTCTTTACGTTCAGAGGCCATTAGGTTCCAAATGGAAGCATCCTTCCTTAGCTGCTCCTCCGGCGTGTATGAGTCACTCTATTGATGTGGATAAAGCGAGCTCTTTGATTACTTTCCTTATCACTGAGCCGATGGTATTTGGGAGTGTTATGGGAGTGTTATGGCAGTGTTATTCGAGCAAAGTTAAACGGGTATGAAGTTCTTTAATGGACCATTAATGATCAATCTGTTTACATGGCTCATGGGATGTGGAGCAGAAAGCAATTTATGTGTGCATTATGAACTGCAATGTGATTGGTCAGATCTAAGAGACACTTAGTGGCCACCTTCTGCTGCAAACACTGCTGTAAAACACAATGCTGCTAACAAACAATTTAATAAACCCCAAAATGATTTAAATAGAGCTGCAAAGATGAATCAATTAATTACCTTATAAATTAATTGGGAGTCATTTCTTTATGAAAAAAGTAAAACATTTTTTTCGATTCCAGCTTCTTAAATGTGAATATTTCTCAAGTTTCTTCACTCCATTGTGACAGTAAACTGAATGTCTTTGAGTTGTGGACAAAACAAGACATTTGAGGACGTTATCGTGGGCTTTAGGTAACATAGAGCCACATTTTCTTTTTTTTAAACTTTTTTTTTATTTTATAGACCAAACAACTAATAGATTTATCGAGAAAATAATCCACAGTGTAATCGACTATGAAAATAATTGTTAGTTCCAGCCCTAGATGAAAACCATAAAACATGACATATATCCATCATGTATGGATATGCATGGCATTCAGTTTATCGCACAATGCCACATCAGCAGTAAATACGAACATGCCAAACAGCACCATACTTCAAACAGCACCATACTTCAAACAAAAACTACATTCACAACATGGCAACCGCTGACTAGCATTACTCTACCTGCTCTGCTCGTCTCGTGCGAGCAAAGAGTGACTCTTTCTATAGAGAGTGTGGGGCAAACACAAAGAATCGGAGAGCTATGTTATGTAAGTGGACACTCGGGCCACTTAAACTTCACATTATTCTATCCTGTGAACACAGAGTAAACAAGATGAAAGAAAATGTAGCAATGGAAGCAAAAACAGACTGAAAAAGATATCTGCTTGGAAAGAAAGATTGGCTCAGGTTTGAATAAAACCAAGCAGAAAAAGAAAGCAATAGAATAAGAGCGGTCTACAAGTTTCTGATGAGTCTGCTCAGCCCCTTTTATGCAGCATTAAGGGGTCCATGGTCTTGGTTGAGCTACTTCCAGTGATTTAGCCATTGCATGTGGTCTTTGATACTGACCTTGTCTCCCTGGTAGACCTCTGGAAGCTGCCAGTAATGAGGCTCTTGTCCCAGGTAGTCAAAGTTGGTGTAGGACAGCTGAGTGCCTTCAGTGGAGACCTCCACAGTGAAACCAGTGAAGATGCGGTTGGTGCGTTGACGGTTCACCAGAGCAAAGCCCTGGAAGTTTCCTGGAGAAAAGACTGAGGACACCTGCAAGAGCACATACAGGACATACAATAAGATACAGTATAAAAACAAAAAACTTAAATATAGTCCAAAAAAATACTAGTATGTCGAAAAACAGACCCGGGCACCCGAGTCTGAACAGCGGTCATTCATAATGTTACACCTCAGTTAGCGATTTAATTATCTGTTGGGCATCAGACTAAACAAAATGACACCACCCAAACTAGGAGTCAGTCTGACCGGCAGGCAGATGATGCACTCTAGTTTTTTGATTGAGGTATAGTTGTTCATGTTTACTAATACTTTTCGAATGCCTTAGACCATAGGAATAGCATGTATGAATGTTAAAAATTAGCATAGTTCCCCTTTAAGTGTTTTGCTTCCCAACCCATCAAGCGGTCTTTCAGATTTACCTATGTAAGGCTTACTCTAAATGTGAAGTCTGTAAGTGACCTTTAGAGACTTCATGTTTTCACGCTTTTGCCCTTTGGAAATTCTGAGAGACATGAAGTCAAAATTTATCCTTGCAGTTATTCAGGAGAGGGTAGATATAGAGTGCAGAAATAATAGCCTGCGTGGCGAGTTAGCAGTCAATTTCTGACTGACATCATTGATGGATGTGATCTCACTGGTTCGGAACCACTTGAAGGATGGTGTGAGGAGAGCGAATTTAGATCTCCCTGAATTTAGACTCCACAAACCTTTTGCTCTGAAATAAACATTTTCTCCAGTGCAAACTTAACAATGGGCTTGGTTGTTCAGAGGTATGAACCATTGCACTGTTGCCGTGTCATTGTGTTATGTAGCACTTAAAGGCCTCACCTGGTCTCTGTAGTGGGTAGAGCTGGAGCACTGCTGAGTGACGCCCATACAGAAACAGGACAGGCAGCCATCTTTGTTTTCAGGGCTGAGATGGAAGGTTCCAGACTTGCAGCTGGAGCAAGATAGGCCTTCAACGTTCATCTGCAACACATTATCAAGGAAATGAGAAAGTGGTCAATCGGTCCATTCCTAGTCTGCCTTGGAAATGGGAACCAGGATCCAAAAGATAACAACCAGACAGGTGGTTTGTTTGATCACCTTGCAGCGGCACACATCACCATTGCAGCCATCACTTCCTCCTTGGTCACAATTATAGCAGTTACCTGCAACAGGGCAGTAGACCAGATAGTTACAGTGTGTACCAGCTCGCCATATAAAGACACTTTGTTAAATCCAGATTAATTATATGAATGGAATCTTTGCAACTTGTGTTAAGAAAAAGATCAAGCCAGACAATGACCCTTAATATCCATCATGTTATTGAATCAAAACACCGTATGTACCATTGACTTCATTGTTGTCACATCTCTGTCCAAGAAGTGGGTTGCCAGTGTATCCTGCCGCACATCTGAAAATAAAAAGGACAAAGAGTTTGAGTGAATATTTCCAGTCTAGGAGGATAAAAGTTTAAATCCAAAGAACAATGAGACAGGAAGCTGGGAAGTCTGCAAGAGGTGATACATTTGGTAAAAAAATGTCCTTTGGGGAGTCATCTTGACCCTAGGTAGACCTCAACCACAAACAAAGGACTGAGTCATTCAGACATGGTACATAAAAGCTATTCTGTTATTCCATCCGTAAGTTCTCATATCAGCACTAAGCACATGTCTTCTATTCACAGCCAGCTTTTGCACTAAATACAATACAGAAGAAAAAGATGATGAAATATTACTTGGAGATGGATAAAGCACAGCCGCTGCTAAAACATTCAACATGCCTCAGATGTTGATTCCATCTCTCATATGAGTGTGATGCACAGGAACAGAAACATCAACAGAGAAAATATCACCAGATAAAAGAAAAGTAGTTAAAGTGCTCATATTAAGCTTTTGGGCTTTTCCCCTTTCCATTATTGTGTTATATACTGTATATTTTTGTGCATGTTATAGCACGACTTACCATCTCCAACAGAAAACACTGTTCACAGACTGGTCCAAACAGCTCTACTGTAGTCCAGCCTTTACTTCCTAGACAAATTTGCGTCACTTTGTAACACATGTTATAATGCTTGCCTAGCTGCTAGCGTGGCACGCCCTCATACTCTGCTGGCTAGTAGTCCTTACCTAGGTACAGCACATGTGCAAATCCCAACAAAGATGGAACAGAAGTGTGATGCCTCACTCTGTAGCTAAAACAGTGAGCTCAACACAGGGTGAAAAGAGAACAAAAATATGTTTTCTGAAAATTAAACCACAAAAACCTATTCTGGTACAACTTCTAAATATAATGGTGACCCTCAAAATGAGCATAACATGAGCACTTTAAAATAAAAGCTTCACAACTAAAGAACTGACATCAGAAGAAAGTAGTTTTAAAGAGCTGTAGAAGAAAAGGCTACAGTAAGCTGCATACAAGGAAAGTTATTTCTGACATTGTGACATAGCAAAGCAATCACGCCTTCAAGCCAACAACCCAACAACCCAACAACCCAAACAACGCCACGGCCACCAGAGCAAAGGCTTATCCAACCACAGACCTGTGCAGTCTTACCTCACCTGTCCTCTGGCAGGTCCGCCGGTCAACAGCCAACAAAAGGACTTCCATGCTATGAACTTGCTTTGGGAAACCCTATTCACATAACTTCTGAGATGTACAACAGTTTCTAAGGTGTGGTTAACTCAGTCCTTGCAGTCAGTGTTGTTTCGTAGATTTAAAGACAAGGACATATCCCATTACATTGGGTATTAGAAAATACATCACAATAGATATGGTCATGGAAGTATCCTAAAAACGTACTAAAAAGGATTAAACTAACATTAAAGTCTGTTAAATGGACATACAGCTAATGATAAACACAACATGGGAAACATTGTGGTCTCACATCACAGTATAATGAATGAAAATAAACAATTTCACAAACAATTTAAACTTTAATTTCTCGCCAAAATTATGTAATGAATTATAATATGCCTTCTTTACATATCACTGAATGCTGATGATACAACAGTTGTTCAGTGATTGATCAAACCTTGGTCCCGCTAGTGGAAATATTGGGTGGTCAGTATCCAATGCTACTAGTCTAGACTACTAGTCTACTGGTCAGATTGCCATTAAATGGACTACAGATATTCATGGTCCCCAGAAGATGAATCATATTGTTTTCAGGTGCATTCATCCTTTCTGCTAGTGCCACCATTGGGCAAAAATATCAACAGGTACATAGAAAATATAAACATATATACTGTGTATATATATATATATATATATATATATATATATACTGTGTATATATATATATATATATATATATATATATATATATATATATATATATATATATATATATAAAAGTAAAAAAAAAGTTTAGTCGTTGGTTTTCCAAACCTAAGAACTGGGCAAAATACATTTTGACCTGCTGGTGGTTTTGTTAAAGGAAAAAGCCAGGGAATCACCAAAAGCATTAGAATCCATCCTCTGGGGACCATAAATGTCTGATGGCAATACATCAGGGCCTCATTGTTAAAGCTCTATGAACATATGATTATGATTAGGATGTTAGATTGGTAGTTATGTTTAGAATGTACTGGTTCTTTATTCTGCTAAGGAGGACTGCTGCAACAGGTGAAGGCAAGGCTGAAAACCCGAAAAAGCGCCCACGAAATATTTCAGTCAGTGATTGTGCTCAGCAGAAGTTCAGAAGAAGGACTAAATTCCAAAAAAGAAAGTTATTTTTATCATTATTATAACTTAGAATTCTTCATGGGGGTGACAGAAACTACGCACTACAGCATTAACCCTCATGTTGTCCTCGGGTCAAACTGACCCGTTTTCCTATATCAATGTAATTTACCCAAAATAACATGATTGATTCCACACAACGCTCTTTGGCAAGTACAAATCTCTGCTTTCATTCATTTTGGGGCGTCTTATTCAATTTTACAGCATTTGAAAAACACATTGAAGTGGTTTTGAAATAGTATTGAGTCAAAGTTGACATATTCCAGTCTGTGATTATCCATCAACATCCATTTTTTTTCATTTTAGTCTAAATAATTCCTAATTTCTGCTTTTCTAACTCAAACATTAGGTATAATTTCCTACAAATGAGGTTTCTTGACTCAAACATTAGGTACAATTTCCTATAAATGAGGTTTCTTGACCATAAATTCCAAAAATAGCTGTAAAACTGAATTCAATAAGTTAGTGTTACTTAGTGTTGAAAACATCAAAAAAGTGACAAAAATGTAAAAAAAAATAAAAGTTTAAAAAATCGATAAAAAGTGTCAACAAAAGTGTTGATTTTCAAATTTGACTGGAAGACAACACAAGGGTTAACATATTAATTTATATTTATTAAGACAATTAAAAAAATTTAAAAAATATTGAAAATGTAGAATATGTCGGGGGGTCTTTGATTAAAAACATTAAGCACAGAACATTAAGTCCTAAAATCACAGGTTGACATGGAGGTGTAAGGTGTTTCCAGGACACCAACATGTATACAGTGCCTTGCGAAAGTTTCGGCCTCCTTGAACTTTTCGACCTTTTGCCACATTTCAGGCTTCAAACATAAAGATATAAAACTGTAATTTTTTGTGAAGAATCAACAACAAGTGGGACACAATTATGAAGTGGAACGAAATTTATTGGATATTTCAAGCTTTTTTAACAAATAAAAAACTGAAAAATTGGGTGTGCAAAATTATTCGGCCCCTTTACTTTCAGTGCAGCAAACTCACTCCAGAAGTAAATGACTAATGACGATAAATAGAATCCACCTGTGTTTAATCAAGTCTCTGTATAAATGCACCTGCTCTGTGATAGTCTCAGAGGTCCATTTAAAGTGCAGAGAGCATCATGAAGAACAAGGAACACACCAGGCAGGTCCCAGATACTGTTGTGGAGAAGTTTAAAGCCGGATTTTGATACACAAAGATTTCCCAAGCTTTAAACATCCCAAGGAGCACTGTGCAAGCGATAAGATTGAAATGGAAGGAGTATCAGACCACTGCAAGTCTACGAAGACCCAGCCGTCCCTCTAAACGTTCAGCTCAGACAAGGAGAAGACTGATCAGAGATGCAGCCAAGAGGCCCATGATCACTCTGGATGAACTGCAGAGATCTAC
Organism: Etheostoma perlongum; assembly: GCA_026937815.1. Taxonomy (NCBI): domain Eukaryota; kingdom Metazoa; phylum Chordata; class Actinopteri; order Perciformes; family Percidae; genus Etheostoma; species Etheostoma perlongum. Next base: position 7,134,011 of record CM049377.1, read on the forward strand.
AGCTGAGGTGGGAGAGTCTGTCCATAGGACAACAAACCGTCGTATACTGCACTAATCTTGCCTTTATGGAAGAGTGGCAAGAAGAAAGCCATTTCTTAAAGATATCCATAAAAAGTCTTGTTTAAAGTTTGCCACAAGCCACGTGGGAGACACACCAAACATGTGGAAGAAGGTGCTCTGGTCAGAAGAAACCAAAATCAAACTTTTTGGCCACAATGCAAAACGATATGTTTGGCGTAAAAGCAACACAGCTCATCACCCTCAACACACCATCCCCACTGTCAAACATGGTGGTGGCAGCATCATGGTTTGAGCCTGCTTTTCTTCAGCAGGGACAGGGAAGATGGTTAAAATTGATGGGAAGATGGATGGAGCCAAATACAGGACCATTCTGGATGAAAACCTGTTGAAGTCTGCAAAAGACCTGAAACTGGGACGATGATTTATCTTCCAACAAGACAATGATCCAAAACATAAAGCAAAATCCACAAAGGAATGGTTCACAAATAAACGTATCCAGGTGTTAGAATGGCCAAGTCAAAGTCCAGACCTGAATGCAATTGAGAATCTGTGGAAAGAGCTGAAAACTGCTGTTCACAAACGCTCTCCATCCAACCTCACTGAGGTCGAACTGTTTTGCAAGGAGGAATGGGCAAAAATTTCAGTCTCTCGATGTGCAAAACTGATAGAGACATACCCCAAGCGACTTACAGCTGTAATCGCAGCAAAAGGTGGCGCTACAAAGTATTAACTTAAGGGGACTGAATAATTTAGCACGCCCAATTTTTCAGTTTTTTATTTGTTAAAGTTTGAAATATCCAATAAATGGTCGAAAAGTTTAAGGTGGCCTAATACTTTTGCAAGGCACTGTATTTGGAAACATTAATAAATGAATACCGTACCCATGTGAATGCAGGAAACAAGAATGATGGGCACGAGGTTTTCAACATGATCTAACAAAGGTTTGGGGTTGATACTTATAAAACCTGAGGTAGTCTGGCCATAACACAATGAAAAATGTACAGACATGAGAGGTACAAATGCTAAGCTAACTCTTCATAGGAGGAATTTGTGCAATTTAATAGTAAAAAATACACATTAAAGAGCCCCTAATAAAAAAATTTTTGGGGGATATTTCCCATCTATAAGTGAGTTATATAGTTTTTGTGTATGTAATAGATGTATCAGGTACAAAAAAAAACCACACATTTCCCTCTAAATGTTGCTCTCTCTCCCACAGACAGCACTTTTTCTCAACTGCCTGAAACGCCTCGCCCGCATCCCTGTTTGAAATGTGAAATGAGTGATGTCACTGATTGAGAAAACCAGCCCACAAAGCGGCTTGTTTGAATTTGGTTGACCAATCACAACAGAGTGGTCCAGCTGACCAATCAGAGCAGACTGGGCTTTTTGGGAAGGCGGGCAAAGAGCTCAGACTGAGTGTTTCAGGCAGAGGTGCTGCTGCAATGGGCAGTATGAGAAACATAATATTTTTTTTCAACATCAAAGCATATTCTACTACTACTACTATTCTAGTACACACCAAGAGTACAAATATTGAAAATGAGTATAATAGGGGCTCTTTAAAAGCCATTAGTAAAATATAACACTACATCAGAATCACATTCCATATCTGGAAAGTCCCTCTAAAATAACTGTAAAATCAATCCCTTCATTAAGTTCCATTGACTTGATTACTAACAGACATACATATCAGGATCAGAGCCTAGGGATATAAGCAATGGTAACAAATAAAAAATGAAACAACACAATATTCCCTAGTCATCAGGAATAATTTTGATGGGAATGGCCAGCCTTCCCAAGACAACATGAAGAGAGCTGTCGTGATTCTTTGACTGCTTTGCAGACTTGTGATGTCCTTGTAAGAGCTGCAGTAGGTCCAAAAGACTAGAATGAGTGTTTGTCTTACTTTTCTTCTGCTGTTTTTTTTTAGTTACTTTCTTGGCAGTGTTAGCCTTGGTTTTAGGGGGAGCTGATTTCCTTTTCACCATTGTGGTAGAACTCTTCCTTGCAGTAATAGCCTTGGTTTTAGCAGGAGTCATCCTTTTCACTGTTGTGTTGGACTTTTTTGCAGTAGTAGCCTTGGTTTTAGCAGAAGTCGTCCTTTTCATTGTTGTGTTGGACTTTTTTGCAGTAGTAGCCTTGGTTTTAGCAGGAGTCGTCCTTTTCACTGTTGTGTTGGACTTTTTTGCAGTAGTAGCCTTGGTTTTAGCAGGAGTCGTCCTTTTCACTGTTGTGTTGGACTTTTTTGCAGTAGTAGCCTTCGTAGGTTTTGAGAGGATTGAGACAGCTTTTTTCGCAGAATTCTTCTTTGTATTATGAGTGACCAACTTATTTGAGTTGCTCTCCATCTTTTTCTCATTTTGGTAAGGGTTGTGTGACAATTTTTTTGAATTGCCTTCCTTGGCACCCTCCTGAAACTTCTTTGGAACTGGTGCATCTTGCATATTGGTCCGTCCATTGTTTTGAATATGTAATAACTCATTTTTATTGGCCTGGTCAGTTTTTGTTTTGTAAGCTGGTGGCTCCAGTTGAAATTTAGTAATTGCTTTTTGAACTTGCTTTGGCTTTGTTTGGCTTGGCTGTGAAACATGTTTAGCTGTGACAGCGGACCTCCTACCTCCAGGCCTGTTTGTTATAGGCCTCATTGTTTTAGATGCAGATTTTGAGGAAGGTTTACTCAGCGTAGTCCATAACTTAATCTTTGACAATGTTGACATTTGACTTTTGGATGTCCTTGTGACTGTGTTCTTTACTGGTTTAGTGATAGCGGGGAGACCTGGGGTAGGTATACTTTGGGGCACTGTGGCTTTAGGGGCAAATGACATTTTTGTGGGTATGACTCTGACTGGAGGCTGAGGTGTTGAGTATAATGGGAGTGCGAGGACTGTAGCCAGTGAAGGCTGAACTGTCTTTTCCTGGAGCGAACGGGAGACGTGTCTAGCACGTTTCATTCTGTTCATCTCCTGAGCCAGGGCAGTGAAGCCATCGATCAGGATCTCCAGCCTGCCCTCCAGTCTTGTCAGACGGGCGTCCATATCAGTGTAGCTCTTCTCCAGCTCGCTGACCTTCTTGTTCTTTTCTCCAGCTGACTGCATAGCCACGAGCTCTGTCAGCAGGGAGCTGAGATGACTCTGCTGGTCCTCCACACTGTGAATGCTCTCCTTCATGTCGAGCGTGTTGCTTTCCAGCATGCTCAGGCGCTGGTTAAAGGTGTTCAGGTGAATCCTGAGCAGGTGCTGGAAGCTGGAGTGTCTGCTCTCTGAGCTGGGTGTGAAGCGGGGTGGGAGCCTGGGTGCTGATCTGTTGGGGTTGACTGAGACAATGGCCACCCTAGTTGCTGTAGTGGAATGAGTAGTGCTATGGTGAGCTGCAGCAGACAAAGTACTAGTAGGGATGACAGTTATTCCTATGGTGGAAGGCCATTGGTCTTCATCATCATCTCCACTGCTAGATGAATCTATCTCTTTCTCCCAGCTGAAATTGAATACTGCTTCGGCTCCACATCCCACAGGTAGGAGGCCCTCCATGTGTTTCACCAGGAAGGGGTCCCCACAACTGTCTGCAGACAGCTTCTCTTCTCTTAATGTCAAAACAGCAGAATCAGGTATGATGCAGGAAGAGACTTTCAAATTATAAATGATTTGTAAAGTGCGTCTTACACCCAAGTCACCTCATCATCTTTGCCCTCGGAGTGGCAAAGATTGATTTACCCAGACAGGAGTCCTCATAAATGCCACATCTACATTTATGTCGTAGAAACACAGAAAATATATTCGGTCTTTGCACAGACACAAATCACGTGAGCCAATACCTTAATGTTAAAGCTGAAGCAGATAGCAACCTCTAAGAAGGCTTCAGGAGGTAGACAGAAGAAAGCAAAAGTAAGATCTAAAGCCAACTAAACTAAAGGTTTCCTAAGGACGTAATGCACTTTCATTTCTTATTTCCCTAGTTTTTTTTCCACAAACAATAATCTTTGAGTGATAACATACTCAGGACCACCAAAGGCCCCTTACCCTATAGCAAAGATATATCATTCTATCACAGCAGAAATTACCTTACATTTAGCATCAATAAATCCCCAAAACAAATACCACCAGCAGTAAAACAGCACACAGTACAAAACTTCAGAATGGGTGGCACCAATTTTGTGTCCCCCATCCCCAGACTGACACCACTCAATCACAACTGCCTGGAAGAAACAAGAGAGATGCAAACCACAGACATGCTTATGTCCCTTTTCTTGAATGAAACCACTGGGTACCACTGCCAGCCCCTGCTAAAATTGCTGCCAGCCCACCCAGTAACCCAAAACACTGTCCAGAAGAACGTGAGAGGAAGAGTGAGAGGAAAATAAAAAGAGAAGGAGAAGGAGGGGGAGTACCTTTCACAGCGTCGTCCAGCGTATCCAGGGGGACAGTTGTTACAGGTTGGCTGACCGTCAGACTCCAGATGACAGGTCGGAGAGAATCTGTGCAGAAACAGAAACAGAGGGCCATGCATACCATGAGGATGCTCTTTTTGGCAGTAATCATATACAGTGTGAGCTCTGTTTATTGTAGCACACCTGAATGGTTTCAGCCTCTGCATAGAGACAGAGTGCATTAAGTCCCGCCCCCAAGGGGAAAACAGCTCACTGCTCTCCATTGACTTGTATTGCGTGAAGGTGCCTCCTCGTCTGTTCTGTCTGCTAGCAAACCACAGAAAAATGCCTGAAAGCTGCTGTGTGGTGATATACATTACTAACAATGTAAAGAACCCATAACTTAAGTTTTTATAAGCTGCCGACCAGAAAAACTGAGCTTTTATGAAGACTGTGGATCCAGATGTGAGGAATCAGCAGGTAGAAAAGAGAGACTGTGGGATCCTGGTACTAAGTTAATGTTATGGTAGCCTTAACTTGACAATTGGATGTTTTACTTGGTAACAAAATGTTTACTGCACATGTAACGCTGGGCATAACATTAGCTTAACGTCTTCCCATTCTCCCTACTGATTCATCAGGTATGTATCCACTTTTGTCTACATAAAGACTCCGTTTTTTCAGTTGGGCAGCTTATAAAAACTTAAATTATGGGTTCCTTACACTGTTGCATCACTCAGCAGCTTTTAGGCATTTTTCTGTTGCTTGCTAGCAGAATTGACGATGAGGCACCTTAAAGTCAATTGAAGTCAATGAAGAGTTGTTTTCCCCTCCGGTGGGCGTGGCTTTCAGTATGACGCAATGCGCTCTGTCTCTATTGCACACTTTTTACATCGCCAAAATCAACATTAAACAGAACCATTTTGACACAAAATCAAAAAACCTTAAGACATGAACTCACTGGTTGCTGGAAGTGGTTCCAGGACAGGGGCAGGGCTGGCAGGCCTGAGCACCACCCGTTACCGGGTTTCCATAGAAACCAGTCTGACAGAGCTCACACCTTGGCCCGGCGGTGTTATGAAGACATTGCTTTTGGTCGGGACACACAGAAATAAAGAAATGGTGAGATCCATGGAACAGTTCAATATACAGTACATTACGAATGATGGTGTGTTTCCACACGTTGGTATTTGCCAAGAAACCATTAGTGCATTCCACTGCGCAGATCAAAGCTTCTGACGCTGGCAGAAGAGTTGAAAGAGGAGAAAAAGAGGAGCATGAAACCTACCAGACACCTGCCGGTCTCTGCGTCACAGCCGTTGGCGTGACCGTTGCAGTTGCACCTCTCGCAAGTGCCCAGGTAAAGGCCCGAGCTGGTCCGAGTGTACCCTTCATCACACTCCTGCAACCAAGATGGGAAAAACACCTCAGGTGAGAGACAAGTGATGACAAAGAGAAACCCGTCTTTGTTCCTCTACAGCAAGGAGACAGACTGCAATTATCATCAAATCAAAGGTTTACTCTGCTATTATTAACAAGCTTAGGCATATCTGTGTTTCTTTCATTCCTTTTTTCAAACTAAATGAAAC